>CM068371.1:405631968-406231968 GCA_034769895.1 Magicicada septendecula | reverse complement strand
GGCGAGGATTAATTCATCTGTATTCTATTACTGACCAAACACTTCTACGAGGTTAGCTGTCCACGGCCTTACCAAGCAACGATGTCCAGTGGACGGTAAAAATACACTTATTTTAAATAATATTTAATAAGAACTTAATACTATATTGTAATACCTTGTAATCCGATTTATGCATTTCTGACCTTACCAATAGTTGAAAGAACCTTCACTCCCTGTGTTTAAAGAAAAAACTTTGTTGGCAAGAAATATTAAAACCATAATAAAGAATCCTTTCAGAGTTTAACGATATCTTCTCATTTATATAATATTTAGTGTAGTGTGAACAAGTTATAAAATAAGTAGAGACTGTAATGTAGGAATTATTGTACGCAGTAACTAACCTATAATTTTCAGCTGTCTGTGAACCACAGCGCTACTCGCGGACTACTGTTGTATTAAAGAGAATGAGAAACCGATAAGAATTCCTTCTCTTCTCTTCAAACGCGGGCTAGGCTTGAACGAGAAAATTAGAATTACACACTCAATACATAAATTTCATCATAACAACACAAATATATTAAATAGAGAGGAACTGGGGCATATTTAAACATTATTATAACTTCCCATATTACGCTAAGTTATAAATTGACATATCCAACGTGTGGCAAATCAACACGGGAGCGACAAACGTTAAGTTATAAATTGACTCAATAGTGGGGCTTAACGTGGATACAGGAGTTATAATATAATATCTACCATCCCTACTAATTCTCTGTAACCTCTCTTTATCTTGAACAATTCTATCACTCTCACTCTCTCAAAATCGCTTACGCAACCCCATTTCACACTTTCTCTCTCTATCCATACAGAGGGTACTATAACATAAAAACACGTCCTGGCTCTTCCAGGAACACCACCAAAACTCAAGGGACAATTTGAAGACACCTTGTCTTCCACTAAGGGACTCTTGCCCTTCAAAGACACCTGTAAACACCTTGGTTCACAATAAACCCGGGGAAAATTTACCCTCTGCCCCATATTTCTACTTAAATTCTCCTCATATTCTCTCTCCAACTTACAAACACTTATTTCTACCCCTTTACAGCCCCCTACTCCCATTACTCTCTTACTCTCCCCTACTATCTCTATATTCTCCTCATCACTATTAATTTTCACTGTATCACCTTTAAATACCCCGTTTTCAACTATCTTACCACTACTACTTGTTAACTCATTTTTATAACTATCACTTGCCTCGTTAATTATTTCTTCATTATTATTCATAATTATCTCCCCATTATAATTAACAACATTATTACCACTTACTTGTTTTAATTCATCTTCTGTATTCTCCTTTAATCTATCTCTATCTCCTTCCCACTTCTCATCTCGTTTATTCATTTTATTAATCAAGTTATCTGCACTTTTATTAAAATTTTCCTCCATTTCACTGATTTTATCCCGTAACGTTTTAAAATTACTTTCACATCTATCATTTACGGCATTGATATCAATTTTTAAGTTCGTCAAATTTAACCTTTACTTCCTCAAAATTTTTACTTAGTTCATCAAATTTACTATTTTGTTCATTCATTTTAGTGTCATTGACATCAAAACGACTATTTATTTTATCGAAATTAACATCAAAATCACTCTTTACTTTTTTATTTTGTTCTTTCAAGTCATTAAATTGTTTTAGTAAAAAACTCATTACGTCATTATCAAATTTACTATTACATTTTGTTGAGGTTGGGGCTGACTGAACGCTTGAGTCATCTGCAATAGCTGATTTAGGTAGACTGGGTTCTTTGAACCAGTTAACTGGAGTTGAATGAACTCCCGGTTCCCCAACACCAGTCGACTCACTCATTCCAACCTCAATCTCTTTATTATCCATCTTTCAAATTATTTGGATTGTATAAACCTGTCAAAATTATTACTATACACAATACATATAATTAACACATAACAACAAAATATTTTAGTTAACCTCCCCGACACTTTACATTACCACAACAACATCATACGTACATTTATTTGTATTTTATTTGGTTACCTTAAATAACCTCTTCTGTTCTCGAAAGTAGGCCTACATTTACATGAAAGTTATTTATGCAAATGTCCCTGTTCGGGCGCCACTTGTAATGTTTATTACTCACCCACTTTTGTTTATTAACATAGTTGTGTTTTTGTCCATATTTTGGACGCCATCTTTAATGGTTGCCAACTGTGTCAATTTATTTACCAATGCCCAGGATTCGATTAGACGAACTGGAGAACAGAATTAGGTTATTTAAAGAAAAAACAGATTGATTACTTTCATACATTTCTTGATCTCTTTTTTATTCTGTATTTAAATTTAAATTCACTCCATTTTAATTACAAAAAAGGCAAATTAAAGTCATTCGACTCCCATCCTGAATACAATATCACTTCTCCCTCTCTTATTTCTGCTACGACTTTTTAGATATAAAATAATAACATTGATTATACATGATTTCTTACCTTTAAAATAGAAATAGAAATAATTTAAACATAGAATTAATTTCATTTAACGCAAACCAGCACTTCTTACTTTTATTATATAATTATGACACACGCACACACACTCTCACCGGTATTTATTTTATATTTCCCATTTTTAGCTCAATAATAATAAATAATAATTGAAATGATAATAAAAAAATTAGGTTGAAATTTTGGTTTCACCCTCTCCGGTGTTACTTAACTTTACATTTTTGGTGATCCGAAACTGTCCAGTCTCTGCGTATTTTCATTCACTCGGCACATTTATCTCGCTTCACTTTCCGTTTAAATAAAATTGTTATTCTGATATAATAATAAAAATTCCTTAAATCGCATTTTATGTGTACGGGCGCACTGAACTTTCGTAGTTTCGACTTAGTTTGTAAGAAACGGGCGAGCACACAGCCCGCGTCCGCCGTCGTTAGATGTTAGATGACAACTGACTATACGCCAAGCGTTGACAGACTGCTGATGCCCGAACTCCCACATTCCAAAGTGATGTGTGCTGGGCGCAGTTCCTTACGTATTATGTTGCCTGACTTCTAATGTGCATAGTTCAGAGTTCATGTGGTTAAAAATAACTGTTTCCAGCACCTTGATTCACCCGACATTGACACTAATGCTTTCACATTACTTTTCAAATACAGTTTATTATTTTTAAGTATTACCAAAATATCAAAGGGTGGGTTTACCTGTCCCATTACAAATTATGCACTTTTCAGGGCAAAGTCATGTACAGAAATGATAATAGCCAAATCAAGATAATGGCTAGTTGAGATATACAAGGAGCTGAATAAAAAATCTGCTGATTTAATGGGACTGAATGTAAATACCAGCAAAACTAAATACGTGCTGATTTCTGTATCAGAAAGGAGACAAAATCTAGATAATTTATGCTTAGAGGATAATTCATTTGATGCAGTTAATAAGTTCAGATACGTGGGTTACATGATAGGTAATGGAAGGGCCCATAAACACAACAATATATGACAGGATGGAATAGTAAGTAGGGCATATTAGCCCAACAATAGACTACTGAGAAGCAAACTCGATCATAACATGGAAATAAAAATATATGAGACATGTATCAGACCGGTTGTTACATATGGAGGCGAGACATGGACATTGACAAAAAGAAACAAGAATCACGAAGAAGGTTTCAAAGAACCAACGTGATTATGGTTGGTTAAAGATGATGAATGGAGAATAAGAAATAACTAGGAGATAGATGAGCTTTTGAAGCATGAGGACATTGTAAGGTTCATAAAGGCTCAACAAATAAAATTTCTATAGGTCAACCACAGACAAAAAATAGCTGGAGAGGTGATTGCTACCACAACCACATCACAATGAAGGGGGAACTTTACCCCTCCATTGTCATCAGTCACATTCATTACTGCAGTATTTTACAGGTGTTATGTGTATATCAGCAATGACTTGTTCTTCGTGTGCGAACATATACGCGTGGTATTAATTTGTAACAGACTGTTCGAAGTAACAGATCATAAACTAATCATGCACGTTTTTGTAAAATGTATTAACAGATTCTAAAATCCATAAATTTGTATACATAATTTTAAAATAATTCTTACATAAAGCAACTGCCTGTGTAAATTGACGAATATTGTAATAAATATATGTATGAATCTTATAAAAATTCGAAGACCTACAGTAGTCTCCACATGTCAACGAAGACTTAAATATTAACAGTGCATTGTTAACAAAACTAGCCTTTCCCCCAAAGTGAACAATAATAAGTCTATTACCTTTCTCAATTTTCGTTGTTATACCGACCTCTTCAGAAGGTTGCCAACATGAAGATACTGAATGTGATGCCTGAACATATGTTTCATCAATGTAAACAATATTTTTACTCTCTCATCTGTATGTATTTATGTCACTTAGATAGTGAATTCTCCAAGCAACGATATCACTTCTTTCTATCAGGAGGCTTCTATTGGATTGACAGCAAGTCCATTTAAATCCTAACTGCTTAAGTGGTTGCCTCAAATATTCTCGTTCACATTGAATCACATCATCTTCTTTTAGAGACTGTAGTAAACTCTTTATTGAGGAGAGATTTTTTTCACTACATAAAATTCATGCACCATTCTCTTTATTGAACTGTCTGTGAAGGAGTCTACTTCAATTTTTTTTTGTGAGCCTGCGATTTTTCTTTTGGCATAGAAAATAGATTTTTTTCACAACCAGAAGTTGATAATTTCTTACCTTCTTTTAAAATTTGGTACACAGCAGCCTGAGAGACTGCTTCATTTGTACTGCCGGCAATATTGCAACCTAAGTTATAGTCCTTTTTTGTTTGTTTTTTAAATATTCTGCCACATTGAAAATAATTTCTCTGGCTTACTTGGTAAGAGGTCTCCCAGAAGCTAGCTTAGTTCTCGAAGACGATGCCATTTATAAAAAAAAGAAAAAACAAGTTTTGGTAACAGCGAATAGTAATACAAAGTCAACATAAACTAAACTATACAGCACATTGTGTGTTGTATGTTAGACAAGTTGTATGTAATGATTATAATAAAATACTAAACAAAAACTAAATATACTTGTAAAGAAATCGTATAAATGAAAACAAATCGCAAATTATTCATACTTACGTACATGCATCTAACTGAATAACACAGTGCCTGTTAAGACTGCTTACACAGCTGTCAAGGTTGTTGACAGACATGGTGGGGGTGAGAGCTTTCTCCGCCGAGCCAGCACATGCGCACTGGAACTATTTTTTGTCTGTAGTACGTAGAGGGGGTGGATGATCAGCATATGCCAAAGAAAATCCTGAGGGCGCAAGTGTATAAAAGCAGAAAGAGGGCCCAACCTGTGATAAGATGGTTGGATGATGTGCTTGAAGATCTAAGAAGAATGGATGTGAGGGGTTACACTGAGGTGCCAATGGATAGGAGACATTTAAGAAGATTGGTGTTGGAGGCAAGGGGTCATGTAGGGTTGTAGTGCTAAAGAAGAAGAAGAAGTATGTACTTTATAATTCTATTGTGTACAAAAATAATAAAATTATAACTCACCCGAATCTGTACCCTGAAAGTCAAAATTAGGATTTAAGTCAATGTTTCACTGCCAACACCAATCTGTACAACTTTTGTAACAATATTACATCACTTACACTCAAAATATTAGTATGTACTGCTTAAAACTCCATTAATGCATACATTTGTAAAAAAATCAATACCATTTACCTTGTATAAAAAATGAATTATGTAATTAAAAAAGAATTTTTCTATAATTCTGCATTGAAGCATAGAAAATTAAAGCTCCTAATATAAAGTTTCTGCACGTGTTGGATATTGTACTTTAAATACAATATTATGTTTGTGGTACTTGAAGTGTTAGTTTATGGTTGTTTAAGTTAATGGTAGAATAAAAATGTTAGTAGCAAACAGAAATAAAACAAAATGTATGTGAACATTGAAATAAGGTAGTAATATCAGTTAGTCTTTAAGTACAATCAGAATAATGTTTGAAATTAAAAGACTAGTAATTGGGTATGTGTTGCATAAAATATATACCGTATTGGCCCAAATATAAGACAATGATTTTTTCCGTAAAATCCCCTTCCAAAAACCATACTCGTCGTATATGTGCAACCTAACATTTAAAAATTTCGTTTTAAGTGCCTAGCATATTTTGTAACATTCGCCAGCTGCACAGGCTTGCCATATGCGTTAGCGTGAATCAACACTTCTCTCATGTTTTATAATGAGCTCAAAAGTCAAGCTCAAGGTGAAAATCCCAAGAATACTTACACCACTGCGGTGAAGTACCGTATTGTGTCAGAAGTTAAAAGTTGTTTACTTTAAGGCACCTTTTATGCATCCGATTAAAATCGTATAATAAAATATCGTACCATACGTTTTGCATACCAGTTGACTCCAATTTTATCGTGCGTCAAAAATATCGGAAGTGGGTATGAACAACTCTTTCAGTGTTGCCATCATCAGTACTAAAAATGAATCCTTGCGTGTTGTATGACGCTTATCAGTTCGTTTTTATAAGCTTCGGAAGCGGGATTCTATAATGCTCTCCTGTTCTGGATTTTGTCAATTAGCCTTTCTGTATTAATGCCTCCCATATTTACAAAAAAAAAAAAAATAAAAAAATCACACCACGGTGTGAATACCACAGATTACTTGGCATAACTGGCCTCGCCGACGCTAGGCATGAAGATTGGCAGCACTGATATCTGAAAGTCATACGAAAAAAACTTGCGCGAGTGCATAAATGAAACCTTTATGCCCCATGTATCTAAACAACTCGTCCGATATTTATCGGATGCGTTTCCTAGGACACCACGATATGTTTTGTGAGTACGGAATGATAAATTTATCGTACAACAGTGCATAAAACGGCCCATTTGTTTCTGTTGTTCTATATGACATACAAGTTTTTATCGTAGGTTATCATACGATATAAATCGGATGCATAAAAGGGGCCTAAGGTTAAGTCAACAAAGTGAATATTCATGGGCAATCCACAAGTAAAGGATAGTGTTGAACAGAGGGCGTTGTTGGCATGTTGAACAAAAACGAAACCAAGAGTATCCAATATCCTGGGAAGTTATTAGAATGAAGGCGCTGGAGTGGCATGTGAGTTAAAAATTTCAATACAGTAGAACGTCGCTAATCCGTCGCCTGTGGGACTGGGTGTATGGTCGGAACGCAAAAAAGGTCAGATTATCAGAAGAATACAAAATGTTTATTATTTCATTAAATGAGACATTGTATGAGATATTTGTAAACACTAAAACTGCCACCAATTATTACATACACCAATTCACACAGGACGAGTAATTAGCACTCACTAGTAAGCGTGCTTACACTGAAAAAAAGTTTAAATGAATTGGCTCTATCTATTGCGAGAGTGCCTGCAATTCTAGATATGGAGTTCCACGAATTTGATGTTTTGAACAGTGTTGGCTCGATGTTTTCGATTTCCCAGAGCTCGAACTTCAGGACCGCAGAGATGTAGACATAACAACAGCTCAACACTCTTCATACCCAACACAGTTTAGCCACCAAGTGTAGTACCCTACTTTTATTTCCATGTTTATCACGGCGACTTGACATTATTATGACCTGGTGTAGGCTAGACATTACAGTATCTGTTTATTCAGGTGCAGTCATGTGGTGCGATTCTGTCAGCTTGAGACTAAACTATAACGATTAGTCACTCTTATTTGAATAGCATTATGGTACAATAAGTGGATATTGCAAAATGCTTATTACATCATTGTGTATGGGTGGTCATAATTATTGTTTGTGACAGGAGGAAGGAACTATAATTTTTGACAGGACTTCTTATAAACTTTTATTGAAAGCAATTATAATTGTGGTTGCAATGAAACACCAGAGTTGACGTCATATCGTACGCAAAAACAAAACTCTAGAAATGCGACATAGCACTGAAACGAGAGTAGGAAAAAATTCGGAAGATTTACACCAAATTTCGTATTTTCTGGAACATTAAAAAAAAATCGGAAGCTCTTCCAAAATTTCGGAAGAGCTGGCAACACTGCGCACTAGACACTAGATGCCGGCTCACTGAGGCAGCAAAACAACTGACAAGTATGTAAACAAGCTGGTGAGTCATCAACAAGTCGGTGCCTGAGCCGCGGTCGGACCAACTACAGCGTTGGACCAGCCGGGGGTCGGACTAGAGAGGTTTTACTGTAATTGAATTTAAAGCAAGCTTGGGCTGGTGTAAACACATGATGCAGCGTTCGTAGATAGAGAGTCAGCAACGTGATCATTTAACCAGAAGATGTAAAGCTAGAAACCTTCTAGATCGAATGTACTTACTGCCATGAAACGTGAAATGACCGTCAGCTACTCCTCACCGGTTGCTTTACTTTCGAAAATTTGAATTGAAATTGCCAAAATTTTGCAGTTAATTTAACCGAGAGATAAATGGGCAGTTTTTTTGTCAAAATGTTGGGTTTTGATCACTGGTTGAAGATTCAGGACGACTGACGGTCTAGCTCGTTGCAATTTTAAAACTGACGGGTTCAAATTTGGTTAAATTTTGCATCTATTTAACTGAGAGATAAATGGTCGGAATTTTCATTAAAATTACCAGCACACTACCCCAAACGCTATTCTAGGACGACTGACGGTGTAAGCAGTTGCAAATTCTCAACTGACGACAATTTAAATTTCAGTTGAAGGAAATTTAACTAAGCGATAAATGCCTGGAAATTCCAACAATTTTTCACGTTTCGGTCAAGGAGTTAGAATATCACCAACTGACGTTCAAATCACGTTGCTATTTCAAAACTGACGGGTTTCAAATTTGGTTAAATTTTGCATCTAATTTAACTGAGAGATAAATGGTTGGAATGTTCATCAAAATGTCCAGCACACTGCCCTAAACGTTATTCTAGGACGACTGATGGTGTAAGTAGTTGCAAGTTCTTAACTGACTACAATTTAAATTTCTGTTGAAGGAAATTTAACTGAGCGATAAACGCCTGGAAATTCCGATATTTTTTCACATTTTGGTTAATGAGTTAGAATAAAACCAACTGACGTTCAAATCACGTTGCTATTACAAAACTGACGAGTGTAAATTTAATTAATTTGTTCACTTATTTTGATTAGAATACAAATAATGGTCTTCAAAATTTATGTAGGGGAAAATTACTAAGTTGACTTGGAAAATTGGTTTCAAAGAAGAGTTTTGGTTTAATAATAATGTTTTAATAAACCTACAAGTAATATTTTCAGAATTGGTCAGAACATACGTACATCCTCGGCGCTACAGCCCAGTCTGGGCCCTGGCCTCCAAAAGAAATCTTCCCCACTGGTCTCTACTCCCGGCCAATGTCCACCAGTTTGCTGCACCCAGCCTCACTGCCTCCTTACCAACCTGGTCCAGCCATCTTGTACGCGGTCTTCCTTTCCTTTTCCTTCCCATCGGCAAATAATTCATAACTCTTTTTGGGATTCTATCCTCCGCCATTCTCTGCACATGACCAGCCCAACGCAATCTGTTAATTTGTATGAGTTGCACGATCGGAAGATCTTTAAACCTTTCGTACAACTCTCGATTATGCAGTCACCTCCAAATGTCATTTTCCTTCACAGGGCCATAGATTCTCCTTAGTACCCTCCTCTCAAAAACGGATAGTTTCTGCTCATCTAGTTTTTTTAGCACCCAGCATTCCGAGCCATACATCAGGACTGGTCTGATCAAGGTCTTGTATAGGGTGGCTTTTGTATCTTTACTTATTAATTTTGACTTAAAATGTTTCACCAGTCCGTAGTAACACCTATTACCAGATAATATCCGTTTTTCAATGTCTCTAGAGGAGTCATTTCCAGAGTCCACATATGACCCGAGATATGGAAAACCCTGAACCTTTTCAAATTCATAATCATTAATGTGCAGGGACAGGGCACGAGTGTTGGCACCTACAACCATATATTTGGTTTTGCTTTGGTTTATAACCAAGCCCATAACCTTAGCGGACAGCTCCAGTTCCTGAAAGGCTTCCTTTAAGCCAGATTCAGACCTACTTATGACGTTAGTGTCATTGGCATAGGCCAGAAGCTGTACCTGCTTGTGAAATATGTGTCCGCTAGTTTGAATTCCTGAATCCCTGATGACCTTTTCTAGAGCTATGTTGAACAACAGACACGCTAAGGCATCTCCTTGTTTCAACCCATTCAATGTTTTTAAGGAGTTAGATAGATTTGATTGTATTCTGATTTGGCACTTAGAATTGGACATAACTACTCCAACCATACGCACCAACTTAGATGGTATATTCAACTCCTTCATAGCTCCATATAGCATTTTCCGGTTGATTGAATCATATGCCGACTGGAAATCCACAAAGAGATGGTGAGTGGCCACTCCATATTCCAACGTTTTTTCCAGGATTTGCCTTAGTATTTGGTCTGTTGTTGACCTATTCCTAGTGAATCCACATTGATATTCTTTTATGTTTTCCTCAGCGTAGGGAAGCAGCCTAGAAAATATGATGTTGGACAATACCTTATATGCTGTATTAAGTAGAGAGATGCCCCTATAATTTTTACATATAAGCGGATCACCCTTTTTATGTATTAAACACACCACCCCATTGTTCCACTCATCAGGCATTACTTCCTCCAGCCATATTCGCTCTATGAGATGGGCAAATTCCTTCATGAAATCTCCTCCTGCGCTCTTTAATAGTTCCCCTGGTAAACCATCGGAACCTGCTGCCTTGTTATTTTTAAGCTTTTCTAGAGCTTCATACACCTCGTCATAGGATGGCACCAACTCCTCTCTATCATCCTCGAATTCTCCTGCTTCCTCTTCATTCTCAGATGCCTCCATCGAAGCCTCCCCAACTGAGCCCAACAACTCTTCGAAGTGTTCTGTCCATCTCCTGATTACGCCAGCAGTATCACTCACAAGGCCACCATTATTTCCCTACAGGCATTTGTTCTAGGCTGAAATTCCTGTCTCATATCATTCACCTTCCTGTACATATCTCGGCTCAGCCTTTTACTCTTATATTCCTCTATCTTTTTCATCTGTCTCATCATATACTCCCTCTTTTTTCCTCTATGAATCTTCTTTTCCATCCGCCTGGCCTTCCTGTATTCCTCTTGAACAGCCCTAGTGCATTTCCTTTGGATCATAAATCTGTATGTCTTGTTTTTGAATTCAGTTGCCTCTTCACACTCCTTATCAAACCACTCATCTCGCCCATGTCTCTTCTTCAAACCAACGATTTCTTCTCCCGTGGTCACTAATATGTTTTTTAGATTAAGCCAGTGGTTTTCTATATCTTGTTCCTCGATGCATTCAAGTCTCCACTGTCTAATTTTCTCATTAGTAACTTCCTCGAACCTCCGTTTTATTTCTTCTTCCTTTAGTATTTCTGTATTGTATCTAACAGTCTTTATTCCTTTTTCATTTCAATTATTGGAGATTCTAGCTCTCAGTTTTGCAACTACGAGATAGTGATCGCTATCCATGTTGGCACTTCTATAAACTCTAACGTCTTGTAAGTCTGACTTATGGCGGCCATCCAACAGGACATGATCTATTTGATTGACCGTTCTCCCGTCTGGAGAGATCCATGTGCCCTTATGTATGTCTTTGTGGCCGAAGAAAGTCCCTCCTATGATCATATTTTGACCAACTGCGAAGTTCAATAGTCGGAAACCATTGTCTGAGTGTTCAGAGTGTAAACTATACTTTCCTACATTACTACAAGCATGGCTGCTTCCCACTTTGGCATTTAAGTCACCTTTGATTATTTTTATGTCATGTCTAGGGCTGCTAGCATACGCATTCTCCAGTAAGTCATAAAAATCACCTTTCTCCTCCTCAGGCTTATCATCAGTTGGGGCATGCACGTTTATTATAGTATAATTAAAGAAGATTCCCCTAAGTCTTATTTTACACATTCTAGGTGTAAGGGGTTTAAAATCAGTGATATTTGCTTTCATTCTACGGCTTACCAAGAAGCCAGTTCCAAGCACTTGGTCCCGGTTCTGACAGCTGTAATACACCGAGTAGTCCCTTCGATCCATGATTCCAGCGCCAGTCCACCTCATCTCCTGCATAGCCAAAACATCTATCTTATATTTGAGAACCTCTCCTATTAATATCTTCAAGGCTCCAGGTCTGTATAAGGAACGCAAGTTCCACGTCGCAAGTTTAAAATCTTTGTCCCTTTTCCACGATCCAGTCCCAATTCCATTAATCCGTCCGGCTTTTCCTTTTTCTCTTGGTTTCATAACAATATTATTTTATGGGGTGGGTTGTTATCCCTACGCCCAACCCCCAACCTGGAGGACCAGGGGTTTTATGTTTAGAGTTCCTGTCTCTTAGATGAGTTGCCTTCACTGAGCTAACGAGTCTCATCCACCCGTCCGCAGTAGACCATACTCACTAGATCTATGGGTGCCGCCTTTGACATTTTTATGTTCTTCCGCCGCCAACCCCGCCATGCATCCTGCTGCCGACACACCACATCTTGGTAAGCCGGGTCCCTGATTACCTCAGGGCCACCTCGCCCAGACCCCCATCTCTCGTTGGCTCGCCGACCCAAGCTGCCGAAGGGATTGGTTACCACAACCTTAGCATGGCTTGCTCGACTTAGCAGGGCCCACCGCTTGTAGGTGAGAGTTGGAGTTGGAGAGGAGAGGCTAGTGACCAGCTCTTGTATGCAGGCCATATTGCTACGACAGCACAGAACAATCTACGCGTTTATCGAATGCGCCAGAAAGATCTCGACGTAAGCGTGTGGTGTACGTGTGTAACTCTACGAATTAATTACAAAATTATAATTATATTTATCTCTTACCTTCGGGTTTTTTACTCCAAGGGTCGTTCAGACGAAACTGCTGCAAAAAGGGATTATTTGGATTTGATATAGGCAAAGATCAAATACACCGTTTGTGCTAAAACAAATTGCCTCCGATTTATTATTCAAAATAACTACTTCGTCTCCCTTTCATGACATTTAAATTAAATACTTGTAGAAGGAGCAACAATTTGTAAAATCAAATATAGTCACAAATATTTCTTAATTAACTAGCTTATGACACTACGATATACCTCCACTATTTATTATCTGCAATGAACCAGTACGTGCTTTAGCTACACACTCACACACATTCGTTCTTTGATTTTATCGTTCTATTTAAACCCCACTTCGAGATCTCTGATTTACATTTTAGCTTTATCATTTATTTATGTTGAATTATACTCTGGGGAAAAAGGTAAAATAATCTTGGTTAAAACTCAGTCAATACTTAACGTCTGAAGAACTCCGCTGTTTTGCACCTCTGCTGTGAATGCACTGTTTAACACACCATGATTTAGTTTTCCACTGTTTAACCGCGGTACTGTTATTGCTTATTTCAAATAAGTTGATGTTGATGCGCCACTATTACTTTAGTTCACTTTAAAATAGCATTTAGTGTTGTTTTGTCGGCCGACATATATTTTCGAACACTTAGCTCGCTTAGGTTGGCCGGGCGGCCCGGTGTCACAACTGGCACTGGCGTTAGTTTGCTAAATTGCATACAGTGTTTTTTGGTCACGTGATCGTGCATATGTGCTCCCATTGGTGCTATTGAAAGAGCGCCTTAGCAGAGGCGGGAAGGTGAGCAATGTTTTTGCCGCCTGGCGCAATGTGCAGTTACATACTCTCTTTCGTAATTCACGGCTGAGGCGCAGGTTGATGTTATTTCACCATCGGTCTGCGTTGCATGAGTGCGGAGACAAAACATAGACGTTTTTTCTGCAATAAACACAGCCTATCTGGTTGACTAACTTGGGGTTCTACAAGGGTGAACAATGACTGTATAGAGAATGTAATTTTAAAAATGTTATCTTGGCCCTACAATCTCGTACCGTTACAATACCCCCCCAATAAGAGATTGAAGGCCGGAGCGTTCAAACTCTTATTGCCTAGATCTAAGAGGATCAGTGAGGATATGGCGCCGCAACCCCCCTGAACACTCTACTACATCATGGGTTCTTACCCCCCTAGTCTGGCGACTGCGACAGCACCCATCCGATCTTACTGGACTTCTCTGTTCGAGATCCCAACACCGAAAAATCGAACAGATACCCGACCCAGTATCGCCCGACTTTATAACATGGAATTAAAAATTGACAAACGGCTTTCCATCCCTCCATATCCCACATCTGATTTGTTTCCTCTTAGCCGTACTGGTTCATTGACAACGTACTGGCTCATTTTATATTATAGACCCTAAAGAATAATATTAATAAAACAATATTGGTTTACAATGGTACACATAAATTCCAGTTAAATTGAATAATATTCCCCATACAATGTTGCCCATCCAAAATAACACCTTAATTACACAAAATGACATTAACTCCATTTATACTTAGTTACTATAATTTTTTTTTTTTTTTTTTTTTTTTTTTTATATATATATACATATATACCCCCCCTTTCAATCCCTTAACCCCTGATACCCGTTACATTTGAATGTGGTCTGCACGAGGCTTCTTGGCCTTTTTCAGCCTCATCCTCGCCGTAACCCACATCTCCCTCGTGACCTGTAACTGGGTCACCGCCCATCCACACTCACTATTACCCCCCCTAGACTGTGGCGTCTAGTTGCTTTCACAAGGACTGATGCGGAAGGGGTGGACATTTTTTTCTTTTATTCCACCCCCATCCTTGCTTCGGCGTTACAATAAAATTCGGTATTATACCTACTAGTTTCTATTTATACACCCCTAATGGACTACCACCCCTATCTGGGTGAAAATAGCCCTGTTCCAAAATTTGGTAGATTCCCCCAAAAAATAACCCCCCTACTAAATCTAACAAACCACCGGGTTGACAAAATAAAACAAACCACAAGCCGGTTATATCAAGTAAAATTTATGATTTGCCACAATTAACTACTTTCACGGTCATGGTCCGGTGAGGTCATGACCGCACTTAGGTGGGGAATCTACAGTTAAAACATAAAATATAAATTGGCATTGATACAAGTTACGTGGATAGTAATATACACCTCAATTTTCTAGACACTATCTCATCCTGAACATTTTCCATCAATTGTCAGTGTTAAATAAATGTTTTAATCATTATTGGCATCAATTAGCATTTAATTTATAATTCCAATTTGAATTTAAATGAAAATAAAGTTAAGTTCATTGTTAAAAATCGTTTCTATTAATTTTATTACTAAATTAGTTTAATTGTATTTAATTTACTTTAATTAATTCAATTAATCTCAAAAGTTACAGTAATTGCCTCATTATTATTTGGTCTGTAAAAAAATTTAATTTCAATTCTCTTCTATCACAATAATATACTGATTCAGCAGACTACATTTTTTGTTATTGTCACCAAGCATGACTACAGACCTTAGTCTCAACATACCACACCTGTTTATATAAACACTGGTCTGCAAGACTCACATAGTATAAACATTCTGGTTACATCATGTACTGGCATATATGCTTCCTGCAAAAATTTTCCTTCTATAAATCTTTTTATTAACATATCTATCAAAATCTATTTGTTGCAATTCGAACCAAATATAATTTTAATTCACCTTTCAATTGCTTTAATAACATTTTACTAAAAACATTTTAACTATAATTACATTATTTAACACTTTGAATATAAATACACAACATCAAATGGGCTTCATTAACAAAATTGACTTTAATAATCTCCACTCAGACAGTTTAGCTTTGATTACAATTATATGCAGTTGCAATTTGAATAAAAAGGAAATTACCCACATCACTAACCTTCATATTATTAAGTTACTCCCAGGGCCCCCTACAATTAGGTTTAATCTCTTCGTTTGTTCAAAACAATTTCAATTACTTTAATTACGATTTTCAAAATGATTCCACATGGTTTGATGTTTAAATGTTTCAGTTTTTTCTTAATATTTCAGTAAGTTTTACAAACATGGCATCATTGGTTCTAATCTCTCTTTAAATTCCTCCATAATCACATTCCGACTACCAATATACCGTACTCCTAACCTAACATAGCAGGTACCACAAAATAATAATTAAACCCTTTGGTTACATGAGTTTACTTTGGAATGTTTTCCCAAATTATTTATTTACTTGATATTATACTTATTGTAATATTTATACTTATTATTTTTTCTTAACTACCTGTAAATAGGTTATATGTTACATGTACATGTACAATGTGAATCGAGATGCGATGGAAGACGAACAGAACCCCTACATGAGTAAATGTGAACAAAACCTGTTGGCAGCCACTGAATTCCTTGCCTGCCTCCTTTCCCATAGAAACAAACCACAACCACTAATCTACAACCCCATCTCAATCCACAATGTTCATGTAAAATTATACAGAAATTTATTATCTAGTTTGTCTGCTCAGCCACAAAACTTCTCCACTACCGACCTAATTAAGGGATGAGTTTACAATTCATAAATAACGCCAGTTTATTTAATTTTGAGGATTACCCTAATGTAGTATTTGGAATTAAGGCAATCAAATGGTTACAAAAAGTGTGCCAGATTATGTAACTATTATTTAGGTATTTACTCTAGGGGGAGGGTAGGGAAATCGGGAAGATAAAAGGGATAAGGATCCTTAAAAGGTCAAGAACTGGGACTAAAGGTAGGGACAAAGCTTCCTCCGGAAATAAGGGTACATGGAGAAAACCAAGGCTCGCGTAGGCAGGGGCGCGTCCCTGAAATAGACGAACCCCACTGGGACAAGTGGGGAAAATCTATCCGCTACCACTTACTGTTTTATGTTATTTATAGTTATTTATAATTACTTAGTTATAGTTTTTTTTTTAATTATTTAATTTATGTTCAATTACAGGATTTGCTGTATTATTTTTTGTTTATTATTATCATTTTGACCAATACTGTTTTAAATTGGTGGCGTTATGGGTACCCACTATTTCCCCAGTCATTTGATTTCGTAAAACATAAGCATTATCCATTTTAATGTCAACAACTTCATATGGTCCTTCATACAACAAAAAGAATTTTTTAATCTCTTTATCTTGTGCACTTGATAAATCGTGTCTTCTTACTAATACCAGCTGACCTATTTCGTACTTGATCCACTTACCTTTGGCATCATGAAGCCGTTTTCTTCTTTCTCCCTTCGTTAATAAGTTTTCATTTGCGAGTTGAAGTTTTACTTCCAGATCTCGTGGATTGCTTTCCGGTGGAAAATTGAACAGCTGTTCCAGGATCCTAGGTGGACGTTTTCCCTTGACTAGCTCGTATGGTGTGAACCCCGTTGATTCATGAGTTGTACAGTTTAACCATTCTTCAATTCTTCCCACATAGGCTGGCCATTCACTGTGTTTAGCATGGCAGTATGCCCGGAAAATTCTCCCCAATTCTCTCATGACTCTTTCGGCTTGGTTCGATTGAGGATGATATACCGCCGTGTGTTTAGGTATAATACCTTCCCAGCCCAAAGTTTGTCGCCATATTCCGCTAATAAACTGGGGCCCATGGTCAGATAATATTATTTTCGGTTTCCCGGTTTTAATCATATAATCCTTCGTTATTTTCTCACTTAGTACTTTACTAGTGGCCCGCTTTACACTGTATAATCTTACAAATTTCGTAAATGTATCTAATATTACAAAAATATACATGACGCCTCCCCTTCCCTTCGGTAGAGGGCCAAACAAGTCTACCGCAACTAGATCAAAAGGCTTTTCTACTTTAACACACCTCATCTCTCCCTCTAAGCGGTAATTAACTACTTTTGACTTTTGGCATAAATCGCACCCTCGGAGTAAAATTCTAACCCTCCGTTCCATATTCTTAAATAAGCATGATTCTTTTAATACATTTACACATTTCCTAGCACCGAAATGCCCATACCGAAAATGACAGTCCCATATTATCTTATCTACCAACCCTTCCGGTATAACTAACCTCCAATCACGCTCTCCCCCCTCTACTTTCTTAAACAAACTCCCTTGATAAATCTGGAAATGACGGCTATACCCTGACTCATCTAAGTCGGACTCTAAGCTAGTTATTATTTTGTTCAATTTAAGATCTATTCTTTGCATACTATTAATGTCTCTCAATTCTTCCCCAAATAATCTATCTTCCCTGCTAAGTCTGAAAATTTCTATTTCTTTTAAGTCCCTCCCTGTTCTCATTCCCTCTGTATCTACCCTGGATAAAGTGTCAGGTATTTTGTTTTCTACCCCTTTTATATACTCCCAACTAAAATTGTACTCTTGTAAAGCTAGCACCCACCTGGTTATCCTGCTGTGTGTCAACTTACAGGTGTTTAAAAAAGATAATGCCTTGTGGTCCGTCCGGATGATAGTGGGATTTCCCAGTAGATATGTTCGAAACTTCTTCACCGCAAAAACAATGCTTAATAGTTCCTTCTCCGTTGTTGTGTAGTTTCTTTCAGCAGCTAATAGGGTACGACTGGCGAAAGCGATGGTGTGATGCTCCTTTTCGTCGTCCTCCTGGTACAGTTCTGCACCCAATGCGATGTTACTAGCATCGGTCTGTAAATAAAATGTGCGTTCAAAATTAGGGTGATTCATCATGATCATATTACTAAAGTGGTCCTTTATTTCAGTAAACACCTCTCGTTCTCTTTCCCCCCATCTCCATTGTTTGTTCTTTTGTAACACTGCGCTCAACTTAGAAGTTATATGGGCATAGTTTTTCTGGAATTTTCTATAAAAATTACATAGCCCTAAAAAACTTTGTAACTGCTTAATATTTCGGGGTTCGGGAAATTTTAAAATTGATTCTACTTTCTCTGGGTTAGCTCTTATCCCCTCTGGTGTAATTATGAACCCTAGAAAATGTATTTCGTTCTGTAGGAATTTAGACTTCTCCCAATTGACAGTCAACCCCCCTGTACGCAGTCTATCTAATACATATTCTAAATGTTCCACATGTTCGGAAAATGTTCGTGATGCTATCAATATATCGTCTACATAAATGGTTAAAAAATCTAAATTCTGTGGCTGGAGTATTTCATCTAAACATTTTATAAAGCTGGCTACACTGGTATTCAGCCCAAAAGGTAATCGTTTAAATTGGTAATTCTTTCCATTGAACAGGAATGCTGTGTATTTCCGACTTTCACATGCTAACGGGACTTGCCAGTACCCCGCGGTTAAATCTAATGAGGTCATGTATTTAACTCCACTGAATTTTTGGAAGATTTCATTTATTGCTTCGGGTGACTCCCGGTCCGGGATAATTATCTGATTAATCTTGCGGGCGTCTAAACATAATCTAACGCGGCCATCTTTCTTAATGACTACTACTAACGGGTTAGAGTACGGTGATACTGATCTTTCTATTATGTCCCCTTCCAACATTTTATCTAATTCCGCCTGAACCGCCCTCCTCTTTGAATAAGGTACCGGATAGCTTCTTTGTACATAGGGTGCGTGTTCCCTTACTTTTAATTCACACTCATAATCCCTTGCCCTCCCTGGTACATCGGCAAACACTTCTCGAAAACACTCTATTACCTGCCACAACGCTTTGCGTTGAGAACTCCCTACATCACGCCCCTCACTACGAAATTTTACCGCTCTATCCTCCCAAATTCGTTTATTTGCATTATCCCCTAACTCTCCCTCTCTACATGCGTACGTATTAACTACCGTATCTACTTTACTGGCCCGATTTAGTATCATCTTAACTCCCGAAATTCTGACTTTATCTACTACCCGCTCAAAGTTAATCTCAACTGGTCTACCTTCATTATTTAATACTAACAACCGCTTCTGGAAATCAATTACCGCCTTATGTTTTATCAAAAAATCATTCCCCAGAATAACCTCCAAATTTAGTCCCCTTACTACTAAAAATGTGTTGTCATATTCTACTCCCTTAATTAACATGTTCAAATGTACTTGTTTAGTTACACGTTTACTCCTAACCCCGGTAATACCTACAATGGTCACCCCCGCTACTGGCAAAATTGGGATATTTTTATTTATTTCTTGCAAACTCTCTAATACGTGTTCAGAAATGACAGAAATTTCACTACCTGTATCGACTAAAGTTTTTACTTCCTTACCTTCAATTTGAATTCTTACCTCTGTCAGTCCGGTTTCTGGTCTGGCTGTCTCCCAGTCCTCTTCCTCCATTAGTTCCTTGGACATATCCGTACAGATGACGTTATTTGTATATTCGTTATCTTGGGCCTCACAGTCATTTGTCGACAATGGTGGGGTCCCTTCACTCACTGTCCTTGTTAGTTTTCCGTCTGGGTGTTTGCACGGCCTGGAGTGTGTCCACCACGACCTCTATTGGAAGTTCCACTGCTTCCCGGTGCTCCTCGGTTGCTGCTCCCTCCTATCTGTGGTTGACTATTTTGGTTATGTTCAGTATTGCTGCGTTGGCAACTCCTCTCTTTATGACACCTGTAACAAGTTGTTCTACTACCATAGTTCTCACAATGACACTCTCCACATCGCCAGTCCTCACGTCTATGGTTATTATTGTAGCCTCCCCTTGTCCCTCTATACATGTTTGGTGTCCCACTAGCTTGATTATGATTATGATTCTCGTTATGTACCCCTGACGGGTTTGGGCGCCTACCAATTTCCCGGTCCCTGATATTTTGGAAAATATCTAATATTTGTTCCAGATCGTTTATACCTTCCACTTCCCGCGTCATCAGGTTAATTTGCACCTCCCTGGGTAAGTGTTTACTTATGTGACGTACAAATGATCTAAACGGTAATGGTGGTTCAAGGTATTTTGCCTCATTGTACATTTTCATTACATAAATGGTGACATTATTACCATTAGTCCCAAAATTACCCGGCCCCATTATCTTGCTTCTAAGTACTTCTTGGTCCTCTTCAGACCAATATTTACTTCTAAAATCCCCTTCAAAACTTTCGAAATCTAACCAATCTCCCTTATGTACCTCCGCCCAAATTGAGGGGCTTCCCTTAAAACATTTCATAACTTTCAACAATTTCATATCCCAATTATTGTTACAAAGTCTATTAAAGTCTCTTACTCTATTTAGGAATTGCATGGGGTGTACCCCCCTCCTATCACCAGTAAATGACTCTAACTCTATTTCGCTATCTACATTACGGGTGATTACTACTTGCTCATGGACACTGTCTAGTGTTTTGTTTATTGCCGTTTTCAAGTCATCTTTAACATTGATTATTTTTTGTTCCATTAAATTAAACTTGTTATTAGTTACACGTTCAGATTGAATACTGGCATTATTTACCATTTCTACAGCACCTTTTAATAGCTGTATTTCTGACTTACAACTACTTTCTGTTTCACTGATCTTACTGTCAACATTGTCATTAATTTCTAAGATTTTATTCGCAAAACTCAATTGACATTCACTTATTTTGCTATCGCAATTACTTTCTATTTCATTTATTTTGGAATTAACATTAGTTTCATATGTCTCCATGTTATCTCTAACTTCTTCTATTTTCTCTACTACACAGTTAAATTTACACTCATTATCAACATTATACTTATTGATCCTACTTTCAAAATTATCTTTCAACTCTTGAATTTGCTCATACACTTGTATTTTGACCGTCTCTGACACTTGTTTATTTACATTAATGATATGCTTATTTAACTGTTCATTTACTGAGCCTATCACTTGTTCTTTAAATGTATTGAAACATTCATTCGTCTGTTGTTTCATATCATATAAACGCTCATCAAATTTTGTATTCATTTCGCATAAACGCTTATCAAATTTTTGGTCAATATTATTTATATCGCCCTTTAACTCATGGAACTTAACATCACTTCCATCAAAACGACTATTTATAATGTCAAATTTACTATTCTGTTCATTGAATTTTAACTCTAACATTGTTTGTATCATTTTAAACATTTCGTAATTGTCGTCAGACTTTTTATTTTGGATAGGTGTCACTAGATTTTCTATTTTGTCGTCAGTGATGCCGACTTCATTGTCATTATTTTTATTTTCTCTATTTGATTTTGGGGTCGTTTGGATCCCCGAATCATCTGTAACATTTATTTCATTTGTAATATCTGGTTTTATTTTATTGTCCTGACTCCCATCTGGAGTCGAGTGGACCTCAATATTATGCATAATAGCCGATTCATCAAAATTGTCAACATTAGTTACTTCATTGACATCATCATTATTCGCTGCCATTTTATACAAGTTTATATAATGTTACACAAGAATATTAATCTTATCCACTATTGACTTAACCCTTTTTATATTTAATTTACCAAAGCGTCCTCCCTCTCAAATAACCCTTTCTGCAGCTTAATTAGGTCTGGCGAATATAGGTTGTAACCTATACTCGCGTCGCTGTACGGGGGCCAAATGTAACTCTACGAATTAATTACAAAATTATAATTATATTTATCTCTTACCTTCGGGTTTTTTACTCCAAGGGTCGTTCAGACGAAACTGCTGCAAAAAGGGATTATTTGGATTTGATATAGGCAAAGATCAAATACACCGTTTGTGCTAAAACAAATTGCCTCCGATTTATTATTCAAAATAACTACTTCGTCTCCCTTTCATGACATTTAAATTAAATACTTGTAGAAGGAGCAACAATTTGTAAAATCAAATATAGTCACAAATATTTCTTAATTAACTAGCTTATGACACTACGATATACCTCCACTATTTATTATCTGCAATGAACCAGTACGTGCTTTAGCTACACACTCACACACATTCGTTCTTTGATTTTATCGTTCTATTTAAACCCCACTTCGAGATCTCTGATTTACATTTTAGCTTTATCATTTATTTATGTTGAATTATACTCTGGGGAAAAAGGTAAAATAATCTTGGTTAAAACTCAGTCAATACTTAACGTCTGAAGAACTCCGCTGTTTTGCACCTCTGCTGTGAATGCACTGTTTAACACACCATGATTTAGTTTTCCACTGTTTAACCGCGGTACTGTTATTGCTTATTTCAAATAAGTTGATGTTGATGCGCCACTATTACTTTAGTTCACTTTAAAATAGCATTTAGTGTTGTTTTGTCGGCCGACATATATTTTCGAACACTTAGCTCGCTTAGGTTGGCCGGGCGGCCCGGTGTCACAACTGGCACTGGCGTTAGTTTGCTAAATTGCATACAGTGTTTTTTGGTCACGTGATCGTGCATATGTGCTCCCATTGGTGCTATTGAAAGAGCGCCTTAGCAGAGGCGGGAAGGTGAGCAATGTTTTTGCCGCCTGGCGCAATGTGCAGTTACATACTCTCTTTCGTAATTCACGGCTGAGGCGCAGGTTGATGTTATTTCACCATCGGTCTGCGTTGCATGAGTGCGGAGACAAAACATAGACGTTTTTTCTGCAATAAACACAGCCTATCTGGTTGACTAACTTGGGGTTCTACAAGGGTGAACAATGACTGTATAGAGAATGTAATTTTAAAAATGTTATCTTGGCCCTACAATCTCCTACCGTTACACGTGCTACTAGACGCATTTTGCGAGAATTTTCTCGACTGAGCCAGGCTTCGCTCGGGCGCTCGGACTGTGTCAAGGCCGTAGCAATTACGTAGTTCGCGAGAGATAAGACGCAGTTTGGAAGCTTCTGGTGTGTGAGCGTAACTATAAATACATCGTGTCGCGGCCTTAGTAGTTCAGTTCAATGCGAGATTTTTGACTGTGCGGTTCGAGAGTATTAGTGCGATATATTTACAGAGCGGTTCGGGTTATTACTGTGTACGTGCAAGTAGTTATTAGTGAAGTGTTGCGTTTTATATTCGGACGGTATAATTGTAATACAGTTGAGTTTTAATATTAGTGGACATTTTATTGCGTATGAACAATTTTCATTTGATTTATTGTAGACACTGTGTTGTTAATTACGAACTGTTTTACTATAACAATTAAAGGTGTGATTAGTGACTTAATTGGTGTCTTGTAATTATTTTGTTTCCACTGTACCTACGACGATCGAGTAGACCGTCGTAACAGTGGTGTCAGAAGTGGGATAGAACGGTTAACAGTGGAAACAGTGGATACTTTGTACAAGACGAGTGTGATTCGTAATTAATCGATAAAAAATGGATACCAGTCAGATGATAGAAGCATTCCGAGCAATGCTACAGCAAAGTCGGAAACAAGAAAAAGAAGAACGAAGACAGGAAAGAGAAGAAGCAGAAAAACGTAATCGTAAAAATGAAACTCCAGAGGGACGAAAAAAGAAGAATTTAGCCTTCAAGCAGACGACGTTAAGACGTTCATACAAGAGGATACCACTGCAAAATTTGTCCTGTTACAAGGTGAGCTGAACAAACAAGTTGACAGAATATCTGAAATAGAAAAATCTGTGTCAACTATGAAAACAAGTATGTCAAGCTTAGAAGATTCAAAATATCAGAGAAATCAAAGAACGATATTAACTGAAGTAGGGTCAGTTTTTGCAAAGGCCCCGTCGTTTAATGGAAGCACCCACTTGGCAGCTTATTATCGCCAATTTGAAGCTGCCGCTCACTTAAATAACTGGACGGAAGAAGAGAAATGCCTCTCACTCATTCTTGCGTTAAAAGGACCTGCCGCAGAGATAATACACAAAGTGCCATCTGACAGTCAGAACGTCTATGCCGAATTAACTAAAGCTCTGGAATTACGGTACGGTGACCAGCATTTGTGCGAAGTGTACCGTGAACAACTTAAAGCGAGGCGACAGCGTTCAGGGGAGAGCCTTCAAGAGTTTGAAGCGAATATCGACCGACTGACGAGATTGGCTTATCCTGAAGAATCGGAGGACTTCCGGAAGTGGATTTCTCTCATTATGTTTATTGACGGTAACAGAGATCGTCAGTTACAACAAGTGTTAAGAATGGCTCGGCATGATAATAAATCAGACGCTCTTTTTCATGCTCTCCGTTTTGAAGCTGCCAAGTCGGCGACCTACATTAATCAAAGTATGCCATCACGTTGTAGCCAAACGGATCCAATACCACAGTATCGTCATAGCGGACGGCATAAAGAGACGATTCATAAACAACAGTTTAAGAAGTCAGCAGCACCACAACGATCTTTCGAACCAAAGGACAAAAACAGAAGACCGAAGTGTTACAACTGTGGGAAACGTGGTCATCTACAGCTAGACTGTTGGGAGAAGAAAATACCGAGAGAAGGGAGTGATCGCACCAATTGGAGAAGTAAAGCCTCAGAACAGCACACAGTTTCCACGCTACATAAGACCAGTAGAAACCTGATCGTTAATGGATTTGCGGAAGGTAAACGAAGATCATTTACAGTTGACACGGGCGCTACAGTGTCCATTGTGCGCCCTGACTTGGTCAGCAACCGCCATCCTCTAATTAGCTCTTGTACAATACAGACTGTGACTGGAAGCCCCGTCAAGGTGCTAGGAAAGGTAGACGTACGTGTACGCCTGGGTCTTCTTGAGTTTAGCCACCAAATGCTCATTGCAGACATTGTCGATGAAGTGATTCTTGGCACGGACATTATGAATGCCTACGGATTCGTTGTGGACTTAAGAGAGAATGTCCTGAAAGTTGGCCAAGAGAAGATAAAGCTTTGCATGGCTAAAATGACAGGGTCTACCAACCATTCGATTAAGCGAGTGGCATTAGTCGAAGAAAAAGTCAACAAGTCTGGTCAAGAGGAAACCTCCCTGTTGCAAGCGGAAATGGAGGAAGAACTAGCAGAGGAAGTACAAATAAGTATAACGACAAAAGAAGTGATTGGAGAGCCAACTATGGGCGTCGAGACAAAACTCTTGCTTGTTCCTGAGCTGACAGAAGCGTCCGAGGGTAAAGTGGCTGAAGATGAGGTTACGCAAGAGGTTGTTGACGAGAACCAAACAAACTTGGATCAGCCAGTGGTATTTAGGTCATTAGTACATGACGCAATGAGAGTGATTCCAGCGAAGCTAGTGGTTACGCGAAAGATTCGCATTCCTGGGAACGTGATGTTCGGATCACACGAGACTGAATTCGAAGAACGGGAAAATTATCCTTCTCAAGGACGGCCACCTAGATCGCCTGGTCGAGTATTACTTCGAAGACACTTTGCCAGTTCGGGACGAACAGGCTTAAGGAGGGGGCAGTGCTACGACAGCACAGAACAATCTACGCGTTTTTTCGAATGCGCCAGAAAGATCTCGACGTAAGCGTGTGGTGTACGTGCTACTAGACGCATTTTGCGAGAATTTTCTCGACTGAGCCAGGCTTCGCTCGGACGCTCGGACTGTGTCAATGCCGTAGCAATTACGTAGTTCGCGAGAGATAAGACGCAGTTTGGAAGCTTCTGGTGTGTGAGCGTAACTATAAATACATCGCGTCGCGGCCTTAGTAGTTCAGTTCAATGCGAGATTTTTGACTGTGCGGTTCGAGAGTATTAGTGCGATATATTTACAGAGCGGTTCGGGTTATTATTGTGTACGTGCAAGTAGTTATTAGTGAAGTGTTGCGTTTTATATTCGGACGGTATAATTGTAATACAGTTGAGTTTTAATATTAGTGGACATTTTATTGCGTATGAACAATTTTCATTTGATTTGTTGTAGACACTGTGTTGTTAATTACGAACTGTTTTACTATAACAATTAAAGGTGTGATTAGTGACTTAATTGGTGTCTTGTAATTATTTTGTTTCCACTGTACCTACGACGATCGAGTAGACCGTCGTAACAGTGGTGTCAGAAGTGGGATAGAACGGTTAACAGTGGAAACAGTGGATACTTTGTACAAGACGAGTGTGATTCGTAATTAATCGATAAAAAATGGATACCAGTCAGATGATAGAAGCATTCCGAGCAATGCTACAGCAAAGTCGGAAACAAGAAAAAGAAGAACGAAGACAGGAAAGAGAAGAAGCAGAAAAACGTAATCGTAAAAATGAAACTCCAGAGGGACGAAAAAAGAAGAATTTAGCCGTCAAGCAGACGACGTTAAGACGTTCGTACAAGAGTGAAACTTCTCAATTAATTACATTATAATTATCTCTTACCTTCGGGTTTTTATTCCAAGGGTCGTTCAGACGAAACTGCTGCAAAAAGGATTATTTGGATTTGATATGGGCAAAGATCAAATACACTGTTTGTGCTAAAACAAATTGCCTCTGGTTTATTATGCAAAATAACTACTTCGTCTCTCTTTCATGACATTTAGATTAAATACTTGTTGAATGAATAACAATTTGTGAAAGCAAACATAGTAACAAAATATTTCTTAATTCACTAGCTTATGACAACTATGGTATACCACAACTATTTATTATTTGCAATGAACCAATACGTGATTTAGCTACACGCTCACACACATTCGCTCTTTGATTTTGTCGTTCTATTTAAACCACACTTTGAGATATCTGATGTATATTTTAGATTTATAATTTATTTATGTTGAATTATACTCTGGGGAAAAAGAGAAAATAATCTTGTTTAAAATTCAGTTAATACTTAACGTCTGAAGAACTCCGCTGTTTTGCACCTCTGCTGTGCATGCACTGTTTAACACACCATAACACTGTTTAACCGCAGTACTGTTATTGATTATGTCATATTAGGTTGACGCGCCACTATTATTTTAATCCACTTTAAAATATTTCGTTTTGTTTTGTCGGCCGACATAAATTTTCGAACACTTAGCTCGCTTAGGTTGGCCGCGCGTTATACTGTTTTTTATACTAGTTTTAGTACTTTAAAAGATAGGCCTACTCTTAACTACGGCCTATCTTACACCCGAGGCCACTATGTAATTTTTATCTGCCACTTTACCGTCTGAATGCTGCTTACTACTGTGCGTTGTGCACTATCTGATGACACACTGCAGACTGTAGACTGTGTCACAAGGCTGCTGCTGGCGGTTACGCAATGCGTCTGGCAATTGTTTTGGCTAACAGTGTGCATTGCTGTACTGGAGGCTCCTTACAGGTGCAGTTAACTATTGAATTACTGAATTAAATACTGATTTATATAAAATAAAATTCCCATTTCTGTACCGTTACAATACCCCCCCCCCCAATAAGAGATTGAAGGCCGGAGCGTTCAAACTCTTATTGCCTAAACCTAAGAGGATCAGTGAGGATATGGCGCCGCAACCCCCCTGAACACTATACTAAATCATGGGTTCTTACCCCCCTAGTCTGGCGACTGCGACAGCACCCATCCGATCTTACTGGACTTCTCTGTTCGAGATCCCAACGCCGAAAAATCGAACAGATACCCGACCCAGTATCGCCTGACTTTATAACATGGAATTAAAAAATTGACAAACGGCCTTCCATCACTCCATATCCCACAACTGGTTCGTTTCCTCTTAGCCGTACTGGTTCATTTTATATTATAGATCCTAAACAATAGTATTAATAAAACAATATTGGTTTTCAATAGTGCACATAAATTCCAGTTAACTTGAATAATATTCCCCGTACAATATTGCCCTCCAAAATGATACATAGATTATACAAGGTATCCTTAACTACTATATATGTATAAGACAAAAAATTCATAACATATGAAAATCTATATGGACAGTAATATACGCATCTTAATTCCCAAACACTATCTCAGCTTTAACGTTTTTTTTTTTCTTTTCAATTAGTATTTAATTTATAATTCCAATTTAAATTCAAATGAAAGTAAAGTTAAGTTCATTGTTAAAAATCATCGTTTCTATTAATTTAATTACCAAATTAGTTTAGTAATATTTAATTTCTCAAACTCTAAGTTACAGTAATTACCTCATTATTATTTTATTTGTTCACAACAATTTCATTTGTTTTGCTTACATTTTACAACAAGGCCCTACAAAAATATTACCTACATTATTCAAAAATTTACATTCCTTACTTCACATATGGTATATGTTTTTATTTCATAATAGAATCTGCTCAATGGTACTGATTCATCAACCTGCCACAGTTATCAACTTCAACACATCTGGCTGTAAACATTGGTCACACAACCTACCCGTTTATATAAACACTTGTGTGCCAGACTTGTTTTCATAAACAACGGTTATAAACATTCTCAGTTTCAGCATTCATAGTCTAAACATTCTGGTTACATCATACTAACACCTGTACTTTTCAGTTTTTTATAAATCTTTTAGATAACACATTTGTCTCTTAAATTTTTTATTCCAATTCAGATCAGATATATTTTAATTCACCACAATTACTTTAATAGCATTATCACAAGTCATTTATTATTATTGTTACACTCTTTTCACACCTGTAAGCGTTTTATTCTATCTGATTAGTATTATGAACTTTATACTTACAGTACATTATCCACATATTGACCAGAGTACAAAATACACACCACACACACACACCAATATCTCCGTGTAACCTCTGAAACATTTTACACAAAATTAGTTTAAATTAAATAATTTATCATTTATTTATTAATATCAAATCTCATAAAACAATTAAATCAATCAAAAGTATATAAACAATTCAAATTATTTTAATTAAATTAATTATTGAAAACAACATTTTTTTAATTACTTTCACCAAGTACAATAATTACAACTCATTCCAAATTATTTTTGTTATTTATTTACGCTGCAAAATATTATTTCATCATCATTTATTTTAATAAATATTATTATTATCATCACAATAAGGTCTGCTACCTACATACATTGTTTCTCTAACATTTTATAATACATACAATTAATTTCACTAAACATGTATTTACAATTCTTCAGCAATAATTATTCAGTTATATCACACTTCAATATCAAAAATCAGCTAAGTCATTACCATATATTAACATATTTAAAATTGTTCATTTATGAATTTCAACCTCCATCGTCAAAAATTAGTCGGGGTTTCACATAACAATTTTCAATTTTATTTACATTCCGTATACGGTTATCTTGTGTATAGTAACCATAAAATTTCTGTTTATTCATTTTACCATAATAATCATATACCAGGTCAACATTGAGTACATCGGTTAAGTCTCCATCAGTAATATTCATTATCAAGTCAGTTATTTTTTCTTCATAAAGTAAATTATTATTATTTAAACATGTATCATCAAAATAATCTTCACTCTCTATTTTAACAGGTAAGTACTTCGAGTTATTTAACATCTCTTTCAACTCATTATAGTCTCTCTTTACTTTATATAATTCTGTCTCTCTTTCACTACACCATTCTATCTTTAAACTTCTCTCATCATAATGCCATATCACACTCTCTCTCTCATTCCATGCAGAGGGTACAAAATTATTCAACAAAAATAAACAACTCAAATCTTCCACTAATAAGGGTCTCTTGCCCTTCAATAATAACAATTTTGAACACTCTGGTTCATCACAAATAAGGGGAAAATTTACCCTCTGCCCACTCTCTTCATTTAAACTGTCTTCACACTCTCTCTCATTCTCATAGGCATTTGCTAACACCAATTCATTACTAAACTCTACTTCAACAAAATCTATTTCCTCACTCTCAACATTAATCTCCTTGTTCTCTATTACCACGTCTTTACACACATTATTATAATTATCATTTGTTTTACATTCCAAGTTTTCAATTGCCTTTTGTATTTGTTTCTCAATTTTTTCTAACACTTGTTCTTTAACAGTGTTAAAACATTCATTCGTCTCATTTAAACGTTTCTTAATATTGTCTTCTAACTTAACACTCTGTTGTTTCATATCATATAAACGCTCATCAAATTTTTGGTCAATATTATTTATTAACTCATGGAACTTAACATCACTTACATCAAAACGACTATTTATAATATCAAATTTACTATTCTGTACATTGAATTTAGCGTCCGAGTCACTCTTCTGTTCATCAAATTTCGCGTTAAAACTACTCAAGTTATCAGATATTGTTTTCATGAAATTACACATATCTTCCATTGACAACTGTTTAATTCGTGTTGTCGTTGGGGTAGATTGTGCTACTACATTTTTGTCAGTGAAGCTGACTTCATTATTAATTTTATTTTCCCTATTCAATTTTGGGGTTATTTGGATCCCCGAATCATCTGTATTATTTATTTCATTTGTAATATCTGGTTTTATTTTATTGTCCTGACTCCCATCTGGAGTCGAGTGGACCTCAATATTATGCATAATAGCCGATTCATGAAAATTGTCAACATTAGTTACTTCATTGACATCGTCATTATTCACTGCCATTTTATACAAGTTTATATAATGTTACACAAGAATATTAATCTTATCCACTATTGACTTAACCCTTTTTATATTTAATTTACCAAAGCGTCCTCCCTCTCAAATAACCCTTTCTGCAGCTTAATTAGGTCTGGCGAATATAGGTTGTAACTTACACTCGCGTCCCAGTTCGGGTGCCAATGAAACTTCTCAATTAATTTATATTATAATTATCTCTTACCTTCGGGTTTTTATTCCAAGGGTCGTTCAGACGAAACTGCTGCAAAAAGGATTATTTGGATTTGATATGGGCAAAGATCAAATACACTGTTTGTGCTAAAACAAATTGCCTCTGGTTTATTATGCAAAATAACTACTTCGTCTCTCTTTCATGACATTTAGATTAAATACTTGTTGAATGAATAACAATTTGTGAAAGCAAACATAGTAACAAAATATTTCTTAATTCACTAGCTTATGACAACTATGGTATACCACAACTATTTATTATTTGCAATGAACCAATACGTGATTTAGCTACACACTCACACACATTCGCTCTTTGATTTTGTCGTTCTATTTAAACCACACTTTGAGATATCTGATGTATATTTTAGATTTATAATTTATTTATGTTGAATTATACTCTGGGGAAAAAGGGAAAATAATCTTGTTTAAAATTCAGTTAATACTTAACGTCTGAAGAACTCCGCTGTTTTGCACCTCTGCTGTGCATGCACTGTTTAACACACCATAACACTGTTTAACCGCGGTACTGTTATTGATTATGTCATATTAGGTTGACGCGCCACTATTATTTTAATCCACTTTAAAATAATATTTCGTTTTGTTTTGTCGGCCGACATAAATTTTTGAACACTTAGCTCGCTTAGGTTGGCCGCGCGTTATACTGTTTTTTATACTAGTTTTAGCACTTTAAAAGATAGGCCTACTCTTAACTACGGCCTATCTTACACCCGAGGCCACTATGTAATTTTTATCTGCCACTTTACCGTCTGAATGCTGCTTACTACTGTGTGTTGTGCACTATCTGATGACACACTGCAGACTGTAGACTGTGTCACAAGGCTGCTGCTGGCGGTTACGCAATGTGTCTGGCAATTGTTTTGGCTAACAATGTGCATTGCTGTACTGGAGGCTTCTTACAGGTGCAGTTAACTATTGAATTACTGAATTAAATACTGATTTATATAAAATAAAATTCCCATTTCTGTACCGTTACAAGAGGATACCACTGCAAAATTTGTCCTGTTACAAGGTGAGCTGAACAAACAAGTTGACAGAATATCTGAAATAGAAAAATCTGTGTCAACTATGAAAACAAGTATGTCAAGCTTAGAAGATTCAAAATATCAGAGAAATCAAAGAACGATATTAACTGAAGTAGGGTCAGTTTTTGCAAAGGCCCCGTCGTTTAATGGAAGCACCCACTGGGCAACTTATTATCGCCAATTTGAAGCTGCCGCTCGCTTAAATAACTGGACGGAAGAAGAGAAATGCCTCTCACTCATTCTTGCGTTAAAAGGACCTGCCGCAGAGATAATACACAAAGTGCCATCTGACAGTCAGAACGTCTATGCCGAATTAACTAAAGCTCTGGAATTACGGTACGGTGACCAGCATTTGTGCGAAGTGTACCGTGAACAACTTAAAGCGAGGCGACAGCGTTCAGGGGAGAGCCTTCAAGAGTTTGAAGCGAATATCGACCGACTGACGAGATTGGCTTATCCCGAAGAATCAGAGGACTTCCGGAAGTGGATTTCTCTCATTATGTTTATTGACGGTATCAGAGATCGTCAGTTACAACAAGTGTTAAGAATGGCTCGGCATGATAATAAATCAGACGCTCTTTTTCATGCTCTCCGTTTTGAAGCTGCCAAGTCGGCGACCTACATTAATCAAAGTATACCATCACGTTGTAGCCAAACGGATCCAATACCACAGTATCGTCATAGCGGACGGCATAAAGAGACGATTCATAAACAACAGTTTAAGAAGTCAGCAGCACCACAACGATCTTTCGAACCAAAGGACAAAAACAGAAGACCGAAGTGTTACAACTGTGGGAAACGTGGTCATCTACAGCTAGACTGTTGGGAGAAGAAAATACCGAGAGAAGGGAGTGATCGCACCAATTGGAGAAGTAAAGCCTCAGAACAGCACACAGTTTCCACGCTACATAAGACCAGTAGAAACCTGATCGTTAATGGATTTGCGGAAGGTAAACGAAGATCATTTACAGTTGACACGGGCGCTACAGTGTCCATTGTGCGCCCTGACTTGGTCAGCAACCGCCATCCTCTAATTAGCTCTTGTACAATACAGACTGTGACTGGAAGCCCCGTCAAGGTGCTAGGAAAGGTAGACGTACGTGTACGCCTGGGTCTTCTTGAGTTTAGCCACCAAATGCTCATTGCAGACATTGTCGATGAAGTGATTCTTGGCACGGACATTATGAATGCCTACGGATTCGTTGTGGACTTAAGAGAGAATGTCCTGAAAGTTGGCCAAGAGAAGATAAAGCTTTGCATGGCTAAAATGACAGGGTCTACCAACCATTCGATTAAGCGAGTGGCATTAGTCGAAGAAAAAGTCAACAAGTCTGGTCAAGAGGAAACCTCCCTGTTGCAAGCGGAAATGGAGGAAGAACTAGCAGAGGAAGTACAAATAAGTATAACGACAAAAGAAGTGATTGGAGAGCCAACTATGGGTGTCGAGACAAAACTCTTGCTTGTTCCTGAGCTGATAGAAGCGCCCGAGGGTAAAGTGGCTGAAGATGAGGTTACGCAAGAGGTTGTTGATGAGAACCAAACAAACTTGGATCAGCCAGTGGTATTTAGGTCATTAGTACATGACGCAATGAGAGTGATTCCAGCGAAGCTAGTGGTTACGCGAAAGATTCGCATTCCTGGGAACGTGATGTTCGGATCACACGAGACTGAATTCGAAGAACGGGAAAATTATCCTTCTCAAGGACGGCCACCTAGATCGCCTGGTCGAGTATTACTTCGAAGACACTTTGCCAGTTCGGGACGAACAGGCTTAAGGAGGGGGCAGTGCTACGACAGCACAGAACAATCTACGCATTTATCAAATGCGCCAGAAAGATCTCGACGTAAGCGTGTGGTGTACGTGCTACTAGACGCATTTTGCGAGAATTTTCTCGACAGCCAGGCTTCGCTCGGGCGCTCGGACTGTGTCAAGGCCGTAGCAATTACGTAGTTCGCGAGAGATAAGACGCAGTTTGGAAGCTTCTGGTGTGTGAGCGTAACTATAAATACATCGCGTCGCGGCCTTAGTAGTTCAGTCCAATGCGAGATTTTTGACTGTGCGGTTTGAGAGTATTAGTGCGATATATTTACAGAGCGGTTCGGGTTATTACTGTGTACGTGCAAGTAGTTATTAGTGAAGTGTTGCGTTTTATATTCGGACGGTATAATTGTAATACAGTTGAGTTTTAATATTAGTGGACATTTTATTGCGTATGAACAATTTTCATTTGATTTGTTGTAGACACTGTGTTGTTAATTACGAACTGTTTTACTATAACAATTAAAGGTGTGATTAGTGACTTAATTGGTGTCTTGTAATTATTTTGTTTCCACTGTACCCAGGACGATCGAGTAGACCATGACCATTACGCATCACTCCCCCATTTGAGCCTACATTTTTATGTAGGGGAAAATTACTAAGTCGACTTGGAAAATTGGTTTCAAAGAAGAGTTTTGGTTTAGTAATAATGTTTTAATAAATCTACAAGTAATATTTTCAGAATTGGTCAGAACATAATAATAATTATTTCTTCAACAGAAGTATTTGAATTTTCTTCATTCTTCATCTGACGATGAATAATCTGAAACATTCAAACAAGACAGTATTATTGTTTTTTTATTTAGTCATTTTTATTATTTATTCATCATCATTATTCAAAGAGAAAGCTTCAATGTAATATTAATTACATTCATGGCTGAACGACAATGCTACATGAATAAATGCGTCAAATAATAAACGTACATAATAACCAACATTTTCATACTTGTAAAATAAATTATCTATTCTAAAATTACCTGTACTATGACAAGAAATATTTTTTTCTGTACATCTTACCTGCTCAAAAATCGTCTTTTCGTCATAATCGTCGTCCGCATTTGCATCATGGTCGTCAGCGTTTCCCAAAATTTCATCAATGCTTGATGGCCCCATCTCTCCAGCGAACCAAACAGCCTCAATGTGGTCCTCTGTGACTTTCCATCCATTGTTATCTGCGTTGCTTATTGGGCCAAACAGGCAGTGAGAATTGCTCCACAAACCTCCGAGAAAGTGGGCCCTTTTGATTTGCTCGTATAGTTCTGTTTTGCTTGGAGGGATGTTGGTGGAGCTAAATGACCTAGCGAATTTTAGTACTAGTTCATTGCTTTTTTGGGGCTTATACGCTTTACAGAAAAGTTCGTACCTTGCTTCATTGACGGTGTTGCATCCCCGTACCCCATACATCCTGCATGTGAATTCCTCAATCACCGTGAATGTTTCATCATTCACAACATTATCGGCAAGATTGATGAACGCCTTCATGAAACGATTATCACTTGACAATACCTTGAAAGGTTGTATTTTACCCCTCCTGAAAAACACAGGGGTGTGGTTGCTTCCAGTGAACATGTGAAAGGTTGTCAAGGCCCTTGATAAGTCATTGCCGAGGGTATTATACAACGCAGTGACATTTAAAAGTCTTTTGGAACCGGAAGGGATGTTCCCAAGTTGAAGGTAAACGTTCTTAACGTTCACCGGCAGTTTACATATATTGGAAAGGAGGACAACCATAATGTCTGTGTCTGAGGATCTGACCAGCACATTTTCATGCTAATGCATTCGTGCTAGATGGAAAATTACGCGAGTATCAGCCTCCTCGTGGTCGCATTCGAGTTCAGTCTCTTCTTTCCTCGTTATTGTCTCGTCCACATTTTGGAACGAGAAACACTGTGTCCCGCATGTTATATACAATGAGCGAGTTTCCTCCAAGAATGGTGCCATTTCTTTGGACTCCAAGTAATTGACCAAAAACTTGATGAATGATTCTTTGAAAAAGGGATTAGATAGGGCCTTCATAAAATCAGCCGGCCTTTGTTGGTCAGGCCCCAATATTTGGTAAGCAACTGGAACACTACCTCGACGCTGTCTCTCCGCATCCTTGAATGATGGGTTTACATATCTGTCAAAAATGAGATGCACCACCTTAGCAGGCTGGTGACTTAACGTAGTCATCAACTTCCATGCAATCTGTCCAAATGTCTTTGGTAAGTCAACAAGTAAGCGGATAAAAAAAAATCCAAGAGTACCGCATCAAAATTTTGTGGTTCAGGTTATTTGGAATCTAATTTACCTTCAAGATGCCTGCTAAGGGTAGACTTTTGAGTTTTTATGAAACTACCATCAAGGTGACATAATGTTGATGGAACAGGCATCAATAGGAAGGTCAACACATATGCAAGGTCAATCTTTTTTGAGGTAAAAAGGTAGGAAGTGGTAAAGGAGGTGGTAAAAAGGTAGAGTGCTATCGGGCAATTCGATGGTCCATTTTCTCTTTCTAGTACCACCAGAATTCGAATCAATTGAAGTTCGTGGAAGCTGAGTAACATTGCTCACTAACTCCGCATTCTGCCAGCAGATACCTTGAGTGTCGTGCAAAGTATCTGCACCGGATAATGTTTCTACATATCGATCGAAGTTATCCCGTATTGTTTGAACCCGTCAGTTTTGAAATAGCAACATGATTTGAATGTCAGTTGGTTTTATTCTAACTCCTTGACCGAAATGTGAAAAATTGTCGGAATTTCCAGGCATTTATCGCTCAGTTAAATTTCCTTCAACCTAAATTTAAATTGTCAGTTTTTAAATTGCAACTACTTATACCGTCAATCATCCTAGAATAACGTTTAGGGCAGTGTGCTGGACATTTTGATGAACATTCCGACCATTTAGCTCTCAGTTAAATTAGATGCAAAATTTAACCAAATTTGAAACTCGTCAGTTTCGAAATAGCAACGTGATTTGAACGTCAGTTGGTGATATTCTAACTCCTTGACCAAAATGTGAAAAATTGTCGAATTTCCAGGCGTTTATTGGCTCAGTTAAATTTCCTTCAACTGAAATTTAAATTGTCATCAGTTGAGAATTTGCAACTGCTTACACCGTCAGTCGTCCTAGAATAGCGTTTGGGGTAGTGTGCTGGTAATTTTAATGAAAATTCCGACCATTTATTTCTCGGTTTAATTAGATGCAAAATTTAACCAAATTTGAACCCGTCAGTTTTAAAATTTCAATGAGCTAGACCGTCAGTCGTCCTGAATCCTCAACCAGTAATCAAAGCCCAACATTTTGACAAAAAAAATTGCCCATTTATCTCTCGGTTAAATTAACTGCAAAATATTGGCAATTTTAATTCAAATTTTCGAAAGTAAAGCAACCGGTGAGGAGTAGCTGACGGTCATTTTACATTTCATGGCAGTAAGTACATTCGATCTTGTAACGTGACATTTTGGCCTATTTGGGGAAATAAAAATCATTGTATTTTAATAAAAGTAAATAGCATTTTTTTGACGTAATAATAATTTTGGGAAATATAAGCATAAATTGAAAATAAAGGTAAATTTTATTGGTAGCGAAAGTGGCAGGAGTGATTGAAAATATTGTTCATAAAATTATAAAGACGCAATAGACAACCAGCGAAAATGAGTCAAGGTCAGCTCCAGTGACTTACAAATTGTGGAAACAGATTATATAACATCTTACGTCAGAGACGATCACAGCTTTGGAATGTAGGAGTGTTAGCCAAACTACTTCTGGCGTAGTGATACCAGAGCTGAAGACAATGAAAAGTTGGTGAACAGCAGCAGTGACTACACAAAATAGTACCGTTCGGCTCAGCCTAGTCTTAATTCAACACTCATGCGAGTGATACCTATAAAGTTCCGGAACGTAAATTGCGGGTCCGCAAAACAACAAAAATGTAAAATAACAGTTTAAAAATGTGATATAAAATAATACATAATACATAAATGAGGTGAATGACAGTTTTCTTTATTTAATAACAGTTTCGGCAATTATTAATTGAATAAATTATCAGTGAAAATAAAATGTGCGTGTAGAGCAAAGCGACTTCTTCAAGACTCAAAATCAGCTAAGTAGCAAAGAAATAAAACAAATTTGAATAAGAGCGGAAATCACAAATTTAACATTATTATTATATTTTAAAAAGAAATGAGATCTCTAAGGGTATAAAATAACTCTGTGTGTGTGTGTGTGTGTGTGTGTGTGTGTGTGTGTGTGTGTGTGTGTGTGTGTGTGTGTGTGTGTGTGTGTGTGTGTGTGTGTGTGTGTGTGTGTGTGTGTGTGTGTGTGTGTGTGTGTGTGTGTGTGTGTGTGTGTGTGTGTGTGTGTGTGTGTGTGTGTGTGTGTGTGTGTGGAACTATGTAAATAAAGAAGGCTGGTTTGTGTTTTAAAATTTAGTTGTATTTAATTTCTTGATATTTTATTATTTGAAATTTTTTATACCATGTTTCAATTTTCTATGTGAAGAGATAGTTTGTCAATGATCTTTTAAAAAATATATAATGATGAAAGAAATAATTAAACGTCAATAAAACTTAATTATGGGAAATAAGTAAAGCTTTCTTTATTACAAACAGCCATAATTCTGTTCTCCTGTGTTCGCTGAAAAGAACCCGATTTTGGTAAGTATCTATGTTTTCAGTTGGCTAACTTTAAAGATGGCGTCTGCATACAGACGTCAACAAGTGGTTATGTCCAGATATTAAATAATTAAAGTAAATAAAACTTAACAATCTAGAGGGTTTCTAGCTTTACATCGTCCGGTTAAATGATCACGTTGCTGGCTCTCTATCTATTGGGTCTGTGTTTACGATGTCGCACTACCCTAGCCCAACACCACCTGCAGATTATACTAATAAACGTATCGCTAATCTGTGATATATTATAGAACTGAGGAAAGCCCACAATTACCTGTTTGGCAAAATGGCAAATGCTGACCAAACACCAATGTTTTTTGATATGCCGTAAAATGTTACTGTGGACAGAAAGGGTGCAGAATCATTTATAATTAAATCTACAGGCAACAAAAAGTCACGCATTACTGTGATGCTAGGAGTAAAATGCTTCCGAAAGGAACAATTACCGGCTGGGATTGTTTTTAGAGCACAGGAAATGGGGTGGATGACTGAAGAACTAATGGCAGATTTGCTTAAGGTTGTTTGGGGATGTCGACCAGGCACTTTACTAGGGCAGAGAGGTAGTTCTTTCATGGTCACACAAGTGAGAAAATAAAGAAGCTGATTGCAGAAATGAACACTGATCTTGTTATAATCCCTGGGGGAATGCTTCTCAGCTTCAAGTTTTAAATGTGGTTGTTAATAAACCATTTAAGGACTACTTACGGAAGAACTATAGTGACTGGTTAATTAATGGAAATCATGCATTGACTCCAACAGGCAAGTTGAAGAAACCCAGCATACAGTTACTGGCCCAGTGGATAATCACAGCGTGGGGAAAAATCAAAAGTGAATCCATTGTAAAGGGGTTTAAAAAATGTTGTGTTTCTAATAATATGGATGGGAGTGAGGATGACATTTTGTGAAAAGACTCCAGTTATGAATCAGATTCCAGTACCAATTCTGAAGATGAACTTGGAGAAGAAGAATGAGGATGATGACTGGAACTAAAAACAGTAAGATACTTTAACACAATGTAAAATAGCCATATTTACTTAGTGTGGCTTCAAGGTATGATATTTAGACCATTTAATTGTCTTTCTCATAAAACACCTCAAAAAATTCAGTGTCTTCTTATATGCAGGCCCTTTTTTTGCCTGTAAAACACCTTCAAAAATCTAGGGTTGTCTTATATGTGAGGCCGTCTTTTATTCGGGCCAAACCGGTATTTTAATTGGGATATTAATACTGTGTATAATAGGATAAATGAAAAAACTGACATTTTTAACATATGATAACAAAGTAAATTGTATTTGCAATGTAATGAGACATAAATATTATATTAGCATTCAAAAATTTAGGTTTCATGCAGAAATAAACACTTTACATAATGTTTCTAGGTCACTGAATGTAGATGCTATAATCAGAGGAGGTCTGAGACGCTACACTGACCAGCTTGGTCATCTTTGGAATTCACTTGCTGATTATTATGTCCGCAGTGGACTCTTTGAAAGGGTATGTCATGTGAACTCTTCATATACAGTGTGTAACAGATGTCTAGGCCTATGTGTAAACCACCTACACACAATAGATCTACACATGTAACATAAAAAACTCATATAAAATAGTTTATTCCATATTTTTATAATTTGCACTTTTAGAGCTAAAAACGTAGCTAGCAACAAAGAATAATACACTTCTTTTTCAATTTGTTAATTAAGGAATTACTTGTGTATGAAACTTCATGGAATACCAGGTAATTTCATAGTCTCTGTACATGGTTACATCACAACCTGACTGTGTATGTTTTAGATTACATGAATTTGAAGTAAATATAGGGAGGGCGTAATAATAAACCATTGATAATAAAAAAAAGGTTGTTTAATAGCTAGTTTTGAGATGATTTCAGTGCTTATTCTACACTTAGTAAAGGAAAGAACGAAAATAGACACCCTTGTGACGTGAATATTTTTAAGACGTTCCATTATTGTCAGTTATTGAAAACAGAAATTTTCAGGGAGAAATAGTAAAAATGAACAATCTCTTAGTAATTGTTTCTACTTTTGGAAACAAGAAAGATTTAGAGGAAAGGTAAAGTGGAAAATTTGTTTGGATTAGGAATCAACGAAGCAAAGGAAAAACTAAGAACAGGCATAGGAATTAAAGAATGGAAAAATATTTAAAATTGAAAAAGTGACAAAATTTTCCAAGATATTACAAGCTTATGTTAAAAACCTGACAAAGTAGAAGGACTTTCAGAAATGTACTAGCAGAAGCCAAAGATGGGCATTTCTATCAGAGGATAAATTTGGCAACTTTGAAAATATTAGTTTGGAACATGGAAATTCCTGAAGATATGTGTTTAGGCCATGCACTTTTCACTCCGAAAATTTGACAGGAGGAAAATTTGTAAACAAACAATAGGGCATGTTAATTTTATAGTAGTTTTCATAATTTCAACAAATTTTGTTAGCAGTTTTAGTTGTTAAACTGTTTCTGAATTGTAGGTAATTGCTTCATGTTGGACAAGGCCTTTTAGTTCTCACCATTAACAAGTTCTAAATGGCAACACTGATTAAACATTAATGCTGAATGTACAGTGTTACTTAGGGGACCTAATATTGGTAAACACTAAAAGGCATCATCTAATTGAGACAATGGTTCAGCAATAACACATGGGTGTCACCCAATTGAGGCAATTAGTGGTTCAGCAATAACACATGGCTAATTTGGATACCAATAGAAACATTTAGAGTGTGGCACTAGGATATTACGTGTTCTAGGCAAATTTACAGATTATGAAAATGGTAAAAGAGGCATGCAAAACACTGTTGCTAGAAAAGACAAGGAACATTAAGGACCAAAAATTTACAGCCTGGGTGCAGTGAAAGGGAAAACAAATTCACTGATTTACTTCTAGGTTGTGAAGTGATGGTCCATGTCACTAAATGTTTCTACTACAATTAACCTGTCAACTAAAGTGATTATACTCCTGCTCCCATGACTTTTAGTGTTTGACAGTTGGATCAGTCATTAGTAGTTAAGAGGTAGGGATGACCAGTAATGTCTCTTAGTTTATCAACAAAGGCCACAATCAAAATGTATGGTAAGGATAAGGGTACCATGGCTTCATAGACCATAATGTAATAGAGAACACTGACCATGAATTTACAGACAAAATTGTGTGTGTGTGTGTGTGTGTTTACTGCTTGCTGGTTGTAGACATCTGATGGATGAATCTGAATAAATGAGTGATTTTGTTTGCCTTAATAATTGTAATTGTATTAATAATTTCAGTGATACAACATTTTTGGATTTTTTTATTTGTATTAGATTGTAGTGTACATTTGGATAAGTTTTTAATCATTTGAAAATGACCACACATTGTCATGCAAACTTAACATAAACTTATTTGTAATGGTATTTATCCAAATGTCCAAAGTTTAGTTTTAAAAGCCATACAAGTCATTAATGTTATATGTTTATATTAAAACAGAAACAGCATCAGTTTTAACATTTTTCAGAATTTACACAGATTAATGCAGGTAGCTTTTAAATCAGTTTCCTTAAACTTCTGGTTGATATGGACTTAGACTTGTCTGGTGATTTGTTTGTGGGGGGAGTGGTGGCAATCCTGCTGCCCAGTTGTGATTCCTTCAGACTTTGGCAGAAGGCATTGCATGCTGTAGCTACCCACTCAGCACAATGATTGTGCCTGAACTAACACATTTTCTCTACACACTGGAGTTGAGAATGTTAGCCATTACAACATAATAGATCTTGTTTTTCTTAAAACTAAGAAAAAGCAATGATTGATTCCATAGTTGTGTGTAACATATAATACAGTATAAACTAAAATGTTGTAAATGTGTTTAGGCACGTGACATTTATGAAGAAGCGATCCAGACTGTAACAACAGTTCGTGATTTCACTCAGGTATTTGATGCCTATGCCCAATTTGAGGAACTCAGTCTTAGCAAGGTGATGGAAATGGCAGCAAACAATACTAATCCTACAGAGGAAGGTACATGTTCTTGTTTATGCATTTGTGCAATGGTAAAAGAATTCAGTATCACTTCTTGTGATTTAAGAATGTATTTTATAAAACTTATTTTCAGGTGCCCCTGCGGGTTCAGGTTTTCACACACATGTCTAACAAATTTGACTGCACAAATTAATGGTAAATACATAATGAAAGATTAATGGGTGCTGTGATATTACTCACTTAATCATTATAATCTATTTTTATTTATATGTACAAATAGTACCATAATATGGCACGTGTGTACTTACCAATTTTGATTACTGCCGGGCTCATAACCTTCTTATTTACTGTGCTTTTACCTAAGGGGTGCCAGGATTCACTAAAAGCGAGATTTTTTGAGTCAAAGAAGGTGACACAAATGAGAACACTGTTTTTAGAGTGAAAGTAACTATCAAATTTTAATTTCCAAAGTAAATTCAGTATATAAAACCATGTGCCCAAAATGGCATCGTACAATGTTATAAAAAACAAAATGGTGGCTATTTTAATCAACCCTATTCATTCTTAATATTCTCTTTTTGATCTCTAATTAAGATCATTGGAACTGTTATCTTTGTGCTGCAGCTCTAATTATGTACTAAATTGTATTTTCGTTTGCACACAAACCAATGCCCTCGGCAGATATTCATGGCCATGTGCTCACTCACACACTCTCACATACGTTCACCCTATTACAAGTACATTGTTTAATTGGTTTGTTTTCGATTAATGAGCTCATTAAAATAATAAAGAAAATGACAAAGGTTTGACTTCTCTCAATGGTGATCTGCGCTGCTCCCTCGCTGTTGTTGATTGAGTCCCAGGTGCATGGCTGGTGTTCGCCTCATGTTTTTGTTTTAATTAAAATGTTAGCACTGATTTTACATGTTCTGGTTTTAATTGTTATTAAACTTGAGCCTCTATCGCTCCACCATCACAATTGTAATTGAGAATGTAGCTGTATTAAACTTTTATGTTAAAACTGATCATACAGTGATACATTGCTGTTGATCCTTTGAAGAACAACGCTGAATTGAGACGGAGGCAAATGTAAATTTGCGCTTGTGTGTGTGTATTTTTACGTCATCAAGCTTTGTCATACAGGACAACGCGTGGTTACATGCGTTGTAGTCAGTGCGTCATTGTTTTTGTTATGACGGAACAGTGTTATTGTCCAATCATAATTCATATTGTAGTCTTTCGTCACAAACACCGCCATGGCCTCTTTTGATGTTTTCACGTCCATCGGCGACCTTGGTGTCTTACTCTGGCTGAATTTGCGTTGTTCCTTTTTCCAGAGGGACAATGTACCTAACCATTCTGTGTTTAAAAATTACATAATACAAACATTGAAAATACCTATGTAACCCATAATCATGGTACTGGGTCATTATGTACTGTTACAAAACCCCCTCAAGGAAAATTTTTGTGTCGAAACCCAAAAAATTTCCTTGACTCATTCACACTTTCCTAAAAGGATCGGTCTAGGTATGTCACCACAACCCCCTGTAACGTTACAAAAAAATTTTATCATTACTTACCATTGGTCCCATGATGTTGGTCGCACCCTCTGACCTTACTGGACTTCTCCTGAGAGATCCCTACACCAGAAGGCCATGAGGCACTCTACACTCCTGTTTTGACGCTCCAGCCAGCCCAGGACTGCGGTCACAACACCACAAAACTCTGAAACATCGAATACAAAATTTTAAAATAGTGGTCTAGTACACTTACATATCTGCAACTGATATGTTCCCTTTTAGACGCATTGGTTTGTGTTTGGGGCATTGGTTTGTTTTTTAATTCAAAAGTTTCAACCTCACAACTACAAGACTTAGAATACATTGATTTTTTACCACCACCAAACTCAATTTCTTCCTTGTAAGAAAATAAACAACATATATATAACTACACATAACACAATACATCAACAATTCTTTAATATACCCCCAAAATACCTTCACCTAATTATTTCTATAAATTCAGCTTACAACTATCATGGCAGACACTTTCATTATTTAAATTTTGTTACTCAACTTAGATTCACTTCTTCTATTTTGTAAATGGCAGCTTACTATAATATTTTATTCAACTTCATTTGTAACTTTAGACTTCCAACTTTAAAATCTACTATATCTCAACACTTGTTATCGTCATTACCCCTGTAACGACCTCCTAACCACACACTCTATTGCCCCCCCAACCGAACTGTAGCGCTCGGGTGCCTCTGCAAGGACTGTAATTGTGGAGGAATTGTCATCTCCTTTGTCCTTGTGTTGGCTTCACATTTAAACAACAAGATATAATAATATCTAAACCTATATAATTACATGCCCTTAAACGGTTCTACCACCTGGCTTCGCTGTTCCTTCTCGAACAGAGTGGCAGCCGCTGTTCCATAGTTCCGGGGAATTTCCCCCTAGATATTCCCCCCTGTTAATTTCTATTCTACACCAATTTCAAGACAGCTATGGTCAAGGGACTTAAATAATGGCTATAGCTGACCGCTCGCCAAAACCACGATTAGTGCTGGTAAGGCAGTAATCGCCCGAAAAGTCGGGGAAATTAATCTCATTTACATATTTTACACTTTAACAGTATTGATACACTGCACAATTAAAATCACATACAATATGAATTACATTCAAAGTGCACAGTGCATTTACGCCCACATGAGGCCTCCGATGATGGCAGCATTCTGTGTTGCTCATCAACCCATTTCGCTAGCCACAGTAGTACATGTCACTACTGTCCTAGCCCATTACTTATACTTTACTTCTTTTACCTTAACTGTTCTCACAGTCCAATTTTGACTTATAATTCACTAACACCACCTAACTACAAAATACTCTTCACTCTTTCTCAAAAACAAGTTCGTTAATTATTTAAAATTTTCACATAGACACTTTACAAGTTCGAGCTTTACCTTTTTTCACAACTATATTCACTGCTATAAGAAGATAGGACTGACAACAGTGGATCACCTGCTTACCTTACATACACATATCTCTGTGTTTTCAGATGGAAAACCAACAATACTCATTTCTATCATTGTAACAAATTTAACATATTTTACTTCACATTTTCAAAGAAATGATTTGTTACTGAGACACATATTTTTTTTATTTTTTTTATTCTCATTCACACATCTAATCAAGTACCCATTGTTACTTTCTATGCTGTCCAGTACAACTTCAAATTGCTAGCATTTTGTGTACCCACTATTTCTTTAGTCTCCCTATCCTGTAGTACATAGGCATTCTGCATTTTAATTTCAATTACCTCATAAGGTCCTTCGTACAGCAGAAAGAACTTCTTAATTTCCTTCTCCTGTGCATTTGACAAATCGTGCCTCTTCACCAATACCAACTGTCCTATTTCATATTTCATCCACTTACCTCTTGTGTCGTGCCTACTCTTCCGTCTTTCTCCTTTGCTCAAAAGGTTCTCATTTGCCAAACGAATCTTGATGCTCACGTCCATAGGTGTGTTCTCAGATGGGTAATCAAATAACTGTTCCAATATTCTCGTAGGGCGTGTCCCTTTGATAAGCTCGTGAGGTGTATAGCCGGTGGACTCGTGGGTGGTACTGTTCAGCCAACTCTCTACCTTCTTAACATACAACGGCCACTCGCTGTTTTTAGCGTGACAATAGGCTCTAAAGATCCTGCCTATCTCTCTCATTACACGCTCAGCCTGGTTGGACTGGGGATGATACACAGCCGTATGCTTCGTGATGATTTCTTCCCATCCTAATGTCTGACGCCATCTGCCAGTGATGAATTGCGGTCCATGATTTGATAAAATTATTTTCGGCTTACCCACTTGTATCATGTAGTCTTTAGTCACTTTCTCACTCAATACCCGACTGGTAGCTCTTTTAATACTATACAGCCTCACATACTTAGAAAAGGTATCTAACATTACAAACACATACTGCACTCCTCCTCTACCCTTTGGTAACGGTCCGAACAAATCCACTGCAACCAGATCAAATGGTCTCTCCACTTTTATAAAATTCATCTCCCCTTCGACTCTAGAGTTGACCACTTTTGATTTCTGGCATAAATCACAACTCTTTAACAACCTTCTAACCCTTCTCTCCATATTTCTAAAAACACAAGACTCTTTCAATACACTCACACACTTCTTCGCTCCGAAATGACCATACCTTAAATGACAATCCCAAATAACCTTATCAACTAACCCTTCTGGAACTACTAATTTCCAAACACGCTCACCCCCTACTATCCTCTTAAACAATAACCCATTATGAACTTGAAAATACTGACTATACTCTGATCCACTTACCTCCTTTTCTAAACTCTCTATAACCTTACCTGACTTGTCCTCTGCTCGTTGCATGGTCCGGATGTCTCTCATCTCCGCTCAAAAAATTTTTATCCTCTCGGCTGATCTTGAAAATCTCGATTTCCTTTAAATCTCTACCTGTTCTGTTGTGCAGCATGTCTATCCTTGACAGAGTGTCCGGTATCTTGTTCTCCGATCCCTTGATATATTCCCACTCAAAATTATATTCTTGTAATATCAGTACCCATCTGGTTAGACGGCTATGAGCAAGTTTACATGTGTTTAAAAATGATAAAGCTTTGTGGTGCGTCCTAATTACTGTGCGATTTCCTAGAATGTATGTGCGAAACTTTCCAACGGCGAATACTATACTCAACAACTCCTTCTCCATCGTCGTATAGTTCTTCTCTGCCTGGATCAATGATCTACTTGCAAATGCTATTACCTTATGCTCCTTGTCCTCGCCTTCTTGGTATAATTCTGCACCGATGGCCACATTGCTCGCATCCGTTTGTAAATAAAATACTTTCTCGAAGTCTGGGTGGTTCATCATTACCATTTGACTGAACTTCTTCTTTATCTCTTCAAATGCTGTGCGCTCCTTCTCTCCCCATTTCCATTGTTTGGTTTTCTGGAGTACTGCGCTCAATCTTGTGGTTAAATCTGCATAGTTCTGCTGAAATTTCCGGTAGAAATTACATAACCCAAGGAAACTTTGTAATTGTTTCACATTCCTCGGTTCAGGGAAACGCATGATTGATTCGACTTTGTCGGGGTTCGCTGAGATTCCTTCAGGTGTGATAATGAATCCTAAAAATTTTACCTGTGTCTGCAGAAATGTTGACTTGTCCCAATTCACTGTGAGTCCTCCTGCCTCTAGTTTAGCCAATACATATTCCAAGTGCTCTAAATGGTCCTCGAAAGTCCTGGATGCAATCAAAATATCGTCCACGTAGACCGTCAAAAAGTCTAAGTCCTTGGGCCGCAAAATTTTATCTAAACACTTTATAAAGCTGGCGACGCTGGTGTTCAATCCAAAAGGTAGACGTCGAAACTGGTAGTTCTTACCATTAAATAAAAATGCTGTGTACTTTCTACTAACCTCTGCTAGCGGAACCTGCCAATATCCAGATATCAAATCGATGTCATATACTTTACTCCACTGAACTTCTGGAAGATCTCATTGATAGGCTCTGGTGACTCTCTGTCGGGAATTATGATCTGGTTTATTCTTCTGGCATCTAGACACAAACGTACGCGTCCATCCTTCTTGATTACTACTACGAGTGGATTAAAATAATGCGATACTGACCGTTCGATTATACCTGTTTCTACCATCCTGTCGAGTTCTCTCTGCACCGCTCTTCTTTTTGAGTAAGGGACGGGGTAGCTCCTTTGCATGAACGGTGTGTGTTCCCTTATTTGTAATACACATTCATACTCTCTTGCCCTTCCTGGAACCTCAGCAAACACTCCTCTATACCTCACTATCACCTGCCATAACGCTGCACGCTGGCCACTCCTTACCACCTCACCTTCACTACAAAATTCATCCGCCCTTAACTCCCATACAGCATCATTAATATTACTCTTTTCACTCTCCAACTCACTCATATATTCTGTCTCTAAACATGCACTTACCTTGGTACCTAAATTATTCTCACTTACCCCCTTCTGTAGTATTTTAACTCCGCACGTTCTAACTCTACCTATTATATGCTCAAATTTTACTCTTACCGACCGGTCACCCCCATCTAACTCTATCACCTTATCTCTAAAATTTATAACAGCTTTCGTTCTTTGCAAAATATCGTTACCCAGTATGACATCTAAACTTAACCCTCTTACTACCAAAAATGTGTTTACAAATTCTACATTATCTATTAGAAAATTCAAATGTATCTGTTTAGTGACTCTCTTGCTGCGTACACCCATGACTCCTATTACCGTGACTCCTGCTACTGGTAAAATTGGGATATCTTTGTTAAACTCTCTTAATTCTGCTAAAATGTTCTCTGCGATCACGGAAATTTCGCTACCCGTATCTATCAATGTTTTAAAATTCTTAATTCCTACAGTTACCTGAATCTCTGTCAGTCCTGCTCTCACCTCGCTATTGGCATTGTTTTCTTCTTCCATCAGGTCAGCGACAATATCTGCTTTTATTACATGGCTGTGTATCTCCTCGACTGGTTGGACCTCCTGCGTTTCCCTGAACAGTGGTCGGGTCCTGGCTACCACTGTCGTTTCTAGTTTTCCTGGTGTCTGCTAGTGGAGGGGCCTCGGTGTCCCTTATCTGGCCTCTGGTTGTTGTTCACTGCTCCTCTAGTGTCGGGTGTCTCTCTGCCTTGTGGTTTGTCTCGTCTCGCCTCATCTCTCCTCTGTTGTCCTTCTCTAGGCGTTCTACATTTGAAACACTGCTGCCGGAATGCGAAATTCTCCTGCTGACACCTACAACATCTCCACTCACCTGATTTATAATTTCTATCTCTACTCAGCACATTATGTTCATAGTAATTGTTTCTTTGTGAATTGTACTCTACCTGGTTTGATTTATAGTTACCCGGTGTTAGTCGCCTATTCACTTCCCTATCCATAATACTCTGCAAAATATCAAGGACTTTTTCAAGTTCGCTTAAATTCGATATCTCTTTAGTCATTAATGTTATTTGGACTTCTCGGGGTAGATGCTTACTAACGTACCTTACAAAAGACTTAAAAGGAATTGGAGGTTCTAAATATTTAACTTCATTGTACAACTGGGTCACATATATTGTTATGTTATTGTTTGAGTGGCTCCCGAAATTACCCGTTCCCATTATTTTACTCCTCAACGCTTCTTGTTCCTCCTCTGGCCAATACTTTCCCTTAAAAGCTTGTTCAAACATCTCATAATTACCCCACTCTATTCTGTGTGCTTCTGCCCATACCGCGGCGCTACCCTTAAAACATCTGATTATTTTGATTAACTGGATCTCCCAATTACTACTACTAAAATGGTGGTACTCCCTGGTTTGGTTAATAAATCGCATGGGGTGTATTGAGTGGTTTTCGTAACTGAATAATTCTAACTCTATTTCATTGTACAGATCTCTCGTAATAACAACTCTTTCCGTATTTCCTGTTAAATTTTTTCTAATCTCCCCCCGCAATTCATTTTTCATTTTCTCCAAATCACTCTCAACTAGGTTATATCTATCATGCACATCGTTATAATTTTGCACACTTAAACTATCTATTTCTTTAACTCTATTCTGCAACATACTTATTTTATTTGTTGTATCATTTTCATGTTTTGATATAGTGCTATCTATTGTCTGAATACTTTTGGTTAGGTCTACTACATTTGATTCACATTGTTCTACTTTATTTTGTAAAATATGAGTTCTCAATTCTAACTGCTTGTTTACTTCATTCTTAGTTTTAATTTCTAATTGTTCTACTGTCTCTACATATTTATTTTCTACTTCTCTACTTTGGGTTTCTCTTTGATTTTGAACGGTTTCATTGATTTGTTTGACTTTGTCATCTAAATTACTTATCTTAGTTTGAACTTGCTCATTTACAATTTCTGTTTGTCTTTTAACATTATTATACTGTGTCTCTATTTTACTAATTTTCTTGTTAACTTCAACATTTTGTTTATACATTTCATTTTCAAATTCTTCAAATTTCTCTTCTACTTGATTTAATTTTACATTTTGTAAAGTATTTTGCTTCTTGAGCTCATTCTCAAAACTATCTAATTTTATATTAAATGTATTATTCATTTGATTTAATTTGTCTTCAAATTTATTATTCTGTTGTTCAAATTTGTCACTAATTAACATGAATAAATCTTCTAACGAGATTTTGTTTTCAACTGCTTTAGGTGTTGAGCTAGCGTGTCTTTCCAATAAAATGGATTCCGTGTCTGTATTGTCCATTTCCAGACTATTATTATTTTCTGCCATTTTTGTACTTTAAATGTTGGAATTACTATCTCGTTCTACTTGTAATTAGTTACACAATTCCTACTTACTCTATTTTGTCAACATAACCTCCATAACCTCTCTTATTAGGTTCTGGATTATTTCGTCACCCTCTATGTCTCTGAATCTGGCTTATTTATACAAAGTAATTTTATATAAAGTCAACTGTTCGGGGCCATTTGTGATATTAAATAATTATGTCCCTAGTTCTGGGCGGCATTTGTGATATTACTCACTTAATCATTATAATCTATTTTTATTTATATGTACAAATAGTACCATAATATGGCACGTGTGTACTTACCAATTTTGATTACTGCCGGGCTCATAACCTTCTTATTTACTGTGCTTTTACCTAAGGGGTGCCAGGATTCACTAAAAGCGAGATTTTTTGAGTCAAAGAAGGTGACACAAATGAGAACACTGTTTTTAGAGTGAAAGTAACTATCAAATTTTAATTTCCAAAGTAAATTCAGTATATACAACCATGTGCCCAAAATGGCGTCGTACAATGTTATAAAAAACAAAATGGTGGCTATTTTAATCAACCCTATTCATTCTTAATATTCTCTTTTTGATCTCTAATTAAGATCATTGGAACTGTTATCTTTGTGCTGCAGCTCTAATTATGTACTAAATTGTATTTTCGTTTGCACACAAACCAATGCCCTCGGCAGATATTCATGGCCATGTGCTCACTCACACACTCTCACATACGTTCACCCTATTACAAGTACATTGTTTAATTGGTTTGTTTTCGATTAATGAGCTCATTAAAATAATAAAGAAAATGACAAAGGTTTGACTTCTCTCAATGGTGATCTGCGCTGCTCCCTCGCTGTTGTTGATTGAGTCCCAGGTGCATGGCTGGTGTTCGCCTCATGTTTTTGTTTTAATTAAAATGTTAGCACTGATTTTACATGTTCTGGTTTTAATTGTTATTAAACTTGAGCCTCTATCGCTCCACCATCACAATTGTAATTGAGAATCTAGTTGTATTAAACTTTTATGTTAAAACTGATCATACAGCGATACATTGCTGTTGATCCTTTGAAGAACAACGCTGAATTGAGACGGAGGCAAATGTAAATTTGCGCTTGTGTGTGTGTATTTTTATGTCATCAAGCTTTGTCATACAGGACAACGCGTGGTTACATGCGTTGTAGTCAGTGCGTCATTGTTTTTGTTATGACGGAACAGTGTTATTGTCCAATCATAATTCATATTGTAGTCTTTCGTCACAAACACCGCCATGGCCTCTTTTGATGTTTTCACGTCCATCGGCGACCTTGGTGTCTTACTCTGGCTGAATTTGCGTTGTTCCTTTTTCCAGAGGGACAATGTACCTAACCATTCTGTGTTTAAAAATTACATAATACAAACATTGAAAATACCTATGTAACCCATAATCATGGTACTGGGTCATTATGTACTGTTACAGTGCTGATATTTTTTAAATTAAATTATGAAATAAACGTTTGTAATGTGTGTATTGCTATATAATCCTGACAATGTACTCAGGAATTGATTTTTCTTTCAAATTGGTATTCTTAATTATTGTAATAAAACTCATCTTTATGTTTATTATTACATATACTCTACTAAAATATGCATAACCAATACCATAATTTGGTACGTCTGAGTACTTACCAAATTCATTAGTTGCCAGGCTCATTTTCTTCTTTTATAACTTGTTTTCTACCTAAGGGGTGCCAGGGTTCATGTACAGGGAGATTTTGAAACACAGTTGACGACACAAATGATAACAAGATATTCTTGAAATTAACCATCAAATTTAATTCAATCTAAGGTAGTACATATACAACCATGCGGTCAAAATAGTGACGTCATATGATATGACCCAAAACAAAATGGCGGTTACTTTTTCTATCTCTTTTTACTCTCTCTATTTCTTTATCTGTTGAATTAATATCAATGTAAACTTTATTGCTGCAGCTTAAAATCATTTATTAATAGTTAATTAGTTACTACACAAACCAATGCCCTCGGCATATGTGGTTATGGCCATACATTCACTCGTTCATTCTCACACATCCAACTTCAGACCCGTACATTCTTTTTTAGTATCGATTTGGTATTAATGAGCTCATTAACTATAAAAATGACAAAAGGAACTTCTCTGCTTATTAGGTGGTGGTGTCCATCCGTTGTTGGTGTGGGATGCCCATGGTGGTGGCCGGTGTTCGCCTTTAATTCCGCTGAGTTTAATTAGATAGATGTGTGCACTGAATTTACATTTTTTATATATTTATACTGTTAAATAAGATGAGCCTTCATTGCTCCACTACTGTTGATAACATTTTGTTAGTTAATTTAAACTATTGTTAAAAAGTTATACACACAACGATACATCGTTGTGGCTCCTCTGAAGAATGGCGTTGAAATGAGACCGAGGCAAATGTAAATTTGCGCTTGTGTGTGTGGTTCTTACGTCATCCAGCTTTGTCTTGCTGGACAACGCCTCGTTGCACATATTGTATTCAGTGCGTCATTGTTCTTAGCGATGACGGAACCGTGCTATAGCCCAATCATAATTCATATTGTAGTCCTTCGTCACAAACACCGCCATGGCCTTTTTTGATTTCAGCACGTCCATCGGCGACCTTAGTGTCTTGCTCTGGCTGAATTTGCGTTGTTCCTTTTCCCAGAGGGACAATGGACCTAACCATTCCGTGTTTAAATAATTACATAATACAAAACATTGAAAATACCTATATAACCCATAATTATGGTACTGGGTCATTATGTACTGTTACAAACCCCCTCAATGAAAATTTTTGTGTCGAAACACAAAAAATGTCATTGACTCATTCACACTTTCCTAAAAGGATCAGTCTAGATATGTCACCACAACCCCCTGTAACGTTACTAAAAAAAAATTTATCATTACTTACCCTTGGTCCCATGATGTTGGTCGCACCCTCTGACCTTACTGGACTTCTCCTGAGAGATCCCTACACCATAAGGCCATGAGGCACTCTACACTCCTGTTCTGACGCTCCAGCCAGCCCAGGACTGCGGTCACAACACCACAAAACTCTGAAACATTGCATACAAAATTTTAAAATAGTGGTCTAGTATACTTACATATCTACAACTGATATGTTCCCTTTTAGACGCATTGGTTTGTGTTTGGGGCATTGGTTTGCTTTTAATTCAAAAGTTTCAACCTCACAACTACAAGACTTAAAATACATTGATTTTTTACCACCACCAAACTCAATTTCTTCCTTGTAAGAAAATAAACAACATATATATAACTACACATAACACAATACATCAACAATTCTTTAATATACCCCCAAAATACCTTCACCTAATTATTTCTATAAATTCAGCTTACAACTATCATGGCAGACACTTTTATTATTTAAATTTTGTTACTCAACTTAGATTCACTTCTTCTATTTTGTAAATGGCAGCTTACTATAATATTTTATTCAACTTCATTTGTAACTTTAGACTTTCAACTTTAAAATCTACTATATTTTAACACTTGTTATCGTCATTACCCCTGTAACGACCTCCTAACCACACACTCTATTGCCATCAACATAATAAAACATCATAAAACATTGTACATTATATATTAACATTGTTACATTTACATTAAACAATTTACATTTACATGACTTGTACCAAACTTTATAACATCACTACTTCAACAATTCTCTATTAACTTTTAATCATTTAACATTCATTAGATTCTATACAACAATTTCAACTTTATCCTTACCTTTCAGTTACATTACCTTTCTTTGTTACCTCACCTTCCTACCATGAATCTTCCTTTTCTAACCCTTTTATCATTACTAGTTTGGATGACTCTCTATTATTCACTATTTTCTCTGTCTTATTTTGGCATTGTCAATCTAACCTTACTCACCTCCCTTTTTTTTTCCTGCTAACCGCTTCTAACCATTAACACATTATGACACCAATATCTCCATAATAACCCCCTTCACAAATCCCATTTAAAACCTCTGGCACCGCGCATTTTTTGTACTAGTATGTGTGTATTCCCTCACTATGCTCATTCCATCATTGGTTCCTGACCCTTTCAGATAACCCTTTCCGGCACACAACGGTCCCTTCCTGTCTCAACATCTCTCGTTGCAGACTCCTACACCAATACCCTTATTACAAAATATCACCATCAACAACAAATATAATTACCATGCACATTACTCAACTGTACTTATATAATCACTAACCACTGTGTCCCTAAAATATCTAACACCTCTTTATATATTATCAGCATCTCAACACTTTATTTTTCCTAACTCCCATTAACTCTAACTAACTAACTCCAATGCCCTTATTTATCACTATTACCCAAACTCTTTTACAACATTTCAACTTAATATATCACTAGAAAATTCATCACTTACCTACTAACAACAATACCTCTCCATATCCAAATACATAATCATTTGCTAACCATTAGACTCTGAATCTCATAATATCATTTCAAAATCATTATTAAACTTCTTTCAATTATTTAAAATTCTACAATACATGTTTACATAAAAAAAATACATAAAGTACACAACAGCAAAATTACACAAATACTGACATTAATATACACAAAATATACAATCCACATAATCATGAAATCATTTACCATAATCAGTCCTAATCAGTCCATTTAAAAAAACACTGTTCACATAATTAAATGTTCATAACACAATAAAATAATCACCCTCCATCGTCAAATAGCAATCGAACCTTAAAACTATATACATGGTTTAATATTAGATATTTTATATTATTACTATCAATATAATACTTATCTAATTCTTCATATATTTCCACAATACTATTTAAATTAATATGCTTATTCCATATTACTATCTCATATAATTTGTCACGATCGAGTACGGTCATGTCACCTTTGGTATAGTCTGCTACAATCAGGTAAGTTATAAAGTCATCTTTATCAACATCCTCTCCTACTACTTTATTCTCAATACAAGGTAAGTTTTCATTATATTTATCACTTCTACCTCCACCTAACTTTTCAATCAACTCTTCATAATCTCTACATACTCTATATAACTCTATCTCCCAATTATCACACAATTCTCTTTCACAATAACTCCTATCATAGCCCCAAATCACATTCTCTCTCTCCATATATGCAGGGTACACTACAACTTTATTTTCGCACCACCTATCAGGTGCACAAAAAATCCAGGGACAACTATTTGCAGACCTTTTGTCTCCAAAACCTACATCGCAGGCACTCTCGTCCTTCCAAAAAACATGTATATCACCCCCAAATACACCATTAAGGGAAAAATCTAACCCCTGCAATTCTTTTACAATTATTCTCTCTCTACACACTGTCTTTAACCCTTTAACACACATTATCATTCCATCATTATTATATTATATTCCCCATAAAACCTCATTATTACTACTCCTGTTTACACAATCATTCTCTAACATCATACTTTTATTTATATTATCATAATTTTCTACCCCACTTACCTTGTTTTTGTTTCTATCTAATTTGTCTACCTTGTCAATGTTACAATTTTGTTTCTGTATTTCATTTTAAAATTTTTCTAATTTCTCATTTAATTGATCTAATTTTACGTCTTGTACATTGTTTTGTTTCTTTAATTCATTCTCAAGGCTATCAAATTTTTCGTCAATTTCTTTTAATACTCTATTTTGCGTTTTAATTAATGTGAACAGATCTTCCAACGATATCTTATTTTCAGCTGCTCTAGGTGTAGAATTCGCGCTTATTTTGTCTAACAAAATCGATTCTGTGTCTGTACTGTCCATTTCTACACTATTATTATTTTCTGCCATCATTACTTCAATATTTAAATGGTTATTTATCTTTTATTTATATTTGACTACGCAATTAACTCAGTTTGTAATTAACTATGCAACTTCGTCAACATAACCTCTCATTCATTATATATTGTCTTATATCATCTTCTGTGTTTCTCAATCTAGCTGTTTTATATAAATTAATTTTTATATAAAGTCCACAGTGAAGGCGTCATTTGTAATAAAACTCATAATTAATGTCCCTCGTTCTGGGCGGCATTTGTAATAAAACTCATCATTATGTTTATTATTACATATACTCTACTAAAATATGCATAACCAATACCATAATTTGGTACGTCTGAGTACTTACCAAATTCATTAGTTGCCGGGCTCATTTTCTTCTTTTATAACTTGTTTTCTACCTAAGGGGTGCCAGGGTTCATGTACAGGGAGATTTTGAAACACAGTTGACGACACAAATGATAACAAGATATTCTTGAAATTAACCATCAAATTTAATTCAATCTAAGGTAGTACATATACAACCATGCGGTCAAAATAGTGACGTCATATGATATGACCCAAAACAAAATGGCGGTTACTTTTTCTATCTCTTTTTACTCTCTCTATTTCTTTATCTGTTGAATTAATATCAATGTAAACTTTATTGCTGCAGCTTAAAATCATTTATTAATAGTTAATTAGTTACTACACAAACCAATGCCCTCGGCATATGTGGTTATGGCCATACATTCACTCGTTCATTCTCACACATTCAACTTCAGACCCGTACATTCTTTTTTAGTATCGATTTGGTATTAATGAGCTCATTAACTATAAAAATGACAAAAGGAACTTCTCTGCTTATTAGGTGGTGGTGTCCATCCGTTGTTGGTGTGGGACGCCCATGGTGGTGGCCGGTGTTCGCCTTTAATTCCGCTGAGTTTAATTAGATAGATGTGTGCACTGAATTTACATTTTTTATATATTTATACTGTTAAATAAGATGAGCCTTCATTGCTCCACTACTGTTGATAACATTTTGTTAGTTAATTTAAACTATTGTTAAAAAGTTATACACACAACGATACATCGTTGTGGCTCCTCTGAAGAATGGCGTTGAAATGAGACCGAGGCAAATGTAAATTTGCGCTTGTGTGTGTGGTTCTTACGTCATCCAGCTTTGTCTTGCTGGACAACGCCTCGTTGCACATATTGTATTCAGTGCGTCATTGTTCTTAGCGATGACGGAACCGTGCTATAGCCCAATCATAATTCATATTGTAGTCCTTCTTCACAAACACCGCCATGGCCTTTTTTGATTTCAGCATGTCCATCGGCGACCTTGGTGTCTTACTCTGGCTGAATTTGCGTTGTTCCTTTTCCCAGAGGGACAATGGACCTAACCATTCCGTGTTTAAATAATTACATAATACAAAACATTGAAAATACCTATATAACCCATAATTATGGTACTGGGTCATTATGTACTGTTACATTATGACAAAAATATGAATCCTTTAAACACAAACAGTGATGGAATATTTGTGTTAAAATTTTAAATATGGACATAAGCAAAGACTAATTAGTTTTTAAAGCTTGAAAGATTATAGCAGTGATAGCTAGCATCGATACTTCAAATTTTAATACTGTGATTTATTTTCAGATGATATTGAGATTGAGTTGCGTCTTGCAAGATTTGAACATTTAATTGAAAGAAGATTGTTACTGCTTAATTCAGTGTTATTGAGACAGAATCCACATAATGTACACGAATGGCATAAAAGAGTCATGTTATATGAAGGCAAACCTCATGATGTAAGTAACTAAGCGTCCATGAAGGTAGACATATCCTGTTATGTAGAATTTATTATGAAGGTGGAATACGTTCTGTTATGTAGATAATGCACAGATGTGTTAAAGATAGTACACAGATGTGTATATTTGCTGTTGTGTTATGTTTTGATGAATATTTAATGACTTGAGTATGCCATATTCTATGAGAGTAAGATAAATAGTATTATTTAATCAGTTTTTAGTTGGTAATGGAAGATAAGTACTACGACTATCAAAAGTTCCATATTGTGTGTATAAAAAGTTAAGACGATACTGACAGTCTAAACATGATAACTGATTTGACATAACTTGCACTTTGGTGTGAACGTGCTCAGTTGTGTCAAATTTTTACTATTGAAGTTTGTTTTCAGTATAGAAATAGTTAGAAGGGATGTGTAACAAGGGAATGGGATACTGTGGTTAGCAGTCTTGTTTTATGATGTCAAACATTATCACATAGCCGTAGAGCTGTTGAACAGATTATGTTAATCACAGTTTCCAAGTTTGGACATTGCCTGAATTTTTTGCTCACTTTGCACAATGTTTAAGGAAAATATTCACTTCACAAAGTGAGAATTTTATGTCACATAATGGGCAAAATCAGCTGTTGACTCCAAAATTCATTCACTTTGTAAGAGTGGGCAAAATAAAATCCACACTCCATGGAGTGGATATTTGGGTTTGGACAATCCCTAAAATAAAGTTTATTTCAAAAATTGTGTAAATAAAAATAACTAATCTGTTAATTTTGGAGTTAGTAGTTCATTTTGTCCAGTTTCTCAAATAAAATGTTGACTTTCCGAAGTGAGTATTTTGTCTTGTGGACTGCATGGAGTGAGTAAAAAATTCAGGTGATGCCTAAATTTGTCAAGTCCAAATAATAGATACAGTTTTGAAGTGTTACATTTTGTTGATAAAATCGGTGCAGTTTTTACCACAATTTACAGTTTGATTATTATATCATATTACCTTTATTTTGCCACTTTATTTTATCCTGTATTATTATTTGAGAGAATTGTGTGTTTTATGTATAAGTGAGAAACTTGTTAGTAGTATTGTGTAAAATAACATGAATATGCCTTCGTTTAAACATAAATCTGTGTACATGGTAGACTGTACAATCTGAAAACACGAACAGAATGAGTACTTCCACACAGACTTGACATACACTATTCTTTTCCTTATATGAAGATTTTGTAATCGTATGCCATTGAAACTAATATTATTTTATTAGAACACACATTTATAGGTGTGTGCACATATTTTTTATAGGAAAAACAGCCGTGAAAGTGTTGAGTAAAAATTGGTTCAACAGTGTATGCATATTATCATCAATGAAATAAAACAAAATACTCGTGTTTGAAAACTTTCCAACTAAAGTAAAATATATTATAATGGAACTTTAATAGATTTTTATAATACACTATTATAATTAATAATGGTGCAAGTTCAATGCAGCATCTTCTTAATATTGAAGTTACAATAAAGCATTTATTCATTCTCAATGCATAGTCTTATTCAGTTTGCGGATTAACTCTTTAATCATTTGATCAGTAATCATGTATACTGTACATACTTACATATACGCTTACACATTTGTTTATATGTACCTATGGACACCCATAGATACATTTTCAACTTTTGGTGCCTCGGTACTGCCGAATTACCGATATACAACATTAGCTGCTATGTTATTCATGCTGCACTCTAGTGGATTGGTTTTCAAACACAATGGTATTCATTCTTTCTTAGTGTAATGTAATATATGTGGCTAGGTTATATATGTGCTAAATTTCTGTTCTCTGTCACACGTGTTTTAGAGAGTTGTGCTGAAGTCTGCTTGTTTGTGCTTAGTTTACAAAAGTGTACAGGTGTGAGCAGTCTTTTCTTTTATAAATAACTTATATTATTCATTGTATATAAATCATACAGTGTGTAAAATTTGAATTTAGTGTTATGTGTTTGTAAGTATTTGACTGAGGTCGAAATTTGTGAATATGTTATGAATTGGATGGCGAAGTATCTATTTTTGACGAATTGGAGAGTGCAGATGATCTGTACAAATATGCCTAGAAACTGACAGTTTCACATGGATAGAAGATGGTAATTTTGTTTCCTCAGATTATTCTTTTGATAACAGTACAACTGGAATTCCTGAAGACGTTATTAGTAGCAGTCCATCAGAAGCTGACATTTTTGAGTTGACCACATTGCTGAAGAGACAAGTAAATATTATAGATATGTGAAATCAAAATTGGAAGCAGACAGAACCCAGGATAAAACAACGTATATCCAAATTTCACAACTGGAAAGACACAAATGTAAATGAAATATATATGCTTATAGCTACTCTTTTCTTATGCGATAAAAAAAAAAAAAAATGGTTTTTTGAGTATTGGACAGCAGATCAAATTTTTCCCACACCATGTTTGGTAAAATATTTTCTCAGGACAGATTGTTGTTGTTAATTAGAATGCTGCATTTCAATAATAAAATTTGGTGGTGACAAATTGTTCAAAGTAACAACAATTGTTGAGACGCTTAGAAAAAAATTCAAAAATTCTTTCAACACCTCTAAAAACCTAATTGAAAGTTTGGTCCTGTGGAAGGGTACACTCCTTTAGTCATTACGTTCCATCAAAAAGATATAAATGTGGTATAAAAATGTGTATGTAATTATAAAACTGGTTATATATTAGATTTTATTTTATATACTGGATCAGATACTGCTGTAGTGATTGATAAAAACCTTGGAATGATAGGTTCAGTTGTACTCCCTTTCCAGGAACCATATCTGAAAGAGGTCATGAAGTTTATGTTGATAACTGGTACACTAGTCCCACTTTGTTTCAGTACCACCATGAAAGTGGCCTTGATGCATGTGGTACAGCAAAAATAAATAGAAAACAACCCACATTTCCAAAAAAAAAGAATGGAGAAAGGTGATTATTCAGTGAAATATACAGGAATAGTGTTGGCTGAGAAGTGGCATGATAAAAGGGATGTTATCAACCATTGTAAACCAGAAATGGTTGAAACATATAAAAATGACAGGATTACTGCGACTACTTGTGAAGAAACCACTGTGTGTTATAAAATATAATAATTAAGATTAGTTGATAAACATGATGTAGAGATGAGCTTCACAGACAGTACTTGGAAAACCCTGAAGTGATACAAGAAATATTATTCCACTTCAAAGATATGTGTGTGCTAATTGCACAAGAAAAACAACTGCAAGAAGATGCAACTGGAGCAATTTAGATAAAATATTATTAGGCAAATTATAGAAAAGTATATAACCATGAGGGTTTCTTCAGGAGCGGGAAGAAGGTCACAAGAAGACACAACGAATCCAATATGTTTGACAGGTAGACATTCCATGGAGGCAGTTCCACTAACAGAAATGAAGTAAAGGCCACAGAGATCTTCCTTTGTCTGAAAACATACAAGCAAAGGAGAAAGTTGAAAGCACCTATTTACCTATATATCTGCAAACATAATATAATAAAATAATATAATAATAACATATTATAATTAAAGTTGAAAGTTTTGCATTCAATTTCTTTTTACAAAATTTCCAAAAATTCCATTATCAAAGGCTTAACATACTAATTGTGTTGTCACTGATCAAAGGGCTAAAAGCCATTTCAAAGTGATGATATTGTTCTTGAAATTCAGGTGTTTTAAAATCCTTAAACCAACTGAAAGTTTTTCTATGGCATGTACTTTTTTCCTCAAGTGTTTGCTTTGTCACTTTCAGCCATAGTGTTGTCAGTTGTATTTTTGAAAGAATATTTTGGTTACTGTTGATGATCCGTACCGTGAGGACCAAAATATGGTATGAGAAGAATCCAGGCACGGTGGACCAAAAAATGTTGAATATCAGGCCCAAGTGGGCTAAAAAATGTTTTGTGAAGTGAGTAATCCTGTCGGCGTGTACCAACAACGTTTGTAAAAAATAGGCAGTAATGCATGCATTGGTTCTTGGGAATGAAAAATGATAAAATGTGGACTGTATTGAATTGATTTTAATGCATTTTCCCAAGTTACATTACATGTTTTAATTTATTGAAATCAGGTTGGCTAATAATGCATGTTGCTAAAAGGTATTAAATATTTGAATTGAAATGATAGCGAGCCTAGTTGGCCATAAGTAAAAATATGCCGGCCTAAAGCCTACATTAAAGGTCGTAAAGAATACGATATGCGCGAATACGCGGCACTAGAATACTTGAGTTCAAGTATTTTAAATGACAGCAAGGCTGCAAGCGAGCCGAACGCTGCTGACGAGCGTCTGACACACACTGTACAAAGTTCCAAGACGCAAATTTGGACAAAAGCAGTAAGCAGATTAGCCAACCTAGAAAGCGAAATTATCGCGCTACCGTACATAAGCTGCCCGTCAAAATCAAATGATTTTTTAACATTTTTTAATAAATTATGATACATCTTACAACTTAATTTAAAAGGATACAGTTTTCTTAATAATAAGAGTTAGTTTCAAAGCTAAGTTGAACCTTGAGTTATGAGATTAGATAACGGCAGTCCGTTACTAGCTTAGAGATAAGCATGCATAAGATAAGCCTAGAGATAGGCGTTTGTAAGCCAAGGTTGGCGAACAGCTGTTTTCAGACACGAATATAAAAGTCTGGTTTGACAAATATTACCATCACATAGTGTATGTGCACAGTATATAACATTACAAAACATGAAAAAATACACAGTTGTACAATGTTTAATGCATGATCGGAAGCTCATCACATGATGGACCGATAGTTTGTAACCCTATGCATGTCATAGATGGTTACTGTAAAATTAGTTGAGGCCCGAGGACCTGTACAGAGAATTAATTACATGAACAAAATTGTTATTGAACATGTTACAATTACATGTTCAAGCGTATATTCAGCAGAGCGGCATGTATTGACCTAGTCATGCTGTTCCTGAAGTTTCAGGAATTTACGATATGTAATAATGTATGAACAAGCTAGATGCTGACTGAATGCAAGCCCAAATATGACATGTATGTCATAATTTAAGTAAAAGTAATTGTGCATGCTTACTCGCAAAATGAATACAATATAAAATAAATCTAGACGTGGCAGTTACATGCGGCAGACGCAAAACAATAGTTTTTACATAAACGCAAGTTATGTGAATACAATAACAATAATTTAGATAATTACAATATGAATAATTGCAATGTCAAATAACAGATACAATACTGTGATTACAGAAACAATTTAACAATTTAAAGACATTCACAGAATAATACACACATTTATTAGCAACAGTATAAAGAAATGAATGCATGATTGCTCAGCTGCAAGACATGCAAATATTATGTAACAACATTTTATAAAATGAGACCACCAAAAACATGAAATATACCCCAAAACATCAAATGTAAATGTGTAAGACATAGTATGCCACACAAAATTAACATACAAATACAAAATATTAATATACCACCGAAAACTGTGATAATTATAGAAGCGTGCAATGGCGCAAAATTGATAAGAAAATATTGTGATAATTCATCACAATTAGGTTGACCAAATGGTCGTAATAAGTAATAAGCCAGTGGCTAAATTAAATAGCATTGTGCTAAGTAATCATAATCTTGTCAAATCTCGTCTCGCGCTGGCAACAGACATAACTCATGTATTGGTCTCCGCAAAACACCCGTAGGCGTGCGAATGTCCACGACACGAACCAAGTTATCTGGGCCGGGAAATGTGGCGATAATTACGCCAAATTTCCAGGCTAATGGAGGTAAATTATCCTCAATAAGCAAAACTAAGTCACCAATGGAAACATTATCCTTGGCAAACTTCCACTTGTGACGCTGTTGCAACTGGTGCAAATAATCACGAGACCATGCCTTCCAAATGCCTTGGACAAACCTCTGAAGAAGTTGCCAACGCCCAAGACGAGAAACAGGAATGTGAGAAAGGTCTGGGTCCGGTATCGCCGTTAAGGGTGCGCAAATCAAAAAATGGCCAGGTGTAAGTGGCACCGGGTCGTTAACATCTGAAGAAATAGCAAATAAAGGTCGAGAGTTCAGACATGCCTCTATCTGAGACAAAACGGTCGTGAACTCTTCCAAGTTGAGTATAGATTTGCCTACCACGCGGCGCAGATGAAATTTCAAACTCTTTATGCCGCTCTCCCAAAGGCCACTGAAATGAGGTGAGGAGGGCGGAATAAATGACCATGATATCCCCTGAGAGGACGTGAATGACTTGATCGATAAGATGGCATCCTTATTGTGCCAAAAGTTGTAAATATCATGTAAGATAGTGCGGGCCTTCCTGAAATTTGTGCCATTGTCGGAGTACAGTTGACTGGGTATGCCCCTACGGGCCATGAAACGATGTAATGCGGCTATAAACGCGCTGGCCGTAAAGTCGGAAACCAATTCCATGTGAATAGCCCTAGTCGCTAAGCAAATAAACAAAGATACGTATGCCTTAGAAAGAGCTCTAGACTTCTGCCCGCCATGACGAATCATGAAGGGACCACCATAATCAACCGCGCAAAATAGAAACGGCCTAGAAGGAGTGACTCTAGGGGATGGTAAAATACCAAGCCTCTGTACCTGCTGTTTGGCACTAAACCTGATACACCTCACACATTTTCGAATAATGGAATGAATGACTAACCTGGCATTAACAATCCACCAACGTTGACGCAGTGAATGATGCACGAATTGAGCACCAGCGTGAAGTAAACGAATGTGTTCACGTTCAATGATAAGGCATGTAATATGTGCCGATGGGGGTAATACAATAGGATGTTTAGAGTCGTAGGGTAATTGGGAATGCTGTAATCGTCCGCCCACGCGTATCACTCCAGAGTCGTCAAGAAACAGGTCGAGAGAAGCCAACTTACTCCTAACCGAAACAGAAGATCCGTTACGAAGACAATTAATTTCGGCTGCGAAGTGGATCGACTGAGATTGTTTTATGAAGAAGTTGAGAGACTGATGAATTTCTACAGGGGTAAGATCGCCCGTAAGTTTGTCAGCACTTGAGTGTCTAATATTTCTGATGAACCGAAAACAGTAAGCGTATACGCGCGTTAGACGATGCAATGAGGAAAAGTCCAAAGAGAGGTCAACAGCCAGGGTAGACATTAGAGAAAGGTTATGTGTATGTTTCTCTTCCGCGGTGACTTCAGAAGACGACGGAGTGGCCGGTACGAAGGATGGGAAGGGATCAGACTCTGACGATTGTGACAAACAGCTAGGTCCGTGCCACCAAAGCGAGCAATCGAGCAATACGTCAGGGGGACACCCCCTTGATATAATATCAGCAGGATTGTGTCGTTAATTAATGTGATGCCAAGTATAAGTTTGCGTACGACGCTGAATTTCAGCAACCCGATTAGCGACGTATGTTTTCCACCGCGTAGACTGGGCATGAATCCAGTAAAGAGCCACCATAGAGTCAGAATACAAATGTACATTATCAATAAACGAATAAAGAGCAGGAATAACCTTAGATACGAGTCGCGATAATAACAAGCAAGCGCAGAGTTCGACGCGAGGTAATGACACCTGTTGTAGGGGAGCCACGCGAGATTTGGAACACAAGAGGTGACAGGAGGCAGTAGAATCTTGATAAATGACTCTGACATACATACAACAGCCAACCCCCTTTCAGAAGCATCCGAAAAACCATGCAATTGAACTGTAGCTGCCTCACGCTTGGAACGAATAGATCGCGGGACCACAATTTTGCCAATCAGACCCAATTTGTCACACAAAGAATGCCAATCCGAACGTGACTGGCCGGAAATCGGTTCATCCCAACCAAGCTTGCAAAGCCAGAGTAAGTATATGAGTATATATAAGTATATATAGTAAGTATTTGACGCTACTGAGTTGATAGCGCCATCATCGATGAGTGTCGTGTGCCCAAGATCCTTATATTCTTTGATAGAGTCCGCGTAGTCGCGAGCGAGCTTAGCATCTCGCCTAAAGCGACGCTCTAAGCTTAAGAATCTTGATTCAGCACTCATGTAAGATTCCCCCAAGTGGAGATTATTAGGCTTAAATGGAAGTGAAACCACAAATCTACCCTCGTGGTTGCGCTGGGTAGAGCGCACAAAATGCTCTTCACAGGCTGACTCGTTATCAGGGGTGTTGTCAGGGATAGTTTCTGCTTCCCAAAATCTTTCGAGAGATTGCAGAATTTGACTGTCGTTGTTCCTTGCTAGGAACGAAACAGCAGGACCCTCGTTGCGGCAGTGTTTGGGCAAGTTGCCAGCCAAAATGTAGCCCAGCTTTGTTTCCTGAATGATGGGAAAATTGGGGCCGCGTGTGTATTTATTGGTTAAGATCATGTCCAGATAAAATTGTGCCCCTAATAGTATGTCGATTTGCGACGATATATTAAAATCGGGGTCACCCAGAAAGATTTTGTTTGGAATGTGGAACTGGTTGATATCAAACGAGTTTGCAGGCAGATTGTGAGTTAACGTAGATAAGACGGCACATTTCGCCTCGAAGCTATATCTCTGATAGCGAGAAATAATACGTATAGAAGCAATATCAGTTGCGTAACACGCTGTATTGTTTATTCCTGTGATTGGTATATTAGATTTAGTTAATTTGAGCTGTAACTTCTTTGCAAATGATTTTGTACAGAAATTTATCTGTGAACTGGCGTCTAGGAGCACTCTAGCCCTATGTCTGTTGCCAGCCTGGTCAACGACAGATACAACTGCTGTGGATAAAAGAACATTATTCTTGCTGTTTAAACTTTGTACTGGTTTATCAGCTGTAAGCGGTCTACTACCATTACACGGCACGCACGGATGACGTCACGCGTTTATCAAACACGGCAGCTGGCAATCACCGCCGGCTGCAAGCAAGTTTAGTTCAGTTTATAACAAGACTCCGAGCGCAACTCTCGTAAAACACTTCTCTTCCAGCCGCGGCTTCTGGATATTTTTTAGCATGCATTCATAATATTTCATTTCATTCAACTACCTGCGTCCATCTACAATGGACCACGATTTCATTCAAAATTAATTTCGGGCGTTATTGCCTCAAATGCATCCGCACGTGCCGATCGTAATTAACAATCAGATTTTTTCAATAAACGAATGTTCAACATCTTTAATACAGTCCACTTCTTTCTAACAAACAATCCAGCCTTCCTCATTAGCGTCTTTGGAATAACTCACGATTATTCAAGAGCTTCCAAACCGCAACATTTTTGGTCCCACCGGACCGGATTTCATATTTTCGGGCCAAAAACGACATCATTTTTGGTCCAACCAGGCAGGATTTCATATTTTCGGGCCCAAAAAACGACATCATTTTTGGTCCCCACGGCACAGATTTCTCATATCTGAGTACACAAGCGACAGCATTTATTTATACACATCATTTCTGGAAAAACCAATCTGAAGTTAATCACGCCCTACGGGCATCATTTTCGTCCTGAGCGACACCATTATTGTCAATCACGTCGCAGTCATCTCGACAAGATTCAGCCAAGCAGTAGACCAGAGACGACGGGACGAAACAGGACAACATTTTCGAGATTCCACAGCTTTAATTGATGGAGGGTACAACATGAGGCATCGGCTGACCGGCAGAGACAGGAGGTGTAGCAGCTCCAAACGGGATCGAAGCCAGCTTCATCACGAATGGATCGACGGCCACGTGACTATAAACTTTACTTATATTTGATTTTTAATAATATTTCACTCAGTGGGTATTTTTTGACACATTTATATAAACAAACACCTTATTACACAATACAAATTAATAAATGGTTGGCAGCTCATTATCAGTTAGAACTTTAAAGATAAAGATATACTTTGTTACCATTTAGATTCATAATTCCAATAATTTAACTGCCAACAAGCTTGATTAGTTAGAGAGAGTAAGTTTATGTTCAAAACAACGATCGCTAGCTACCGAAACGTATTTAAACTCATTCAAAATTAAGTTTGTGGTTCACATGCTCTATGCTCAATTGCTTTCTAAATATCTTTCCCTTTTTATCTTAAACTGTAATAATGGCCGATGTAAGGGCTCTAATAAAAAAACGAGGCACAATTAAGGCCTCAATATCCTGAGTAAATACCTTCGCGGATAACTTCGATTTGTTAAACAGCGATCCTCATGCGCTGAAAATAAAACTGCGTCATTTGATGGAATTATCCACCAAATATGACGAGATTCAGTCACAAATCGAAGCTGAGGAAGCAGACGTTGCTTTAACGAGTGATAGAGTACAAACGGAGGACGATCTCTGTACTATAGAATGTAAATTGCAACACCTGCTAGAGCAAGGTGAGCATATGAACCAAAAACCAGTAATTAATGCTGAAGGTAAACAGCCTAAAACACCCCCCATTCAATTGGAACCAATAAAATTACCACGGTTTGAGGGCAGTATTGTGGAATGGCAACATTATTACCATATTTTTCTGGAACTAATTCATGTCAGAGCAGATCTGACAGATATACAGAAACTTCATTATTTGCACTCGTCATTACATGGCGAGGCGCTTAACGTAATAAAATCGTTGCCCATCACACATGAGAATTACGCGGTGGCTATCGATCTGTTGAGGAATAGATATGATAGTAAGCTAATTGTTTCCGCTCACCACGTGTGGAATGTCCTAGACGTACCATTAGTTCAACAGGAATCCCAAGTTAGCATATCGCAATTTATTGATCAAATCTCGGCAAATATAAACGCTTTAAATAATCTCAAACTGCCAGTCAACACGTTTGAAATTATTGTCGTAAATTATTTAGCCAAAAAACTTGACAATTACACTTTACGTTTGTGGAAAGAGAGTTTATCGGAGCATAAATTCCCTGATTTTAATAATTTTATAAATTTTCTAAATTCACGTAGGAAATTACTGCAAAATCTCGATAACGCGACTAGCCCAACGAGCAGGTTGAACAAAAGCGATAAGTCTCCTTATCGCAAGGCAGTTAAACAGATAAGCACTCCAAAGGGCGCATTCCACTCACATATTAGAAACAATTTATGCAGGCTGTGTAACGGTGGACATAGACTTAGCGATTGCCCACAATTTACATCGCTGTCTATCCCTGATAAAAAAAACGCGTTAATAAAAAACAAACTTTGCTTAAACTGCCTCCATTCGGGACACGAGGGTTCAAAATGTCCCTCAAATTTCTCATGTAAAAAATGTTCTAGGCGTCACCACACAACGATTCATGTCCCCAACAGGGACGTAACTTCTGTTAACAACCAGTGTTCACTGAAATCACAGACCAATAAATCGGTATTGTTATCTACCGCCGTCTGCATGACATACAATAAAGTCGGCAAAAAATTTCCCGTTAGGATATTACTGGATTCCGGTTCTCAAGCGAACTTTTGCACAATGGATTTCGCCCGCAGGATGGGCCTCCAATTGGTTAAGTCGCAACTGCCCATCACGGGTATAAACAACTCGCTTTCCCAGGCTGACTTCAATACTAATGTAAGGCTACATTCACGCTATAAACCCTTCACGTTAAACGTACATTGTGCCGTATTACCCAGTATAACTAATAATTTACCGGCGGAGTCGTTCAATCTTGCCTCTTTAAATTTACCCAAGCGCATATTCTTGGCGGATCCTCACCTACATTGCTCGTCGCAAGTCGATATATTAATCGGCGCTCAATATTTTCTCCAATTAATTGAACCTGTGAAATATACGCGCGGACCACACTTTCCTATAATTCAGGAAACCAAGTTAGGATTTATTTTGGCCGGTGACTTACCATTCAACGTCGATATAACTAAAACGGTTTCTTCCTTTATGGTCTGTAGGGACGATAATCAGGTTTCCTCGCAACTAAAGGAATTTTGGAAGTTGGAGGAGATCTCTAGTCGCGAAGCCCGATCTGAGGACTCGCCGTGTGAAAGGCATTTCGTGGAAAACACTAGCCGCAATCGCGACGGGAGATTCGTGGTAACCCTGCCCCGCAGATCTGATAAATCTTATTTGGGAGATTCTCTCCGCGGAGCCATACGCAGATTCCAATCGTTAGAATTCAAATTCAAGCAGAACCCTATCCTTTATAAGGATTATAGTGAGTTCATGAGTGACTACTTAAGACTTGGCCACATGTCGCCGCTTAATGAATACGATCTGTCGCTTGACAGGTCAGAGATATTTTATCTGCCCCATCACGCAGTCTTCAAAGACTCTAGCTTAACCACTAAATTGCGCGTGGTATTTGACGCATCCGCTAAAACCACCAATAATTTGTCCCTTAACGATACTTTAATGGTCGGTCCTACGATCCAGCAGGATCTGTTTTCGATAATGGTTCGGTTCCGCACCCACCGATACGTACTTATTGCGGACATTGAAAAGATGTATCGCCAGATGATTGTTAATCCTAAGGATTCAAACTTGCAACGCATTGTTTGGCATGATGCACCGCATAAGGAATTGCGACATTACGCGTTAAGGACGGTTACATATGGCACTGCTAGTGCCTCCTTCCTTGCTACGCGTTGTCTGGCTCAAATAGCATATGAAAATAAATCCGACTACCCTACAGCTGCTAAGGCCATAGCAAATGACTTTTACGTAGACGATCTCATAACGGGTTCGGATGATCCGAACGGCTTAGCTGAAATGAAATGCGAGATCGAGAAGTTGTTGAGGAGGTATGGTTTTTCGTTACATAAATGGTTCTCTAACCACCATAAGATTATGACTCTTCGCGCCCAAGTAACCCGTGACTTCAGCAAGGGTCAAAACGTGCGTACCTTGGGAATACAATGGAATGTTGAGGGGGATAACTTTTTATACACCGTTAGGGGTGATGACAATTTAACCGTTTTCAACAAGAGAAGCATGTTGTCAATCATCGCCGGGATCTATGATCCACTAGGTTTAATCGCTCCCATCACATTTTGCTGCAAGCATTTCGTGCAGCAGTTGTGGTTGGCGGGCACTGATTGGGACGAACCCTTGTCTGGATCATTGGCCAATCAATGGTTGGAATTATACGCTCAATTAGTCTCCGACACTCATTTTGAGATTACGAGGTCGGTTAAGAGTTCGAACAGTTACCCAGTTAGTTCATTGCAGCTGCACGGATTCGCCGACGCTTCGGCTAAAGGTTACGCGTGTTGCATTTATGTGCGGGCGGTCTATTCGAACGGCACCATATCATCAAACTTGTTGTGTGCTAAATCTAGGGTCGCTCCGCTGAAACAGATAACGCTTCCAAGACTTGAACTTTGTGCTTGTTTATTGTTGGCTCAACTAACGTCCAAGGTTTTAAATGCCGTCGATTACAATTTTGACGGACTATATCTTTATTCGGATTCGATGATAGCGTTGTACTGGATACATCAGCAATCTTCCCGCTGGAAGGTATTTGTGGCCAACCGTGTCGCGGAAATACAGCGTCTTGTTAGAAGCAGGGGAATTTGGCGTCATGTAGTATCAAATGACAACCCTGCCGACGTTTTATCGCGCGGTTGCCTCCCTCGTAGTTTGCACTGTCATACTCAATGGTGGCATGGTCCCTCCTGGTTGGCTCGTGATTCGGCCTCATGGCCGGTCAGCGCGTTCGACATTAATACTCCCTGTACTTTTCCCGACATTGGGGAGGAACGTCGCAAGCAGGTTCAAACCTCACTAATTGTCGCGTCCTCAACACATAGTTATATTGAAAATTATTCATCTCTTACGAGGCTTATTCGCGTCTTCGCATATTGCCGTCGATTTTTTCGCAATTCTAGACTCGCGGTGGTTGATAGAAGCACGTCCTTTTTGTCGGCTCAAGAATTGTCTGACACGCTCTTGATTTTTGTCCGGCAATCACAGAAGTTGCATTTCGACGTGGAGGTTAGGGAACTTGAGGCACACCGGTGCCTTCCACGCAGTAGTAAAATTCTTGCTCTCAACCCATTCTTGGATAAATCAGGCATTTTAAGAGTGGGTGGACGCTTGCAATTCTCCCCACTTAGCTACGAGACTAAACACCAAATAATTTTGCACCCGCACTCTCATCTCACGAGATTAATAATTGAATACGAACACATCCGTTTGTTGCACGCTGGAGTGCAATCAACTCAAGCTTCGCTTAGGGGAAAGTATTGGATCATACACGATAAGTCCTATATCCGCTCAGTGATACATAAGTGTGTCACTTGTTTTCGTTTCCGGGCTAAAGGCGCGAATCAATTACTCGGTCAATTACCCTCTTCTAGGGTCACGCCATCAAGGCCATTCTCACAGTCGGCCGTGGATTACGCCGGTCCTGTACTTTTGCGCCATGGCGGGCAGCGCTCTAAGTCCACGACCAAGGCATATATCGCTCTATTTATATGCATGTGTACTAGGGCCATCCATTTAGAATTGGTGTCGGATCTCACTTCCAACGCCTTTATAGCGGCTTTAAAAAGATTCATATCGCGCAGAGGTATTCCCGCGCAAATATTTTCTGATAATGGCACGAATTTTCGTCGTGCCAACCACACGTTGCATGATTCGTACAAATTTTTAACCTCCAAGGAAGTTGAGCAATCTTCTCTGGAGTTTTGCGGTCTCCACGGCATCAAATGGTCCTTTATCCCCCCTTCAGCCCCTCATTTCGGTGGTCTGTGGGAAAGTGGTGTCAGGAGTGTTAAATTCCATTTACGTCACGTAATTGGCAGTACGATCTTGAATTTTGAGGAATTAGTTATGGTTGTTGTAATTGTTATAGCTGCATAATTAATGGGGGGGGGGAGGACTTTACATTGTACATTAAAAATTTGTCCTCTGAAAAGGGGAGCATTTCCAGTAAGCGGCCTCTATCAGGAGATAGACCTCAGAGATTCTACTCTTCTTTCTCAAATTGAGGCTTGCCTTAATTCACGCCCGTTATGCGCGGTGTCCGACGATGCTAGAGACCCTGAACCCTTAACACCTGCTCATTTTTTGGTCGGTGCTCCACTGACGGCACTTCCGGAACCCGATTATACACAAGGCAATAATACTCATTTGGGCAGATGGCTTCTGCTCCAAAAATTTACGCAGACCATCTGGAAACGGTGGTCTAGGGATTATCTGCAGCAGCGCAATAAATGGCGCACCCCATTAAAGAATTTGAACGTCGGACAACTTGTCCTCATTTTGGATGACAATTCCCCCCCTCTAGAATGGAAGCGTGGGGTAATTACCAATGTTTTTCCGGGTCAAGATTCCTTAGTACGCGTTGCAGAAGTTCGCACCGCGCTAGGTATCTTACGCCGACCCATCCATAAATTATGCCCCCTTCCGGTGGCTACACACTAATCGTATGCGTGCCATACGAGGTGTGTGTGTGTGTGTGTGTGTGAGTGTGTGCGTGTCACATTACATGGACCACGCCCGGGACATTTCCCGGGGCGAGCATACAAGTCAATTGTGTCATAAGCATTGTAATATTGTTTACGTGCCGCTAGCTATTACAGCAATAGTGACTGTGTTTCATATGTACTATCAATCATTATGGATGTTGTGTATTGTCAATATGTTTGTGTGATTCAAATTCTGAGAACCACAAGTGTCATTTATAGTGTCAATTATTCTATATATGTATTGTATTTTCTAAGGGTCAAACATTATGAAATTCATTGGGGTTGTTATGTCAATATCATGGGGAAATTATTGTATTTTTTATGGTGTTATCACTTGTTATTGTTGTGATGGTACAATCATGGTACATTTTTGGAATTACCTTAAATATGGTAACTAGAACATAAATATTGTATTTTTCTATTTTTGTCATACTAAACCCAACCTTAAACACCCGATACGAATATACAGTGAGTGGAGTGTATAACATTATTTGTCAGGATTTGAACCAATTCATAGCAAAAAACTGTGAAACATCACAAAAACAGTGTGCAGTTATTGCGATAAGCAAGCCGAACCTTAATTACGTCAGAGGCGGAGAATGTGTTTATGTCAACAACGATGCTGTCAATAATTGTAACAAAGAAAATGTGACGTAGGTTCACCCCACTTCCGCAAAATCTAACAAAGACTTGTGGTCATTTCTTCTGCAGCTGTGATCAACGCCGGCCGGCAACCCGTTCGCTTACGGGTGAATTTTAACTTTTTAGACCACTGTAGGTGGTTAATAAACAGTATAAGTGTGTCGACTACAAATTGTGACCGTTACGAATACCCGTAAAACTCGCGGTACTGGTCGCGAAGTTTTACCTCACCGATACAACCAGGAACAACGACACGAAATGGGTGAGAAAGTTCCTTGTACACTTTAAATCCTTTCATTATTTCCCAATATAAAATTTTATTGTAGAAATCAATTATTTCAAATTTTCAATACATTTAAAAGGAGCTCCAACATTAATAATCAAATCATTGTACCATGAGCATGAAAGAGAGAGAGGTTGCGTGTGTGTATTATAATTTAAGAGCTGGGTTGTGCGGAATTATATATATATAAAAATGTATATCTTTATTTATTAGATACCATATATTATGATACAACACATTTTTTAGTAGATGTAAGGATTTTGGAGGGTAATTTGATTTGGATAACGCCCATGGCGCAATATGTAGGTCATATATATATATCTATGTAATAACTATCAATTTGACTACTAATAAAATACTTTCTATATGTTATTTGGTGTATGTCTTTATTTCAGGTAATTTGTTTCACTAACTGGTTCGTGTTACACGAAGTCTGGCCCTAAAAGTAAATGTCGATCATAGTACCTTGCACAACATGGCGACTGAGATTATTTACTAATACAGACGAAAATATATTTTTCACTATAAGTAATTAAACGATATAAAATGTAATAGATTACATTTGGCGCCCGAACATGGACTCGACATAAAATAAAATTTTATGTAGAGTACACCTACTGGTGGGTGAAACAGTTACTTGAAATAATAGCGTAATAGTTCGCAAAGCGTGCGTAAGGTAAGGTTACAATTTTAGGTTATAAATAAATATGTGTTAGTCACCTAAAATAATACAACATGAGTACAAGTGACAATATTGTAATAGAAACCAGTACCTCTGAGATAAATTTAACTAGTGAAATGGATGTTCAATTAAACCCAATTAGTCAGGTTGGCGAGGCGAGTGCGACCGAAAATGTAGAGACTGAACAAGTAACCTCCATCTCACTTCAAGAAAACAAAACAGACGAAATGTTAACACGTCTGTATAACATGATGTGTAGCAATTTTAATGACCTCAGAGGGGACATGAATTTTAAATTTGATGTTCAGAAAAGTGAAATTAAAGAAATTCAAAGTAGTTTTAAAATTAATTTCGATGAGATGAAAGATGAAATTAAAAGACAAAATTGTCAATTTGAGGAGAGAATTAGTACAGTAGAAACCCGTTGTGATAACATACAGAAAACCACACTAGCCATTGTTGATGATAAGTTCAGTAGTGCAATTAATGATTTAGACACTAAAATTGATCTAGTTTATGACACAGTAAATAACACGATTAAAAGTCAATTAGAAAGCCAGAAAGTACTAAAGAGTAGTACCCAGCAAAATGCTGTACTGAATATAAACCTATTTAAAAATAATAATTCAGATAATGAATGTACCGATAAATCGAGTATTACAAGTAGTAAGAATGTGGTGTTAGAAAATAATAATGAAAGTATAATGAGTGAAAATGAAATGTTTGAATTTATTAAGTCAGAAAGAAAGTTTAGAGAAAGTATTTTAGTACAAGGAGTGCAGGGGGTAGAATTTTCTTTTAATGTTGTATTAGGGGGTGAAGACAAGTCTTCATGTAATTGTTATAAGGATCAGAATGCCTTTAATTTATATTTGAGAGACAATAAGTCTACAAATAAAGTTACTTTATGTTTTTGTGTACCTAATAAGTGGTGCACTTATGTTAGGGATAATTTTATGTTAGGGACCCCTGCATATTTGGAGAGAGAAAGGGTATTTTGGTGTTATGGAGAGAAATGTATTAAGAAAGAAAGTATAGAGAGATATTGTGAGAGTAAGAGAGTAATAGAAATATTTACAGTAAACAGAAATTACAGACAATTGTTAGAAAGGTTAGGGTTAGATGTGGTATATGAAAATGATGAATACTTACCTGATAATAACAATAAATTGGAAATAACAAGAAATGAGAATAAAGACATTATGTACTTACCTGTGGTGGAATATTATGGGGATAATTATAGTATAAACCGATTAATGACATATGATACTGAGATAAACGGAACCGTACTTGATCGTGACTGGAAATATTTGTTTAATAACCATTTCATAAAGGAGTACGAATATAATGTATCTAGTAATAAAATCTATTTATTAAATAAGAATTTATATAGACCTAAGATTCGTTTGTTGTTTAATGATGGTGGATAGACTGTTTTAATTGTGTATGAACATTAAATAAGAATATGAAAAGTGGTATTGAATTGGACTGCTATGAACTGAGTTTGGTATATAACAAGATAAGGAGTTGGAGTGTATATTTTTCATTGTTTTATATGTATTTATCTATCCATGTATTTTTGATATGTATTATGTATTACAGGTATATTTACATCAGTATGTATTATTATATATTGTACATATATAACATGTTTAATAATAATAATTTTAATTTTTAATTGGTAATGAAGGTAATTACTGATGAATAATAATAATGTTTACGTAAGAATATATATTTGAATTTTGAAAAGAGGTATTGTTATAAGTAGGTGAGAGAGGAATTTTATAAGAGAATTGTCAATGATTACAGTAAGTGTTTAAACAGGAATAGAGCCTGGGTATAGATAAAATGCAGGTGAGTAATGCAATTAATGTAAATGGAGTTAGAAAGATAAGAATTTGTAAGAAAATACAAAGAGAATTATTAAATATTTAGGGACACAGTAGTTAGTGATTATTTGTAGAGAAGGTGTTTAAGTAAAGGTATAAACATATATTTGTTATTGATGAATTCTGTAGTGGGGGTGAGGTGATAAAGAGTAGCCAACCAATAGTGTTGTGGCAGGTATTAGCATAAATTTAAGGGAGTGTTTGCCGAATTTTTGGAAGGGCAAAAAATAATATGGATGTCTATAGCCAGTTAGGGAACACCCAACCCATTGCAAAGACGAGCGGTGCCATAGGATTTAAATGAAAATAGTAATGGAGTTTATAATTGAGATATTGGTGTCATGATAGGTAAATTTGATGGTCAATTAGAAGAAGGTGAGTAAGATTATAATAAAAAGTATAGTGAATATAGGAGTTATCCAGACTAAACAGTGATAGAAGGTGAGAGGTTAGGTAGTTAGGTAGGTAGAAAGTTCAGAGTATAGAGGTAGTAGGAAGTGAATAATGAAGCAATAATAATCTGAATATTAACAATGAATTTAAAATGTATTTTATTATTATAAATAAATAAATTGATGTATAATTAATGAAAGTTTAATTGCAATTGTAAATTTTTAACTCAAATGCAACTTAGATAGAATATGCAAATCAAGATTAAAAATGAATCAAGAATATTTAATGTATTAATGTATCAGTGTTAATTATTAATGTATTATTATTATGTAAAATGTATTTATGTTATAGAAATTTCAACATGATTCTATAACAAGGAAATAATGTGTAAACAAAAAAAAAAAAAAAAAAATTTCAACTGGCGCTGTTAATAATAACAATAAACCAGATAATTACTTGTTAGTAATAATAATAATAATAATAAAATTTTATTTTTATCATTCAATAAGAGTTATAAGTAAATAAATATATCGATTTATTAATTTTTCTTAATTTGTTTTTCTCCAGATTTGGGAGATCTATAATGTGTAATTTTCCTATTTTCAATTATATTTTATTCAATTTTTTATTATATCAATGTGTTTATGTTACAATTACAGTAATTGTAAAAGAAAGAAGATAAATATAATCGATAGGAATCGAAACCATTCATCAATTCAGGGTTTGTAATGTGAAGAAGGGAAATTCTTTTTAATTCTTGAGGAGTATAATTTGAATAAATATATTAAGCCAACCCAGTGCTTATTGGCACAAACCAGCACTTAGCTAAGGGGAACCAGATCAGTTGAGGATGGAGTGATTTACTAAGCCACTATTTTAATATTTATTATGTATTGTTTCAGTGTTTGGTGATATGACAGCGGTCCTGAGCTGGCCAACGAGTCAGAGCAGGGGCGTTAAGAGCCTAAGTGGCCTTATGGTGTTGGGATCTCGCAGGAGAAGTCCAGTAAGGTCATCTAGGTACGGTCATCATCACCAGACCAAGGGTGAGTTGTTGTTATTTTTTATGTAAATTTGTAAGGGGGTTGTGGCGACTTGTCCTGGCTGATCCCTTTAGGAAGTATGAAAGGGTCAATGAAAGTTTGTGTGCTTCGACACACAATCTTTCATTGAGGGGGTTTTGTGATGGTACAATCATGGTACAGTTTTGGAATTACCTTAAATATGGTAACTAGAACATAAATATTGTATTTTTCTATTTTTGTCATACTAAACCCAACCTTAAACACCCGATACGAATATACAGTGAGTGGAGTGTATAACATTATTTGTCAGGATTTGAACCAATTCATAGCAAAAAACTGTGAAACATCACAAAAACAGTGTGCAGTTATTGCGATAAGCAAGCCGAACCTTAATTACGTCAGAGGCGGAGAATGTGTTTATGTCAACAACGATGCTGTCAACAATTGTAACAAAGAAAATGTGACGTAGGTTCACCCCACTTCCGCAAAATCTAACAAAGACTTGTGGTCATTTTTTCTGCAGCTGTGATCAACGCCGCCCGGCAACCCGTTCACTTACGGGTGAATTTTAACTTTTTAGACCACTGTAGGTGGTTAATAAACAGTATAAGTGCGTCAACTACAAAATGTGACCGTTACGAATACCCGTAAAACTCGCGGTACTGGTCGCGAAGTTTTACCTCACCGATACAACCAGGAACAACGACACGAAATGGGTGAGAAAGTTCCTTGTACACTTTAAATCCTTTCATTATTTCCCAATATAAAATTTTATTGTAGAAATCAATTATTTCAAATTTTCAATATATTTAAAAGGAGCTCCAACATTAATAATCAAATCATTGTACCATGAGCATGAAAGAGAGAGAGGTTGCGTGTGTGTATTATAATTTAAGAGCTGGGTTGTGCGGAATTATATATATATAAAAATGTATATCTTTATTTATTAGATACCATATATTATGATACAACACATTTTTTAGTAGATGTAAGGATTTTGGAGGGTAATTTGATTTGGATAACGCCCATGGCGCAATATGTAGGTCATATATATATATCTATGTAATAACTATCAATTTGACTACTAATAAAATACTTTCTATATGTTATTTGGTGTATGTCTTTATTTCAGGTAATTTGTTTCACTAACTGGTTCGTGTTACACGAAGTCTGGCCCTAAAAGTAAATGTCGATCATAGTACCTTGCACAACATGGCGACTGAGATTATTTACTAATACAGACGAAAATATATTTTTCACTATAAGTAATTAAACGATATAAAATGTAATAGATTACATTGTAATGCTTGGCAAATATCAAGGGGTATTATTTGGGAAAGATCAATCTCTACTTAATTATTGTATTATTGTGCGTATTGTATTACTATTGTGTTTTGAGTAATTTTAACGTCAGTAAGCCCTTGCTATTGGCGTGAGGATCAATTTATTGTATGCCTGGTGATTGTTAATTGAATTCATATTATGTTTATTATGTCATTGCTCTCTGGCCAGTGCGCCAATTATTGTATCGCTTACGACATGTAAGTCTAATTATTATATTGTTCAATTTAACCTTTAATGTACAAAATCGGCCCGATTTTGGCGGGCAGTATGTTTAAACTTTGTACTGGTTTATCAGCTGTAAGCGGTCTACTACCATTACACAGCACGCACGGATGACGTCACGCGTTTATCAAACGCGGCAGCTGGCAATCACCGCCGGCTGCAAGCAAGTTTAGTTCAGTTTATAACAAGACTCCGAGCGCAACTCTCGTAAAACACTTCTCTTCCAGCCGCGGCTTCTGGATATTTTTTAGCATGCATTCATAATATTTCATTTCATTCAACTACCTGCGTCCATCTACAATGGACCACGATTTCATTCAAAATTAATTTCGGGCGTTATTGCCTCAAATGCATCCGCACGTGCCGATCGTAATTAACAATCAGATTTTTTCAATAAACGAATGTTCAACATCTTTAATACAGTCCACTTCTTTCTAACAAACAATCCAGCCTTCCTCATTAGCGTCTTTGGAATAACTCACGATTATTCAAGAGCTTCCAAACCGCAACACTTGCATTGTAATTTAAGCGAGCAATAATTGCTGCTGGCAGCTATTGAGTTCGGCACGTAATTTGCGTGCAACAATGTGTGGTGTCGTTTTGAATAGATTTTACACACCTGTTTACTCTTACAGCTAGCTATAAGATGACCTGATCTAAGGCAATTGCTACAACATTTATGATTTGAAACAAATTGTCCCCGCTCAGCGGTGCTTAATATACGAAATTTATTACATATGTAAAGCGGGTGGTTGGATTTACAACACACGCATGAATAATGATTTGCCGCTGCGTGATAGCTCTTAAATGTAGTGCTGCCAGCAGTATTTCTTGAGTTACATTTCTCATATTTATTGTTAGGTCTTACATTAAGTTTGTTGAGTTGCTGTCCGGGTTCAATGGGCATTGTATTTTCTAACAGCTGTCTACGTAAGTTTAAAAAATGCGTGAAGTCTTGAAAGCTAGGTAGTTTGTCAGGGTCTATTGACTCCTTCCAAAGTTTGAAAGTAATAGGGTCGAGTTTAGTGGATAGTAACTGTATAGTGATAAATTCAAATGAATTCACTGACAGCTTCATTGCTGCCAGTGAATTAACGGAAGACGTTATTGTGTTAGTGAACTCTGCCAAACTTTGGACCGAGTCCTTTATTGTCGGCTTGACCTGAAATAGGTTTTGCACATAGTATTTAGCTAATATGAATGGGTTGTTATACCTTTCAGACAGCAAACTCAACGCTATTGTATAATTTTCTTTACAGATAGGTAATGACTTGATTAAATCTAACGGTTCACACTTCAAAGAAGAATGTAAATAATATAATTTTTGCACTGGTGTTAAATCAGATCTTGAATGCACTAAATCGGTAAAAATTGAGTAAAAATGTTGCCATTCCAATATGTTGCCTGAGAAGCAGGGCAAACTTATTGGTTTTAATTGCATGTGCGTCGATAATATGGGAGGTACAGTCTGAGCATTGAATGTGTCAAGTAATTGCAAAATGTTTCTTCAGTTGAATATAACATTTCTTCGACCTCAACTCGGTCTTCTTGAGCAACGCTCGTATCTTTACTAATGAGTTCTATTTCAGACTGCACCTCGTCGTATTTCGAGGCCAAGCTTTTGAGACTGTCCAGCCTTACAGTTAGAAAATGTTTTGTACTTAAAGTTACATCAAACGAATTTACAGCAGATTGTATCCGCACTATTGCGGACTTTAAGCCGCCTCTCTTTCTGGTCAGCACTTTGAGGGCTTCTTCAGACATTGTACGCACCTTAATACACTGTTGTTGATGATACCTTGTTGGCGATGTCCTGCAGCGTCGGCTCCTTGGTGAAGATGGCAAACAGCTAGTAGAGATGACCGCCTTGTGTAAAGCACTGTAGCTAGCAGGCACTTGCTAAGATGTTATCAGAAGGCTGCAAGATGACGAGCTAAATGCTGATGAAAATCACGCCACGGTCGTATCAGCTGACGTGCTAATTCGCCCGTGATGGCCAGAAATAGTGGTAGAAAATATTAGATGGAAAATCCAGGTCCGGAGTGACCAAAAAATGTTGATGATCCGTACCGTGAGGACCAAAAAATGGTATGAGAAGAATCCAGGCACGGTGGACCAAAAAATGTTGAATATCAGGCCCAAGTGGGTTAAAAAATGTTTTGTGAAGTGAGTAATCCTGTCGGCGTGTACCAACAACGTTTGTAAAAAATAGGCAGTAATGCATGCATTGGTTCTTGGGAATGAAAAATGATAAAATGTGGACTGTATTGAATTGATTTTAATGCATTTTCCCAAGTTACATTACATGTTTTAATTTATTGAAATCAGGTTGGCTAATAATGCATGTTGCTAAAAGGTATTAAATATTTGAATTGAAATGATAGCGAGCCTAGTTGGCCATAAGTAAAAATATGCCGGCCTAAAGCCTACATTAAAGGTCGTAAAGAATACGATATGCGCGAATACGCGGCACTAGAATACTTGAGTTCAAGTATTTTAAATGACAGCAAGGCTGCAAGCGAGCCGAACGCTGCTGACGAGCGTCTGACACACACTGTACAAAGTTCCAACACGCAAATTTGGACAAAAGCAGTAAGCAGATTACCCAACCTAGAAAGCGAAATTATCGCGCTACCGTACAGTTACATTTAGTGTTGTTTATTTTTGTATCCTCTGCTTCAACAAAAAAACGATAGAGAATATTATAAACACAGTATTATACAAGTTAAGTTTATGGTACTAGTAAATATTAGAAGATATACTGAAAATTCATTATAAGATGTGTTATAAGATTATTACAGTAATGTAAGCTGTCAATAAGTTACAGCAAATATCATGTGACATGGATTATTATTTTATAACTTTCAGATAATTAGTACGTATACTGAAGCTGTGCAGACAGTAGATCCAAAGTTAGCAGTGGGAAAACTACATTCGTTGTGGGTTGCATTTGCTAAGTTCTATGAAGATAACGGGCAAATAGAAGATGCAAGAGTTGTACTAGAGAAAGCAACACATGTACCATATACGAAAGTTGATGATCTTGCTTCAGTATGGTGTGAGTGGGCAGAAATGGAAATCAGACATGAGTGAGTTACAGTTTCAAACAAGTTTATTTCGTATACTTATCTGACTTTTTTGTCATTTTTTTGTACTAATAAAAAATTTATAAAATTGTAAACATATATTTAAAAATAAATAACTATATCTACATTTGAAGAACAGAATAATTACAGGGTGCTACCCAAAAATTCCTTAAATTTATTTATGAAAAATCACACTTACAAAAAAATAATAATGTATTAAATATTCTTCAAAGTAAGTCTCCTGCTACATTGATGCATTAGTCCCAGCACAATTTTAATGCTCAGAAACACTCCTGGAGCTGCAGCATTATCATTAACAGTGCACTGCTGAAACACTGTGTTATTTTTGGTTATCACACAGTAGTTTTTGAATCTTCTCTACCATGTCAAATCATTTTGCCTTGAGCTTCATTTTAATTTTTTGGGATGTTTGGTTGGTCCATGTTTCAGAATGTTTCTGTTGAACTTGTTCTCAAATCTGATTCTAAACATCACAGTAGAATTTCCTATCGACTATCTGGCCCTGTGGAACACATTTTTTTGTTTGTTTGTAATGTCTTTGATGTCAAATAAAAACAAATCAAATTGACTTCATGTTGATCAAAATTAGGCATGGTTTTTATAATGTCTGTGAACTTGGCGACTTCCATTGAGATTAACGCTGTTTTGTGTCTTGGTTGTGCCCATAAACTTATGCTTTGCCATCGTTAACAATCTGTGAAATAAAATTTGTGACATTTTCATATTTTCCCTTCGCACATGATCTCAGTGCTCTTTTGCTTAATTGTTAACTGACAGGGCAAAATTTGGCTGAAATTATGGACATTACTAGTTTTTCTGACATTTTCTGGCAAGTCCTGTATGACAAACTATTAGCTTTACAAATTTTATAAATTGTTTGCCGACTGTGTTCATGAATTTTGGTGGTATTTGCATCAGTGATGCCAGTTAAAGGGCATCCAGAATATTTGTCATTTTTAGCGGATGTTCTGCCATTTTTGAAATGCTTAAACCATTCGTAGGTTTGCATTTGTTCCATAGCTTCACTGTCAAAAGCTTGTTTTAAAATTTGGTATGTCTCCCCTGGTGTCTTCCTTAGATTAAAATAACATTTATCACAAACTCTTTGCTTATTCAAGTTAGTCATGTTGGCTGTCACAAGACACCACAAACTTAACCTCATAAAACACCCAGTGTAAACAAATACGACATTCCATAACAACAATAAACATCAGACTGATTCCTTAGTAATCCTGGTAGAGGACTAGTGCACAATTCTGTATCACACTTCTTTTAAGCAGAATGTTTCAATTTCAGAAACTTTTAGGTAGCACCTCTTACAGTTTAAGTTGTAACTGCAAAGTTTTGTAACTGTAGTGTTAACTATACACTTAACGGGTTTGAATAATAATAAATTGAATCAGTCTTTTTAAAAGGGCATAAGTCACGATTTCGGCCATTTTGACTTTTTCAATATTTCATGTTCTTTAATTGTAGGCCTATCAATCTGTTTTACAAGGGCATATAGACTGCAGTTAGTTATGGAGTTATAAAATAATGAATATTCCGGTTCTTTTTAAAAAGGCATATGTCAGTGACTTACGCCCTTTAAAAAAAAACCAGTGCTGCAAATCATTTTTGTACTAAGATAGCTTAGTAAACACCTGCTCCAGATTTCTTATTCTTTTCCGTTGTTACTGACTAGCTGATCTGTGTCTCTAATCTTAATGACTGTGGTTGTATTTTTTATGCCTAACATTTTAATTAGCGTTTATGAAAAACATTAAACTTTTTGAAACCTGGGATGAGTAATAGTAGTATTCTGACTAATTGTACTAATATAATAAGATCTCCCAGTAAAAGAAGGTAAAGTAATCCATCCTCATACAAAGTCAACAAAATACCGTTTTGGCCCGAATATAAGACAGCCTCACATATAAGACAACCCTAGATTTTTGAAGGTGTTTTATAGGGAAAAAAAGGGCCTCCATATAAGACGACACTGAATTTTTTGAGGTGTTGTATGAGAAAGACAATTAAATTGTCTAAATATCATCTTACGTTGATGTCACACTAAGTAAATATGGCTATTTTACATTAAAGGTGAAATTACCTTTAAAGTACCTGAAAGTGTTAAAGTACCTTACTGTTTTTAGTTCCAGTCATCATCCTCGTTTTTTTCTTCTTCTCCAAGTTCATCTTCAGAATTGGTATTGGAATCAGATTCATAACTGGAGTAGTCTTTCCACAAAATGTCATCCTCACTCCCATCCATGTTATTAGAAACACAACATTTTTTAAACCCCTTTACAATGGGTTCACTTTTGATTTTTCCCCAGGCTGTGATTGTTCACTGCGTCAGTAACTGTTTCTTCAACTTGCCTGTCGTAGTCAATGCGTGGTTTCCATTAATTAACCAGTCACTATAGTTCTTCCGTAAGTAGTCCTTAAATGGTTTATTAACAACCACATCTAAAACTTGAAGCTGAGAAGTCATTCCCCCAGGGATTATAACAAGATCAGTGTACATTTCTGCAACAAGCTTCTTTATTTTCTCGCTTGTGTGACCATGAAGGAACTACCTCTCTGCCCTAGTAAAGCGCCTGGCTGACGTCCCCAAAGAACCATAAGCCAATCTACCATAAGTTCTTCAGTCATCTACCCCTTTTGCTGTGCTCTAAAACAATCCTAGCTGGCAATTGTTCCTGCGGAAGCATTTTCTCTTCAAAATAACATATGGCAGAAGTTTTCTTCTATTGGCAGACTCCTAGCATCACAGTAATGCGTGACTTTTTGTTACCTGTAGATGTAATTATAACTGATTTTGCACCATATCTGTCCATAGTAACAGTTGATGGGATACCGAAAAACACTGGTGTTTGGTCAGCATTTGCCATTTGGCCAAGCAGGTAATTGTGGGCTCAGTTTTATAATTTATCGCTGATAAGCGATCAATTTGTCAGTATAATCTGCAGGTAGGCGTTGCGACGTCATAAACACAGACCCCAATGCCGCATCATGCGTTTACACCAGCCCAAGTTTGCTAAACAAATGGGCCGTTTTATGCACTGTCATACAATAAATTTATCGTTCTGGACTCAAAAACATATTGTGTCCTAGGAAACGCATCCGATAAAATATCGGACAAGTCATTTAGGTACATGGGCTGTAATTGATTCGTTTATCCACTTGCGCGCGAGTTTTTTATCGTTTGGCTTTCAATCAGTGCTGCCAACTTTCCTGCCTAGTGTTGGCGAGGCCAGTTATGCCCAGTAATCAGTGGTATTCATGTCGTGGTGTGATTTTATTGATTTGTTTTGTAAGTATGGAAGACATAATATAGAAAGCCTCACTGACAAAATTCAGAACAAGAGAGCGCTATGGGATCCCGCTTCCGAAGCTTATAAAAACGAACCGATATGCGGCATACAACACGCACGGATTCATTTTCAGTACTGATGATGACAACACAGAAAGAGTTTGTTCATGCCCACTTCCGATATTTTTTATGCAAGATAAAAATTGGAGTCAACTCGGATGCAAAACTTATCATACGATTTGAATTGGATGCATAAAAAGGCCTTTAAGTGAACTAACATCTGTGACACAATACGGTACTTCAGCGCAGTGGTGAAAGTGTGCTTGGGATTTTCAACTTGAGCTCATTATAAAATGCCCATGTTGATTCACGCTACGCACATGGCAAGCCTAGTGGTGGGCGTTTTTGTTGTTTTTGCAAAACAAAAACGAACTGTTCGTTTAAAAAAAAAACTTTTTAAAAAGAGTTGGAAAAACAGGTTGAATTAATGAACTGTTGCTATTTACATTTATTGATTTTACCTACAGTATTGTTAAAACATTTTGTTTTGAGCATTTCAAATAACTGTTCATTTTAGTATTTTTCTTAAATGGATGGTGATGTAACTTAAACAATGGCATTAAGTCAATATTTCTCTTATTTACCAGTATCAGTTAAAAGGCATTTTTTGTTTTAAATTGTTTCATCAAAACTCATGGGGGATATCTGAATAATATTTTTATAGTAACTGAAATAAAACTGAATATAGCCTAATTATGCGTTAAACAGAACGAGGTCAGTACAATAATCAAACGCAAGTCAACAAATGTTGCAATGAAAACGAACAGTTTACTTCAACAGTTCAATAAAACAGTTTACGGCAAACAGCTCAACGAAAGTTCCAATGAAAACGAACGGTTTCCTCCGAACAGAGAACAGTTGTCAACACCATGTTCGTTTTTAAAACGGAGAACAGTTTGTCTCCACGGAAAAGAACAGTTCCTTCGTTTTTTTTTTCAGAGAAATGTTTTTTCAAACAGTTGTGTTTTTTTGTTCCCAGCACTAAGCAAGCTTGTGCAGCTGGCAAAAGTTACAAAGTACGCTAGGAACTTAACACGAAATTTTTAAATGTTAGGTTGCGCATATAAGACGAGTATGGTTTTTGGAAGGGCATTTTAAGGAAAAAATCATCGTCTTATATTCGGACCAATACGGTAAATTAATGTGTGTGAAAATCCAATCATACATTATTCACAAAGGAAATTAAGTTTTTCCAAGATATCCAGGTGAGAGATAATGCATCTCTCTGCGTGATAAAAATCTGTTGTAACTTATAAAGCTGTTTTAACCTATAACCTTTAGTAGGCCTAACCTACAGTACTTTGAGCATTAACAGCCTAAAAAATAAGTTAAGTTAGGCTACTTCTTGAAAAACAAAGTATTAACATTAAATCTAATAATTTTTGTGTCTGTTGTTAGTTCAGGCGCAAAAACAAGTGGTTGCAGAAGATAGAGGAAGATAATTGTGTCAATATATTTACAAAGTTTTATAACTTGAACTCTAAAAGTGAACAAGATTTCTATATACAAAGTCTGATAGAGATCACTGAAATGAAACAAAGGTGTCCAAGGAAAAATGAAAACAACCAGGCAAAATCTGGAAGTTTTAGCTATCATGTAATTTTGGGTAGTAAACAAAAGTATATATGTTTGCATGCTGCTTTATCATCAAAAAAGGTTACAGTATTTGACATCAAAGAAAAATGAGTCTGTAGAATTTGGAACGAACAGGTAGCAGGCAAACCCCAGAAGATAAAAGAGGGTGGAGCATCAGCCACATCTTACCTTAATGTGTCTATGACTTAGTTAAAAATCATATTAGATTTTTTCCACTGAAAAGTCAAAATGTGCAGGTAATAAAGTGTATTATTATAGCACAGATTTAAACAAAAAACAATGTGGAAAATGTTTAGATAAATGCATACTGGCCTGAAAATTAGATTTCCACATCCTAATGTCATAGCCAAAAGAACTGCTGTAGCTGAATTAATTGCCAATAAAACATGAGGATTGGAAAGAAATGTCTAAACGAAGTTTGCTACATTCTAAATCATTCCCTAAAGTCTCTTTCACAGAAGTATACCGATCTTGTTTTGTGATAACTGCAGTGAGTAAAACAAGATTCAAAATGTGTCTCAATTTTTTTAGTATTTAACTGAATCCAATGGAATTAAGGAGATTCAGAAATTTTTATTGTTAAGAGGATACATTTTCTTACCATATGACTGTGATTGTGATACAATTTCAAAAACCCTTCGACAACATAACAAAATTTACAAAACTAACAATACAAAGTGCTAAGCCAGGCAAATTTCAAGTGACAGAGATATCAACTTCAAACATTGTAAAATTTTAGATCTGGTATACTTACTTCTATAACACATGTTGTGTGTCTGCAGGAGCAAGAGGGTAGCAAGTAGTAAAAAGAAAGAAAATATATTTTTCAGTTCGTAGTTTCTTGCACTTTTGTACACTTCAGCCAATAAAAGCTATATTAAGGCTTATACAAAGTTCAGTGGATCCATTTGTCACAACTTCTTCATGGCGAAAACCAAAGGAGCTTTAACACACTCTACTGGTGTAGCTTGTCCTATGCGGAAAGTGGAAATTGAGAAAGAGAGAATACAAGATACTGTAAAATTAAAACAAACCTGCATTTTTATGTGGTTTATTACGAGGAAATCTGTAAGCAACCAACAACAGATAATGCCCCTGATAGCGACTTTGATGAAGAGCAAAACAGGGTGGTTTTAAGAGCAGGACTGAAAGACTAAGTGATTAAAAAAAAATGTTGGGACATTTTGAAAATAAGAGAGTAGGATAATATGAAAGTTTTTGGTCAGAATACAAACTATACTATACTAATATTATAAAATGACACATCACTTTTGCATCAACCAATCGATGAATATTGTAATGTTTTCTTAAATTTTAATTCTGTTCCTCAATAAAAAGTATTTTGCAGCAAAAAATACTACATTTTTTTAACATTTCAAAGCGTTTTATTTAAAAGGGCGTAAGTCTTCAAATTTCAAAAATTTTTTGATTATTAAAAAACTACAAAATCTTGTGTAGTCTAATGCAAAAGAGGTAAACCAAAAAATAAATCCATTTCTGTTCAAAATTTTCTTTATATTCAAGAAAGAGTTTTTTTTAATTTTCCAAAAGTTTGCTTTTGTGGATTTATGCCCTTTTAAAAAAGATCGATTCAATTCAGAATAACATTGTTGTGGCTTATGAAGTTTTCTGAACAATTTTGATAAAATGTTACAAGTAACAGATGGAAGTTATATTGACATTAACTGTAGAAATATAATCTATTCTTTATGTAACTAGAAGCTTAACAAATCAGAATCCCCCTCCCTCTCAGATTATATACAGTAATATGTTCATAATTACACTGTTTGCTGTGTTGGTCATATCAGAGCAATATTTCTGTGTGTGTGTGTGTGTGTGTGTGTGTGTGTGTGTGTGTGTGTGTGTGTGTGTGTGTGTGTGTGTGTGTGTGTGTGTGTGTGTGTGTGTGTGTGTGTGTGAGAGAGAGAGAGAGAGAGAGAGAGAAGGGGTCAATGTTGAATTATTAGGCAGAAGGGTATAATGCACCTTCCCATTGTAACATGTTTTCTTCTCTCAGAGACATCTAAAACTTTCTCTATTTAATCAATTGCCTTCAGTCATAGTAGGATCACACAAAGTTGTCATAACTGTTGAGATTACCTTTTAAGTGTACTCTCTGGGTGAAAGATAAGAGTACAGTAATACCATAGTGATTCTCTCACAAAAATAATTTTTGGTGTAACATTAATTAATATACATTAATATAAAGTGGTTTGCTACACAGTAGCATATCTAGAATTTGACCTTTGGGAAGGGGTCTGGGTTTGGGCCGACTTCATACAAAAGAAAAAAACAAGTTAAGACTAATCAACAATACTATCTCTAAAGTGGCTGAAATCTCAGTCCCATTAAAGTACATGATAATAACTCAGTAAAAATACGCATTATTGAAAAATTGTTTACAAGATACTTATTGTTTGAATTTATTTTCCTATATTTCATATTTCAAATGTATATGCTAATTCTGTGTAATAAACCAGTTTTTGTATTTAAAAAAGAGTTTCTACTATATTAGTACCCCAGAGCTGAAAAAATAATAAAACAACCTAAAAATTAAGAGATTAATAAAATTTGTCAATTTTTTTGACCATCTGGGGGGGCGGGTCTGATCCCTCCCCCCCACGTAAGTATGCCCCTGGCACTACTCACAGCAATAAATCTGCAAATAAGTATTCTGCTTAAATTGCATGTATAATCTTTTTAGAAATTTAAGCGATAAATTTAAAACTAAATTGAGTTAAAGTACTGAAACTAACCTTCTTTGTTCCTATCAACCAGTTAGTATTTTTGGGTAAACTGTAAAATATTGTGTATGATGTGGATATTGTTATATTATTTACGTATTCATATTAGTATAATTAAATAAATAGCAAAGCATTAATTACAACAGTTAATGATGTGAATTAAAATTACATGCTGTTTTGTTAAACTTTGAAAAACTCATTTTACCATATGTGCCTTCACAATTAAGTTGCTTAGATTTCCATATGGATATTAAAAAATATGCATGGTCATATTCTTCTTCATCTTCTTTCATCAGGTAATAGGTGTATTGTCTGTTCCGGTCCCAAAAGAAAGGAAACGGAAACAGTAATGTTTCACGTAATTATTTATTGAAGATTTTTTGCCCTCTTAGAGTAGTGGGTATTGTATAATTTAAAAATTACTTGCATGCAATAGAGTAATTATAGAGTATTATAATGACTGGCCACATTATCTGCCTCATATTCTATTCAGCTAAAGTTGGCAGCTGTCTTGCCACTCCTCAATCATTTTGATTGTACAACAAAGAGGATATAATTTTTTTTGTAAAGGATATATTCTAACAAGTTCAATTCTTGTAGGAATTATGATGAAGCACTGAAACTGATGCAGAGAGCGACTGTGATGCCGTCTAGAAAGGTTGCGTATCATGATGAAACTGAAACTGTACAAATGCGAGTATACAAGTCACTTAAACTGTGGTCCATGTATGCAGATTTAGAGGAGAGCTTTGGTACTTTCAAGGTAAGTGTTGAAGTGAAAGTCATAATTGTACTAATATTTACTTTTTTTACATGGGTCAGGCCAGGTCTTTCAAACTAAATAATATAAACATGGTGATAACTAATTATACAGTACAATTCATTAGAGGTCATTAGTTTTTAGCCTTTGCCATGTAAACTATGGAATTGTATTTTATAACTAAGTTAATAGTTTTCAGTAGTGTCGGTTTCATGTAGTTATTGATCAGAGCATACGATTACCCATCATACATCAACACGGGACCGATATAATTAATTTTTGTGGACTGGAGTGTGGTCTACTACTGGCCAAGCACCGTAATAGACCACTTTCTGTAATTTTGAAGTTATTCAACACCAGCAGACAGACGACTTCTCTTTGGTCATTAGGTGGTCATTGTGTTACCTCTTCCCAACGTCTGAAAATTAACTTGGGGACATAACGTATTGTCTAATTATTTCACAGTTCACTTTTATGTCTCATAAATCTAATCGTGTTAGTGTCCTCCATATCTGACTCATTTATATATTTTTTTTAATGTAAAAGTTTCTGTTCTCAGTGTGTGTGTGTGCGCGCGTGTGCGTGTGCATGCATGTTTACATGCAATTTGCGACCTTTGTTATGTAACAGTTTAATGTTGACTTGTCATGTGATGTTAAATAGGCATTAACAATTAAAAATACCAGGGTCTGTTTTAAAATTATAGTTGAAACTGAAGTTACTGTTGGTAACAGTAAGTAATCAGTATTGTGTATCTCTAAAGATAACTTTTGTAACTGTAGGAATAAGGAAGAGGCCCTAAAAATGTAAAACAAAAAAATAAATGATCCAGGGCTGCCATCTGTATTTCAGAGTTGGTATGGAAACTGATCAGTGCTTTGGTCCCTTAAAAGGAATCCTCCCAGGTCTGTTTAGGTGAAACCACTTAGATCTCAGAATAGAGTATGGTATTATGACATATGAAGTAATTTAAATCATACTTATACTAACACACATTTTAACTCAAATTACGTGAAACATATCTCAGTCATTTTGCAAGAAAAATACCCTCTTTTTTACTAAAATATTGAAATCATTTGTTAGACAAAAAATTGTTATTACAAGGTATTACTAATATTACTAGGTATTGTTAACTTAGTGGTCTAAAAAACTTTAATCATTAATAAAATATTTATGAACATATTTTATAACTTCTTTAATTAGTGTAGTGTCAGTCCTTTTCTTTAATGTCGATGGAGCTCCTTCAGACGATTAGTCGCTCCTATTTGAATGAATATGTGGGTTGATGTACTCTGTCTGGCCTCAGGGTTGCTTTCAGGGATATAGATATTTCTCATGGTTATTGTTACATATACTTTCAATGCAAAATCATACAGTTACTGCTACTGCTGTATGGGACTGTACCAATAAACTTGAATATTTAATTGGATATCTTGGACTCTCATGGAATAGCACGATTATTATACTTCTCGCAATAACTCAACAGGAATTGTCTAGCTTGCATTTGTCGCTATTGGTAGACCAAATGTCTGATACCAGAGCGGTATTTACACATTATTGATTCTGAAGAGAGAACTGACTGTATGTTGGAGATTGAGATTTGACACTAAATTTCTCGTAATATGATTGGTTCTTTGCTAACTTCTAATTTTTCTAAAAATAATAACTTTCTTTGCAAGAAGGCTTTGGAACAGAATAATTCTTGTTCAAAAGATGTGAAATGTTTTACAGCCAATTTTATGGGCTATAAAACCAATTTACTTAAAAAACGCACACATTAAATTACTAAGTTTTAAAATAACTACTGTCATCAGATAGGTCTTTTTATGATGAGTATTTTGATATACCATATTTTCTCTTGTATAATGTGCACTTTTTCCTCAAAAATGTGGGTGCGCATTATACACAAATAATATAATTTACATGGTAAATTGTAGATCTGCACATGTATGGACAGATAGTGCATGGTAGAGTTGACACTGTCACTTAAAACTGGTAGGCTTGAGTGTAGTAATAGTAAAATGAAATTCACTGGTAACTAAATTTGCAGTTTGCAGTTTTCATCCCTTCTGAATCAGTTATTTGTTCATGTTGTAGATTTATAATGGAACTCTGTTGTAGCATTCTGTTACTGTATTTGTTTGTCATCGTTAGTCTTTTGATTTTTACAGTAGTTATTATTGGTATAGCTTGTATTGTGAAGAAACAGATTGTATATTTATAATGAGTGGAAGAACATCGCTATTGTCCGATGTGGCTCAATTTAAATTATCCATAATAAAATTCACAAAAGAAAATGGTGTGTACAGTTTCTTTGCAGACACGGTGTTTTGATTTGAAGAAGATATACTCTAGCTCAACATTTACCTCGAGAATACGAAAATAGAATTATCAAGTGCCATCGATTTATTGTACAAATGAGGCATTTGAACGATTATAATTCATCTCAGATTTGGAATGCAGACCGGTGTTTTATCTTTTGCGATATGCCAGTGGCCACGAGTGTTGATGAAAAAGGTGTGGAATCTGTGCCAGCAGATCAACAGAACACCACAAACAAAGGTATACCTGAAGAATCAGAAGAGGAGAGTGATTCAGTAGGTACTGCCTCCTTCAGAAACTGATAAAGAATGTTAATAAGTGCAAATGTTATGTGCTAGAGTTAACTGCATGGAAGTAGTACCGTCAAGGTCACTCACTTTCACTGCTTCTCCCTGTCACCTCCACGCCCCTCAACCAGCGTTGTTGCCGGCTTGTTCTAGTACAGTGTGTAGCGTTTTAGCAGTGTTACGAAAGCAAATGTCATACATCCACCTTATATTGCTCGTTTCAAATTTATTTATGTTTTCTGTACAGTGAGCTTACTTATTTAAAGTTTAACTGTTTTCTTCGTGGGCGGTTATCCTACAGACTGACAGTTGTCTGAGAACGCTGACCTTGCCTGCTGTTGTCGCTGTAATTTTTTCATACTCACGGTCTTTTTCCTTTTGTAAATGAATCTGTTTTTGTTCTCTCCACGGTCGTTCCTAAGCCATATGGTTCGAAAGTTCTGTTAGGTATATGTACACATTTGGTATGCAAATTGTGTATACCTTGTCGGCATGTCTTTTCGGTAAATATTGCTGTCTGACACTTTTATGAATGCCTTTGTCATTTTACACTCCCCTCAAAAATGTGTATGTTTACTGGCCGCGCTACTACCTTTCTCCCGTTGTACAAAGAGAAATAGGACTGAGCAATTTCTGTAAAAAGAATTGTCGCTGTCGTGGCAAAAGCCAATCCCATTTCAGTTACAGTACCCCATTCCAAGTAGGTTGGGTGAACGAGGTGAGGAAGAGACGAAGTAGCAACAAACATCCAAAATATTTATCGTCCTTAGTATTGTTGACAGACATTTTGTGCGTTTCATGTGAACGGTTGACGTCTTTATTGTAGACAGTGTGTGTATTAGTTTGTTTCAATAATTTGTATTTATTATGAGTGATATTGAGGAACAGTCCTACATTTAGTTCGGGTACAAGCAATGGTGGTACGTACAGGCCGAGAGGACATTATTAGAAAACAAAGGAAAGTCATCACAGCAAACGTTTACAAGTTTTTTAAAAATCTTGCGTATAATGAAGAAGCCAGGAGGAACATAAACTTTGTACACGTTCGAAAATTGACAGCGGAAGCTTGTGGCATTTCTGAACAGTCGGTGCAACGTATTAGCAATACTGTTGCTTCGGCAGATGATCAAGGCGTGAGCGTTGTGTTCAGTTCTCCAAGAAAAGGGTATAAATGGGAACAGAAAAACACAACTGGACGATTTTAATAAACAAATAGTCCGCAGGACCATACTAGAATATTACGACCGAGGGGAATACCCCACTCCAAGCAAAATTCGAGCTGATCTCTGTCAGAAATCAATTATTCTGGTTCAGAAGCCTCCGTACTTCGCCTTCTGAAAGTGCTTGGTTTTAAATTTAAGAAGTGCAACGATGAACGAAAACTTTTAATGGAGTGCAGAGACATTGCTGCCGTGAGAGCAAAGTTTTTGAGAACCACGCATATACATCGTACGGAGGACAACAGGCCTATAATTTATGTGGATGAAACCTGGATATCACAGAATCATATGAATAAATACATCTGGCAAGACTCCTGAGGGAACGGTGGGCTGAAAGTACCTACTGGTAGTGGTGGCCGGCTGATTATTGCACATGCTGGATCCGCAAGTACAGGTTTCATAGCAGGTGCCAAACTTGTCTTTCGTGGCAGTAAGCATTCAGCTGAATCTGACTACCGCACAGAAATGAATGCTGAAGTTTTTAAGACCTGGTTTGTTGGTATGTTGCGCTCCTTGGAAGAAGACTCTGTCATCGTGATGGATAATGCCAGCTATCATTCTGTACAAATAGATAAACCACCATGTTCAAACTGGCGTAAAGCGGATATCATGGAGTGGCTGCGTAAGAAGAGAATTTCATTTTCCACAGCTGAAACCAGGGACGAACTTCTTTCTAAAGAAGAGATCCGAATGGCCAAGAAGACGTACGAATTGGATCAACTGGCAAATGAAATGGGACATACAGTAGTGCGCCTGCCACCATATCAATTTCAGTATAATCCGATCGAGCTGATATGGGCCCAAGTTAAACGGTATGTTGCAAACAAGAATACGACTTTCAGATTAGCCGATATTGAACAACTTGCACACGAAACTTTGGACAGGATAACTCAGGAAGACTGGGAGAGGTGCGTAAGACATGTGGAGGCACTACAAGAAGCCGATTACTCAAAGCAGTGCACGAGAGACACCATAGTGAAGCCCTTCATCATACACTTACATGTGAGTAGTGACAGTGAACCTGAGTCCAGTGAATCCGAAGACGAATTACTGCAGGAGTGTTAAAAAGTGTATATAGGTGCCAAACGTGTCTATAGCGAAGCGTAGTATAGTATTTTCTATTTTTATTGAAACATAAAAAACCGTGTGTGCGTGTTTTCTTCAGGAGTGTTATGAATGTGCTCTGTGCTATCACTTTGCAAAGTGATAATTGTGTGACTAACCCTATATGAGGTGAGTTTTTCAACATACTGCTTATTTATAATAGTCATAAGGAATTCTATAGTTTATAAAATAAGGAAAATTTTAATTATAAAATTTGTAAGGACAATTCATAAAATATAGAATTATAAATTTAAATTCTATATTTAAAGATTTATAATATATTAATATATGAATAATGAATTTTAAATTTATTTCATGAGGCATTTGTATTTGTTGTTTATAAAATTATCCTTATTTTCTTAAGAAATCCAATTCGTTTCACGTTTATACATACCATTATTTTTATGCTACTTGTGCATGTAACGTCTTGTAGTACAGTTCTAATTTTTTTACTTAATTATTAATAAGCAGCGCAGGAAATAAAAATAGAATATTTTTCAGAGTCACGAATAGTGCAGTGTCTCACTTAAGACACACGATGCGTATGAAAATTCGTTCAAACAAACTATAGCTGACGCGTCGCATTGAATGTTATGTATAAGTTATGGAAATTAATTGTTAATTAATTATTAACAATGTATTAATTGTGATGTAATTATTATTAAGAATTATTGACAATGTAACAATGTATTCTAATGTATGTATTAGAAACTTTCTCCCTGTAAAATTTACTTAAAAAAATACAGTAAAACGCAAGTTAACCTTACAGTACACTATCTTACAAAATCAGAACAACTGTGTGATACTCGTAAGATTTTAAAATGTTTTTTACTTTAAATAACATTAAATTTTATCTATAAAATGTCTCCAGTAGGCATCTATGAACCTTCAAAATGTATCGTTGTTTTTTCAGTCTTCTATTGTCATTGATTTTAGAATGTTCAACAGTTTAAACCACAAAAAATGATTTTAATGGAAGCCTTATTAACAACAACAAAGTAAATATTTAATTTAAAAATCACTTTGTTATATTCTTTACATTAAGTAGGCCTACTTACTAGTGTAGCATTTTTCGGAAGAAAGGGAAACAGTTGCTTAATGGCAACGCTGTAAGTAAGCGGTGTGACCTTGACGATACTACTTCCATGCAGTCAACTATAGTGAAAAACTAAAAACAACAAACTAAACAAAAAGTATGATTTGTGTAAGTTTTAAGCTGTTTTAAATTTTACATTATTTTAATATTTCTGTATTGTGTTTACAAATAAATAGGCATGGTAAGTACATTTTTTCTATTATTTTGTATTTTTCTGGCCGTTATAATATTCAAACAATATATATATTTCTACATACATACCTACATCCTTGGTGCTACAGCACAGTCCGGGCCCTGGCCTCCAAAAGAAATGGTCCCCACTGGTCTCTACTCCCGGCCAGTGTCCACCAGTTTCCTGTGCACCCAGCCTCACAGCCTCCTTACCAACCTGGTCCAGCCATCTTGTACGCGGTCTTCCCCTCCTTCTCCTTCCCATCGGCAAATAATTCATGATTTTTTTTGGGATTCTGTCCTCCGCCATTCTCTGCACATGTCCGGCCCAACGCAATCTGTTAATTTGTATGATATATATTTCTACGTCCTAATAAATTTGTTCAGCTGTTTCTCATCATAAATACAGATGCGCCTTATACATGCAATTTTCCTACAAAATGTTACTATAAAATGGGGGTGTGCGTTATACACGAGGGTGCATTATTGATGTGAAAATACAGTAAGTCCCATCTCAAAATTTGCCATATCTCAAAAGTTATTTAAATTAATGCGTTTTTTTTTTTTAATGAATATCCCATAAAATAATTACGTGCTCTCACATACACGTGGCTAAGCATCATTACACACTACCTCACTACACTTAAAATTATTTTAATAGTCCAAAAAATACTTAAAAAGTAACATTTTTCACAATGTTCCTTATCAACTAATTTACAGTCTTCAAACCTGCAATCTCTAATTATTCATACACCATTGTCAGATGTACAGCATAATTATACATCTTTATATGCTATCATATGCTCTACTCTCTGCTACATTCCATCAGCAGTTAGCATGTCCGTTGTTAAATATATATAGCAATGGAGACAAGAAAAGTTTACTGTCCCCATATTAACAGGTATTGTAATGTTACTTAGAAAGTAGAACCTGATGTGTAAGACATCAAGAGGAATAGGCTGAATTTCCATTTGGTTAACTCAGGTGAATTCTGTTAATGCTGATATTCTAATCACAAGAGCAGCAACTCAACTACAGTTGCAGATAGTACTGTAATATTGTCTTCTCATTACAATACAGCTATTGTGTAAAAAACTGACAAAAGTGTCTAGGGAAGATAACAGTTATTAGAAGTGTGGAGAAACACATTAAAATAAATCAGCACATACAATTTTTACAAGAAGAAGGGAACCTGTCCTCCAGTTTGTCTCAGTAATTCAAATAACCTCAAGCTAATGAAGTTAACTTTCTGAGCTTGTGCTGAATGTAATGTAAACAAATTAAAAAATAACAAATATGTAAGATTAAAATTCAGAAAGATGTTATGGTTAATGGGTAGACGCTCACAGCCACTAATTCAAATTTGAAAATCTTACAGCGATTTTTGAGTGTGGTCCTCAGAACTGTAACCAATGTACCTAAGTATATACCTTACTAAGTATTCTTAAAAGAACTGAATCTTCTATCAGTTAAAAAAGAATTACTCAAGGATCATGTGAGTCATGGTCATGGATAATACCAGTGAAGTGCATTATTTAAAACATGTCATCAGACATGTAATGTCTTGTATAGTAGTTGTTTAGCATATGAGTTCAATTATTGTTGATGGTATTAGTAATTTAGAGAGAAACGAACAATGCAACATTTTCTACATGTCATAAATTATTTGTCAAAATATTCATTGTATGATTTATACATATTGTATGTTCAAGACGGTAAAAAAAATAAAATACATTGTACTGTTTTTGTTTTTGGGAAAGTAGTGTAATAATATGTGAGCTTTTATTTCTGTTACAGTCATGTAAATCAGTGTACGACAGAATAATCGACTTAAAAATTGCAACTCCACAAATAATCATTAACTATGGATTGTTTTTGGAAGAACACAAATACTTTGAAGAAGCGTTTAGGGTGAGTACAGACATATTGTAACGCGAAGATGTTCTTATGTACTCTGTAAATGTGTATAAGTTGTGTGTTCATAAATCCCGGGTGGCGGCAAATTGTTTAATTAAAACAATGAAATTAACAAATAGTATGATTGAGCGTTCTTCGCTATGACGGTATGGAGTATTCAAATTTACTCCCGCCTTCGTTCGACCTTCTTAATCGAGCAGTTAGTTCGCCGAGTTTGCGACGTGAGCGCTTACTGTCATTTTCGCACCTTGCTAAATAGTACACAATTCATAATATACTTTCCTATGGAATAAAAAAACAGTGGTTACACTGTGTATTAGTTTATTTATTGGTGATTGGTAATTACTCAGTTTGACACAAAATTATATTTGATTGTTCAACAAATTTGCACCGACAACTAATACAAATATCTCAAGGTTGGCGAAAATCGATTTTGAACGATGTTAGTTAATTCAACATGGCGTCTAAAGAACAGTGTTTACTTTTTACAATGTGTCGTTCAATAAATCTGGTTTCTTGTGATTACAAAAAAGATATTAATAATTATTACAATAAAGTACACTACCTTACGTTATTTGTACTTAAATAATATAATGTGTAATTATAATTTGTCCTGAAGTGTGGTAAAGTGTGTTTCAAAAGTTCGTAATTCTCATACAGGTTATTTTTCTAGTTAAAAAAATTTCAGTGTTTTATTTTTTTAATTAATCTTTGAAAGAAATAATAGTCCGTTTATAGTGAGAGTTCAGATTACTGTGAGAAAAATTTAAAGTGAATTTATTTCAGTAATTCGGGTAATTTAGTAATACTTATCAAATCCGTCGACTTGATGTGAACTGCATCAGTCGTAATGGGTTGGGGTCTTCAATAGTCATCAATCTTCAATAATCTTGGGACTTAAGTACGTCTGGCATCTTTTTCATATTAGTTGTAGAGATTTATTCATTTAAAATTTATTTAAATTGGTCCTTGGCATCAGTTAAATGTTCTCGTCCTTCGTCTGTTTCTTACTTTTTGAATTTTGATTACTTTTTAAACATTTTATATTAAAATTTTGGTCATTCACGGCCTGGTGTCTATTCTGGAAGTGCGTCACTTATTGAATAATAAGATTTAATGGAAAATTCATAACCAACGTTCCATTGTCATGGTTACTTATTGCTCCTGATTGGCTTAGCTTGACTTAAAACCATTGTTATCACATTTGAATTTTTATTCAAAATTACTGTATATCTTCTGATTGCTATTATTCTTCCGTCTTCCTTCCTATGTATTAAATATTATCACTACTGTTCGTATTTTCTTTCAAAGATCATTTTGACATCCCATAAGGTTGGGTTTTCTAATGTATTATGTTTGGACAATTATTTTGATATTTGTTATTTACATTTCTTTTTATTTTAAGTCCTTATTCTAACATTTATCTTTTAATCTGATTCACAAATTATCCTTGACAAGTTGCTTGCCTTGGATTTGCTAATATTTTTGTTAGTTTTGTACAATTTGTAGTTATTTGTTTTTTACAGTTAGGCATTTCATAGGCCTAAGTAGTAACTGATTATATTTATTCATTTTATACAAATTACATCTTAATTTACCCTCATACATGTTTTGTTTTGATATTATAAATGATTTGTTTACTTACTGATGTGTTTTGGTTCTGTTTTTATAATAATTGTATGTTCCCATTAGTTTCTATATTACAGTTTGTTAATTATTTCCTAACTGATTTTCCAGTGTTATTAGATCTGTATTCTTTCTATTTACTTATTTTGCCATTGTTAACAACTAGGGTATTACTTACTATTCTCTATTACATAAAACATAACATCTAGGCCTATGGTCTGTATAATTCCTTCAGCCATCTCCTATTCATAGATTAAATTAAACAATTTTTTAACAGTTATTATGCAATGTTTGCTTACAATTCGTTTCATTCTTGCTTATTTTTTGGGTGATAAACATCATTACACCATTTAAACTTACTTAATTGATTATCCCTTAGAACATGGGGTGTTTATTTTATTTTGCTCTTGTTTTCTTTATTATATTTTTTCTTATACAAACTTTACCTTCTAGCCATGGTAACCCTAACTATTAACCTTCCATGGGATCCTCCTTTTGAATACTATTGTATCCCTTACTTACAATTAAACTTAATGCTATCATTAACAAGATTCTTATTAAATAATGTTGTTCACTATTAATCATTTAGTGTTCATCACAGGTTATTAAGTGTTTATACCTAATACTATCATTAACAACATTCTAATTTACTAATATGGTTCACCATTAATCATTTAGTGTTTATCACAGATTATTAAGTGTTTACGCCTATCAATAGGGTTTCTCATTATTTTGTGGTTTTACACTTTCACTTTGCACTTCTTAAATTTTATTTTAAGTGTTATTAGTAGGTGATCCCTAACATTACATTATCTTTGTCACTTAGTTATGTTTACTTTCTTACTATCTCTCTCTTTACAAATGTTATTTATACGATTAATAAGTTCATGTCTTTATAGAGTTCTTTATTACATTTAAACTCTAATTCTTTGGTTAGTGTACTTTTATTTTTCACATCACTTTATTGGGTTTTATCAATTATCATTTAAATTTATCATTTAATCAATAATAATAATTATCTTTTACATTTGTTAGTTATTGGTTTCGTTTCCATTATTATATTTGAGTGTATCATTTCTCCTTTTTCTATTCTATATCATTTGTTTGTCTTATCATTTGTTTTCCTTTTATTTCCTTTATACTTGTTTTGTTTCATTTTCCTCCTTCTTCGATTTCATTTTATTTCCTTTTAATTTCATTTTATTTTGGTTTTCCCTTTCTCATCTGGTTTCATTTTATTTTGTTGTATTGAGTCAAGCACTTCATTCAATCACTTTCTCATTTGGTTTCGGTTTTCCCCTTCTCCTTTGGTTTCCTTTTATTTGGTCAATCACTTGGGTTAGGTCATGTCGTCGTTTGTCGCATCATTGTCATTTTATTTTCATTAGTTTAAACATTTTATATAGTTGATTCATCATTTTTATCCCTGGTATTGGGGTGGCTTATTTGTGTTGTAACAATATTCTTTGTAGAAATTAAGATGTATTTTGAGAAATTCAGAGATTTATTTGTCTTAAGAGATTAATCTTATTTTAAGAGATTTTAAAGATCAATTTTTTTACAGTTTCATTAGAAAAATAAGATTGTAATAAAGGTATACAATTTAAGGAATATAGATTAATACTTAAATTTTATGACACAAATTTAGTATAGTATCTCTGTTTTTGTATTGTGACGCATAATATTAGTATATAGGAAATTCAGTGGACTGGTCTTGAAGAATATATTGTTTCTGTGGATGTTTAAACAATATACAGCTTGTGTCTTGAATGATACATTTTTGAAAATTAAGACTGTATCATTTCTGTGAATAAACAAAGTAAGCGATTCATGTGATCATTTTAAAATAAGCGAAGAGATCGTGTTTGTGTATTTAATTCTCAGTCAGCATAATGTTGTAAGACTGCAATATTGAACCGCAATCATTTTGGTTTTATAGATAGTACCACAGTTTTTAAGAACACATGTTGCTCATTGCAAAGGAATAAATCTTTAACAGCATAATCGCTGTTGCACACCACTATAAAAAATTGGGAATGGTGGGCAAGTGGGGGTATGAAGAAGTTGTTTGTCCTATTATTGTTATTTCCGATCTGACGATGAGCTGTGAAGCTTGAATGCGCTGATCGGAATAATTTTTTATAGTGGTATGCAACAGTGATTATTCTGTTTAAAATTAGGAGAGTAGAGGTAGACTTGTGAAAACTCTTCAACTGACACAGTGACCATGTATAAAAAGGTATATAGAGTTGTATAGAATAATGTGCCATTACAAAGATGCTGTAAAACAAACTTTGCAGAAGTACAGGCAAGTTCAGTGTATACCAGTGGTATAGGTCAGTAAAGAGAATATTACAGTAACAACAAAAAGAAATATCACAAGAAATACGGAAATAGAAAAATAAGGCCAGCAGTTTATTTAGCCTCATGTAAGGGAAACTTACATTAAGGATAAAGGGGAGGGAAGTAATGAAGGATAAACAGTTGCATCTGGTAACTGGGAAGATCAGGCATTATGGAGAATGAAAAATGGAAAATCATAGGAGAGAAGAGCTACTAATGATAAAGCAGAAACAAAATTTTAACCGAAACATTACATAGATAATAGTACAATCATTGTAAGCCAAAAGTACAGCGAAACCTTGCAGTCTTAAGCTTGTACCTTTTAATATAACTTAAAAGTGTGAAAAAAATTATACAAAATACTCTAGACTGATTTGTATAGTTCAGTATACAACTTATACTCTACCTCTTAACCAAATGTATAATGTGCCGTGTGTGTGTGTGTGTGTGTGTGTGTGTGTGTGTGTGTGTGTGTGTGTGTGTGTGTGTGTGTGTGTGTGTGTGTGTGTGTGTGTGTGTGTGTGTGTGTGTGTGTGTGTGTGTGTGTGTGTGTTTTCAGCCTCAGATTTATCACATCACTTCTTTGTTTTTTTGAATTATATCTCCTATTGTGCTGTTGCAGTTTCACAGAGACTTCTCATATGTATAGTAATCTTACTGATTCAGACTGTGTGTGCTGGGATTGACTTATGTATGTCACTACTGCTGTTATACTAGGCAACATATCCTGCTGCTGACATCTCCAATTCTGTCAGAATAGGGACCAAGGTTATCACTATGCTGCTGCAGTGTATGGCACATTACTTATCCAGCCTAATTTAACTTAGGCAGTGTTTATTATATCATCTTGTAATAATTTGCAAATCTTTAAAGCAGCCATTGACAGGTAATAAAAATAGAGAGGCAGTATCTTCTTCCCATCAGTGCTTTAAACCCTTTGATATATTGTAGTTATTAACAGACATGTGCATATTTGCTGTGAACTTTCAAAAATAATACAAGTAGTTCACAAAATGTGATTCTTTAATTGAACATAAATTAAGTATTCTTTATGTTATTAATATTGTGTATGTTTGTATACAGGCGTATGAGAAGGGTATTGCATTATTCAAATGGCCAAATGTGTATGATATTTGGAACACATATTTAACCAAATTTCTGAAACGTTATGGTGGAACAAAGCTGGAGAGAGCCAGAGATCTTTTTGAGCAGTGTCTAGAAAACTGCCCACCTAAGTTTGCTAAAGGTAATAGATTAATATTTGTATTAATATTATATCATAAATTGTTAATTGTTTATGCTGAGTATCTACATTTTTATTACAATTTGTACATAGTGCCTAGAGAATGTTAGGCTTAGTTACATGTTAAAAACTCACATTATTAACAGTTTATGCTTTAGTGAACCAAAAACTGTCCAATGTGTAACCAAATACATGTTATTGTCCATAAAGTAAAATGTAACATGTAGAAAACTGAATCAGGATAATAAAGGTTCCACAACTGGAAAAACAAATCCAGCACTTTATGTAGATTTAAACATAATCTGGTTAGAATCTGATTTTGTTCAGCTCAATCTATATTTTGATTCCTAGATACAGGTGGGTCATCTTAGTTGAGAATATAGAGAATTGGCAGCCAACGTGTACAGTATGTTCAGGACCCATGTGTCCTCAATCACACACACACACACACACACACACACACACACACACACACACACACACACACACACACACACACACACACACACACACACACACACACACACACACACACACACACACACACACACACACACACACACACACACACACACACACACACACACACATCTTATGAGATCTCGCACATCTCTCCACATCCAGCAAAAATATGAAAAATATAATAAAATATGTGATGTTATTCAATTTTGTTTCTTCTGCAAGTAGTGTATTGCGTTTTTGTCTTTTCAACACCTGACACACTTTTCACTGAAAAATATCAGTATCATCAGAGGTTTGTAAGTAAATCAAGTAGATAACGTGCATCAATTATTGAAAAGACAAAAATGCAATACACTACTTGCAGAAGAAACAAAATTGAATAACATCACAATGTTATATAATTGCTGCAAGAAACTTCGAGTTACCTTTATAGAAAATGATAGAAAAATATAATAAAATGAACAAGAAATGTTGAATTCTATAATTTTTCTGTGCTGCCACTATTCTTTTTCTTTGTGTGAACTGTAGTTATGTTCATGTTGAAACTGCAGGTTTTAGTTAAGTTCTTAAAATATTTTTGTTCTGCGAGTTTTGAAACAATTTATCCCAGGTAATTAAATCTGAATCTTATAATAAACCTTTATTACATCTTATTTGCACTGGATTTACTCTCTCTCAGTCTGTGCAGTCGCTATTTCTGTTCTATTATTGGTAAAGTCATTTACTTTCCTTTTTATCATAAATAATTGTGCTTGTTTACCATTATGGACTCAAAGGAGCATAGAGTAAAATGTAAATGTTTATTTATTAAAACATGCTACTTTGAGCATTTGATGTGTTAATAAAAGGATCCTTTTCGCCTTTTTAGTCCATTAAATTAAAACTGTTCTGTGTAGTAGTTTAACTTGAACCCAAACTGACATTTAAAAAAGACAACTTTTTTTTAATTCTAGTGACATTAATCTTTTTTGTCAGTAATTAATGTTTGCATGATATGTTTATAAGCCAGACCTTAAAAAGCTACTCTGTTCAAAAGACCTTGATTTATCTGCTCATCTTTAATCCATGAGTAATGTCTTGTTCTAGCCTTGTATCTGTTGTATGCAAAATTGGAAGAAGAACATGGTCTGGCCAGACATGCAATGGCAGTGTATGAACGAGCTACTTCTGCTGTATTGCCAGAAGAAATGTTTGAGGTAAGTTGTAACGGGGTGGAAAAAAAAAAGGTTTTTTTTATGTTATTAACAATTTGGGTTCATTTTATTAAATTGCACAATTTATTTCATATGCGTGGCCAGACTCGTGTTTGAATAGAAGTTTTGTTCAAACAAAGAAACGGTACACTGTAGCTGGGGGATGTAACAATATAAAGGAATGTCGTGCTGTTGACAATAATACAATTCCTAGAACTTTGCGGCTGTGTGACATCCACTCACCAATGCGCAAGCACCAACATCTGTGGAGCGCCTAATCCACGCAAAACGAAAGAAAAGGCAGTGAAATTTTGTCGACATCCAACACACAGAAAAACACACGTGTCACCTGTACAGCCACTAAAACTTGGATAACGAAGGCTGCGAGCGGCGACGAAATTTGTTCGCCGGCAAGGCAGTAATGCCCGGCAGCATGTAAGGCAGTCGGAAAGTAACATCATAACCTGCCGGACGCGAACTGTAGTGCGTCCGCCGACTGGACACAAATTTCCATCTAAATCATATAACAAAATGTGAATCAGCAGTGTTGTTGTGGTGAGGCGGCGGCGGCCGTTTGAACATAACGGGTTGGCGGGCCGAAAAAATTGATTAACCGGATAAATACAGTCTAACATGGGCATAGTGCGACGCAGCTGGGGAGACGCCGTGAGTGAATAGATCATCAGACAAAAATAGTAACCAAGATATAATATTGCAGAACAGAATTAGTGAAATGAGCGGGCCAAAATAAAATGAATTATAGACTTTCGGACATTTAAAGAATACGAGCCACGTGGCAACGAAAGGAGTGAAGCCATCGGGTAACCAGTAACCGTAATTTCAACAAATTTTTTATAAAGGGTTTTTGTGCAAACATGCCAATTAAATAAGAGGAGTTTGGTTTTGTAATAGTGTAAATGTGTGTATGTTAGCAGATTGGGCTGTCTAATTAAGGTAAGGTGTTTATTGTAATTCTGTAAGTATAAGTGTAATACCACTATGTAACTAACATTACAAGCTTTATACATTTTCCATGATTTTGGATCATTTGAGCCAAGAGGCCAAATAAATAACAATTTAATACTTAAAGAAAATTTTAAAGTATAAAATAAAATTTTAATTAATTTCTCTTCAAAAAATGTGTTGCGTAAGTTATTACGATAACCTATAATCATACTTGCATCTTAACGTTCGTGTTGCGGACTCTGGTAGAAAACAGTTAGAAGGCAGGTGATAAAGTAATTTCATGTATTTGTAAGTGTAATAAAATAGATTAACATAAATGGCGCCCGAACAGGGACCCGAATTTGAATAATTAAAATTCCACACCTACGATAGATGCAAGTGTGGTTGAAGGTTAAGTAATGATACGAAAAAATTACGTAAAGTACGCAAGACCATTGTCTTATTAGAGCAAATATAAGATGTAGAAATAAGTCTAAGAGCAGTACATGTAAATTAAGAAAATTAGTAAATTTACAATATAAAAATGGCAGACAATAATTAAGTCAGCTTATCTGACAGTCAGACAGAAAGTCAAATAAATACCGACTCAGGTATTCAAACAGAGTCACTTTCAATAGATGAACATAATGTAGAAGAATCTGTAATTAGTACGCCGGGAGCGATTTCCACTCCCGTAACAATTAAAACGAATACAAGAGAAAAAGAGTTGTCATTAAATGACTTATTTAATCTCATTAACAATAGATTTGATATGAACAATAGCGATTTTCAATACAAAATTCGATGAACAGAAAAACGAAATTCAAGAATTTAAAAGTAGTGTCAATGAGAAATTAGATGTACAGAATAACAAATTTAACGAATTAAATAATCGTTTTGACAATAACGATATAAAATTGAATGAAATTAAGACCGAAATTAAAAGTGAATTTAATTGTAAATTTGATGTACTCAAATTTGACATTGATGAGGTAAAAATGAAATGCGAAAGTAGTTGTAACGAATTGAAACAAGATATTGAGAAAATAGTAGAGTCAGTAGAAGAACGGATCAAAAGTAAAAATAAGAATGATAATATAAAAGTAACTAGAGACAAAAATAATGTCGAAAATGAAAATATAATTAAAAATGTGGTATTAGAGAGTAAGGTAACAAATGTTAACAATGATATTGAAAATGGTAATGTGATTGAAAGGGTGGTATCAGAGAGTGATACGTTGAAAATAGATAGTGAAATAGTGAGTGAGAGAGAGAGAGAAATATGTTGTAACGAGGTAGTAATTAGTGTTGTTGAATTAGAAAAAGAATGGAAAGAAAGAGTAGATGAATGTGTAGGGCAGAGGATAAATTTTCCCCTTATTTGTGATGAACCAGGGTGTTCACAAGTGTTGTTTTTGAAGGGCAAGAGTCCCGTGTTAATAGAAGATTTTTGTTTCCCAGTTTTGTATAAGTTTATACCCTCTGGAATGATATTAAAAGTGTGAGATGGGGTTATGATGAGAGAAATTTGAATAAAGAGTTGTGTGTTGAGAGAGAGATAGAATTATATGAATTAAAGAGAGATTATAATGAGTTGAAAGAGATGTTAAATGATATGAATTACTTATCGGTTAAAATAAAGAGTGAAGATTATATTGATGATACATGTTCAAATAATAATAATTTACCTTATGATGAAAAAATAACTGACCCGATGTTGAATATAATTACTAATGGAGACTGGACAGAAATAAATAATGTTGACTTAGTATATGATTATTATGGTAAAATGAATGAACTAAAAGTTGATGGTTACTATACACAAGATAGCTGTATGTGGAATGCAAATAAAATTGAAAATTGTTATTTGAAACCCAGACTAATTTTTGACGATGGAGGCTGAGCCTTAAATTCACAAATGGACAATTTTAAATAGTTTGTTTAAGGGTTTTGACCTTGCAAGTATAAAATAAAATTTTAATTAATTTCTCTTCAAAAAATGCGTTGCGAAAGTTATTACGATAGCCTATAATCATACTTGCATCTTAACGTTCGTGTTGCGGACTCTGGTAGAAAACAGTTAGAAGGCAGGTGATAAAGTAATTTCATGTATTTGTAAGTGTAATAAAATAGATTAACACAAAGTTTAATGTTTTGTACTCTTCTGTACATATTATGTACGTGTGTTTGGGAAGTGAGAAGGGAGAAGGGGGAGAGAAAATGTTTAAACGTTTCTATTGTTTTGTATTCTATATATAATTTACTGTGTTTTTGTTTACAGCTATTTAATATCTACATCAAGAAAGCAGCAGAAATCTATGGAGTACCAAAGACAAGGCAGATTTATGAAAAGGCAATTGAATTGCTAAGTGAAGACAACACAAGAGAGATGTGTTTGAGGTTTGCAGAAATGGAAACCAAACTTGGAGAAATTGATCGGGCAAGAGCTATTTATGCTCATTGTAGCCAAATATGTGATCCCAGGGTAAAAATTATTCTTTTATTAGTAACAATAGAATTTTTGTTTTAATAGTCTTAGATATAATTATGGAAATATAATATAGCATTTTAGAAAATGTTATCTAAACTAGAAATTCAGTCCTAAAACTCAGCATGTTGAAGTGTGTATAATTAAAGAATAACCTAGCAGTGGAGGAGAGATACTTGCTTGATCAGTGAATGGGTATTTTGACTACAGAATACAAAATACATGGATAATGTGAGTGTGACAGCATCCTTAAATACTATAATTACTATTACAGCACTAAGTCCTTAAGTACTATAATTAGTATTAAACATTGTTAAATAATAAATACAAGGGTTATTCAAAAGTTAACCTCTAGTTGGCTGGTAAAAAAATATATGTAGAGAGAAAAGTATTGTATTATGTATAAAAGTTACATACATATCTACATCAGTTTTAGCTTGTTAACCATTTTTGGTGTTATCGTGGCCCGTGGTTTCATGAATTCTGTCAGCAAACTTTCTTTGTGGACCCAAATCATTGTAGCCAATGCTTTTGATTTCAGTAGTATTTGTCAGAATTTGTTTGGTCCTGTTTGGTGAATGACTGAACTGTCCCTTAACCTCTAAATTCATGAACTTTTACCATTGTTTCATCCTCAGTGACAATTCTGTCGAGGTATTGAAGACCTCGCAAGGAAATTGAAAGCCACAACTATTATTTGATCTTTGTGGACGTTAGTCAGTTGTTTTGGTATCCTCCTTGCACAGAATTTGTGAAAACCAGATATGTTTGTAAGAATTTTATAAAGAGTGGTTCTTGTATTTTCAGGAAATTCCACATTAAAGTTCATAAATTGTGAAACGTTTGCTACTGTTAACTTATTTTGTAACAGGACAATTAAGCCCACCTAAGAATATTTTGGGGAAACATAAACATAAATAAATTATAATGGTAAATTTTATTTGGGAACAATAAAAGTAGTATGCCATGTGAGCGAAATAGTGTCAAGGTCACTAGCAAAATGCAAGCGAGGCAGCTATTTTTAGCCGTACAAACGTTGACCTATGTAATCAGAAGTCACGCCAGATGATATCAGAGCCGATCCCAGCTATACGTCACCGCTGGAATGTCGATTCAAATTAATAATGCCGTCAAAACTGGCTTAAAACACAAATGGAACAAAAGATTGAAATCACGTGACTCCCCCGCTTCTTCAGAAATTTAGACAGTAAATTTTGCCCCAGTCTACAATATTCCGTCGTGCTATATAGCCGCAAAAGTTTCGAAACAAATTTGCGGGCACCCGTAACTGAAAAAATGTGATTTAAAACCAAATTTATAATCTAAATAATAATGTAACTATACAGTGAGTAATTAAAATAAAGTAACAGTTTCGGTGAAAAAATGGTGAAGAAAATGTGTGGAGTGATGGAAGGTACGCTGGGACGTTGGACTCTTTCGGACATATAGCCAGATAAGTAACCAGTTGGGGAATAACAAATTCAAAATTAGGTCCTTTTAAAAGGCTTCATTTTACCATCGAATAACAAAATTGAGATCTCATTTGGGCATGGGGTGCATGTGTGTATGTGAATGAATGAAAATTAAATAATAAATAAGGAGCGCTGGTTTGCGAAAAAGATATATTTAATTAATGTAATCAATGTCAAATTTTGTTTTTTGAAAAGTTAAACTTACATAAATATAAGAAAATAAGTGTATAATTAATTATGGTTAATTACCAACGTTTGTAAGGGAAAAGAGTATTGTGTTGGGATGGAAAGTAAAGGGTGAAAAAATTGTTTTTCTTTTGAAGAAAGTAATTAAAGAAAAAGAAATAAAAATTAGTGTTGAAATAGAAAGAAATAATGTTATACCGAAATAATAAATAATTCATTGGAAACAAATAAATTATTGAGTTATTTCAGACAACCATTTTGCTTTTCAGCTCGTCCAACCTCGAACGTTGGACCCGGTAAGTAAAAGTTTTGATGTTGGTAGTCAACAAGATGGCGGCTAAAATAATCGAAAATTAATATTTGTAAACAGCTCAATAATAAAGTTAAATTAAATTGTTTCAATGGCGCCCGAAGCTGGTAATTTGCATGAATTAAATTTATGCAAATATGGACCTGTTTTGAGTAACAAAATGGTTTAAACATAATTAATGCGGTCCAAGGCACTGTATGATAATGATATAATTTACCTTATAATTTCCGTCAAGTGACTTCTAGCATAATTTGAGCTGGGTTACGCGTTTCAGGCCATATGACCCATCTTCAGACCTTCACTCCAAAGGAGCTCGTTATAAATTAAAATCCATATTAAAACAAACACACAATAAATAAATACGTAAAATACAATGAATGAACATATTGTAAGCGTACTAGTAACCGACACGGTGCAAATTAAAGAACTAATTACCATACTAAGGCTCATCCTTCAACAAAACTATTTTACTTTCAACGGGAATTACTATATTCAAACAAATGGTCTGGCTATGGGTTCACCGTTATCCGGCCTATTCGCTGATATATATATATCTTGATTTTTATGAAAACAACTATGTAATGGGGCAAAAAGGGTTTTTTTTTATTTTTATTAAATTTATTTAAAATTGTTTGTGGTAAACATTGCAAGTCCCATGTAAACTACGGTCGTATTTGAACAAAGAACAGGAACATAAACTTGTTGAATGGAGTGTAGTTGAAAAATGCCAGACTCGCTTGTAAATTCAGTGTTTGTCACGTTCGCTGCGCACACGCGCTCGTCAGCGCGCTGCTATTACGCCTAAACATAAAAACTGACGCTAAGAAAAATGGCTAAGCCGTAAGATTTCCTTGCCATGTGCTTTCGAGATGGCGGAAGTCAAGTGCATGCTCCACCTACAAAAGCCTCCTATATCGTCAACATTTAACAACAGTAGCCACGTGATCCATAGAAAAGCTATACACCGTGAACGACTACAAAAAAATTTATAACCTGAAGGCAGTGCTTTTCCTGTTTAGCAGCGAACAGTAGTGGGGAGCCTGTTTCGCAGGTGCGAGGGAGTCGACGATGAACAACTACAAGTAACGGACGCGAGTAGTAGCGTGCGTCACCGGCCGGGCTAAACTTTATCAAAAATGTGAAAATAATAAACCGCAGTTCGACTAACCACGCTTATCCGGCTGGGTGAACAAAAGAACTCGTGTGCACCAAATATTTTTTTTAACTGTAGAAGGTGACAATCAGACATAAATAAGTGAGCCGATATCTCAGAATGGAGTAAGTGGAGTGAAGGAAGAAAATTAAAAGTGTATTGAACTGACAAAACATTCGGACATATATCTAATGCAGCACGTGGCGATGAGAGGAACGCCGAAAGTTAAGTGACCGACTACTAATTTCCCGACAGAATTATTGTAAATTAAAAGAGCGCTCTAAAATAATGGGGATGTAAAATTGTATGAGTGAGTGAATGAGCAAGCTGGGTAGCCTTCCTTAAAGTAAGAATTAGCATAAGTAATAATGTCTAAGTAAATGTTTCGTTTTGGTTCAGATTTGAAAAGGAAATTAATTAAATGATGGTAACAGTTTGAGTAGAAAAATTGCAAAACAAGTAAAGTCAAAAGTAGTAAAAAGAAAATGAAATAAAATTAGAGTTATATTACATGAGAGTCGAGTATGTTATTGATATAACCCCAAACCCTGCTTGTATTACGCTGTTCGTGTGACGGACTTTGGAACTGTAAGGTGAGTTATCCTGGGTAAATAATAATAATTTAAATGTTATAAGTCTCTTAGTAATTTGAGTTAATGCAAATGGCGCCACGAACTGAGGACAAGTTTTATAAAGTAAAATTGATACAAAAACCGCACCTACAGTAAATACAAGCATGGTTTGGAGATTGGGTAAGAATACGTAAATTACGTACAGGTTAAGCGATGTGTATGCTATAATTAAGTAAAACATACAAGGTGAAAAGGAATATTAAGTATATGTAAAATTGAAATTGTTTTAAGATTAAAAAATCTGACAAAAATATAAAAATGGCAAAAATTAATGAAAATGAGATAGGGGAGGTAAATAATTTTAACGAATCAGCTGTCATGAGTGGCCTTGAAGCCCATTTGACTCCGAATGTGGGTCAAGACTAAATAGTTGAATTAAATGTAACAGATCAAGCAAATGTGACAGAGGACTCAGGGGTTCAATTAACTCCGACCTCAACAAAATGTAATAAATTTGATAATGACATAATGAGTTTCTTATTAAAACAATTTAATGAATTGAAAGAACACAATAAAGAAGTCAAAAATGACTTCGATAAAATAAATAATCGTTTTGATAATAATGATATAAAATTTGATGAACAGAGTAGGAAGTTTAACGAACTTAAAATTGACATCAATGTGGTAAAGAATAAATGTGAGAGTAATTTTAAAGAATTAAAACGAGATATTGAGAAAGTGGTAGAGTCAGTAGAGGAACAGATTTGAAAGTAAGGTTGTAACGGTACGAAATTGTAGGGTCAAGATAACATTTTATATTATAAAATTCGCATATAGCGGTATTATATATTTGCAGTAAATAAATACAGTTACAAGGTAAATCAGATAGTTAATACAAACGGTAAGTAACAGTGGTAGTAATATGACGAAAATTAGTGAAGGAATAATTAACAAGGTGAGTAATAACGATAGTTCGAATAATGAATTAATAAGCAATAGTGATAAGATGGTTGAAAACGGGGTATTTAAAGGTGATACGGTGGGTAATAGCGATGATGATGAGAGTAAATTTATTAGAAGTGATTGACGGAATAGTAATTAGTGTTGATGAATTAGAGAAAGAGTGGAAAGAGAAGCTACCGGTAGAAGGGTTGCAGAGGGTAAAATTTTCCCGTGGTGTTGTGGGGGGTGAAGAAAGGTCTTCACGAATGTGTTGGGTAGATAAGTGTTCTACCAATAATTGTCTTTTGAAATTTTGTGTTGTTCCTGGAAGAACCAGGAAGTGTTTTAATATAGCAGTACCCTCTGCATGTAGTGATAGAGAAAGAGTGAAATGGGGTGAGAGAGAGTTGTATGTTGATGGGGAGATAGAAGTATTTACGTTAAGTAGGAGTTATAAAGAGTTGAAAGAGAGATTAGAATTTGCAAAAATAGATGATGTGAAAGACTTACCTTGTTGTGAAGATAGTGCAGAAATAAATGATGATAACGTTGATAATTATATTGAATACTTACCTGTGCTTAGACGTGGAGTATTAGTAGTAGATGATTTTGAAATTGAGAGGTTAAAGTACTTAAGGGTGATAGATGATAATACAGACGGTGACAAGACCAAAATCAATGATCCAGACAGGGTACCGTATATGATTTGATAATAATGTGGGATAATCCTGTAGATTATGTGGGTTTTATGGAACAATTTGAAATATTAGAGAATTATTATATAAATAATAATAATGAATTGAGTGTGAGTAAGAATGATAATTGTTATATAAAAATAAGACTATTATACGATGATGGGGGTTAAATAAAAATCAGTGAATGGACATTTTAAATATTTTAGTTTATGGTAATGACCTAGCTAACTTAGGAAATGAGGTGTGGTAAACAGAAAAATTAATGACAAGAATTGTAAATAAATTTATAGTGAAATTAATTGTGTTTGTATTGTAAAAGGTATTTTATGTAAACAATGGGTGTATGTAGTAGAAATTAATTTAATAATAATAATAATAATAATAATATATTGTGACTTCTCCCCCTTTCTTAACAAATAATTAATAATACTAACCAATGTATGATAATTAATTATTATGGGATTTGCATAATTTACCACACATCCGGTGAAACACGTGCTCAGTTTTGTTGAGTGCATGAGGCTTTTGGGTCCAAGGTTGCGTTAAGCAGAAAAGACAGAGATTTTCGGGGTATTGAAATAACCATTTACACAACATTAGGATAATAAATTCTAGTTTATTCAGTTACTTGCTCTATAGGTTATAAACAATGAGAGTCATCAACGGTTATTCAATTTCAAAATGGCGGCTACCTTATTTCCGCTTTCGCCATGCGTTTAATGCTATATGCATGTGCTTTTGCTTTCTTTCAAGTAATTCTTTTTAAAATTCTGTACTGCAGTTACTTTCAAATTCTGATTTATTTCTATGACTTTAATGATTATTCTGTTATTAGACACAAACCAACGCCCCAAATATAACTTATTTAAGGTTGGCCAATGATCACTTTCACTCTCTCACTATCACTCTCAATCATACTGTAATATTGAACACTTTGTTATTTATTCTGATTTGAGCTCATCTTTTATATTTTTAAATTTAGAAAAGAAATGTAAGAAGGGCTTTCCTGAAATTGATGCGGCGTAGATTCCTCAGAAGACTCCCATGGTGGTTGGCAGGTGTTCGGCCGAACCTTTACTGTTCTTTAGTGCACTGAATTTACTGAATTCTCATATTGGCTGTCCACTGATTCTACATTACTGTTAATGATCACATTTTAACTGATTACTGCATTTTTGAAAACAATTACTGCATTTTATGGCAAAATCTGCCCACTGCACGGGTCGAGCAGGTGTGCTCGGTGAACTGTTATAGACGACTGGGGCGATTTCAGACGCAATTGTTATGTAAGTGGCCAATTGTTTTATAGCCACCGCCCCGGTTAATACGTATTTGTTTTAATGCCGTCATTGTTTATTTATGACGATCTGGCTTTGTGGACCAATGAAAAGTTCGTATTATTAGTTCGTTTCGCTTATACCGCCATTATACATATTAAATTCTGCTCGTACTACGATGACCTTGGCTGGCCCCCTGTTGTTGAATCTGCGTATTTATTGGGATTGGGTAAAACTAACCTAGCCCTTGTTAACATTTATGATCAGAATAAAATTTACAATAAAATTTCCTGAATCCCATTGTTATGGTATTAGGTATTTCTGTACTGTCACAATATTGGCAGAATAAATAAATAATGAGAATAATTAGGAAGGTGATAATAAATGAATTGTAATTGTTTTGGAGTGAAGTAATTAAAATAATTTGTGTTTTGAACAATTGATTGAATTAAATAATTTGAGATGTATTAATTGACTAATTAATTAATGTTGTATAAAGAGATTGTGATAATGAATTTGAATGATTTTAGGAGATTGGAACTTGATAATAAATAATAAATGAATAAATGTAAAATGTATTTAGTTGTGGAATCATATGTTTGCTATAATGTTTCAGAAGATAAATGGAGTTGTGTACATGATTTGGTGGTAACAATTGTTTATATTTTGTGTCTATGACAATATATGAGTGATGTAATGTAAGTATGAATTTTATAATGCAATTTAAATAAGTAAAATGTTCAATGTTTGAATGGTTAAGTATAGATGAAGCTCACAGATGAAAAAATTAAATAATAAATATAACCAAACATATAAGAGTTTACCATCCGAGAATTGTAGTAACGGTATCAGTGTGAACCTTATATGTCTTTTGGTAGTTTTCCTAATTTTCGGGCGGTCACGGCTTCACCGAACCCTGACCGTGGATTTATAATGTAAGTATATTCTAAATTGGTGAACATAGAAATTAACTGGGGGTAACTCAGGGGAAACTACATAACTATGGAACAGCGGCTATCATCGAAGGTGGTGATAGTTTTAAGGGTGTGTGAATCATATTTAGTAGGATTACTGGTGTCCTCGGTAGTAATGCCGAATTTTATATAACGGTGAACCAAGAACGGTATAGGCAGCGTCCATACCCTATATAAACTTCAGTTTTTGGGGATGCAAATGGGCGCCACAGTCCACCCTCAGGAAACAATAGTGTGTGTGGAAAAGGAGCTGGCCGTTACAAGCCAGTGGCACAGATAACGCATCTGTGCATGAGGCAAATGCTCGATCCGGTTTATCTGGCGAGTGGTTACCTAATTGTAACTGGGTAAAGGGGGGAATTTAAGAAAATTGATGTAGTAGGAGGGTAACTGAAAAAGTCAGTGAGAGGGTGACGACATCTGTAAACAGAGGGCGATCAATTTCACTTACTCTATAGAGAGAGTTGGTGGTTGACGACCCAATTTCCTGTTCAGTAACAGTTGCTATAACTATGACTCGATGATTAGTGATGTATTTCCTTTATGAGAGCAAACGATTTTAAGTGCTAGGTTTAATTGTAAGGATTCTAAATCCACCAGATTATTTTATAATGATAATTGTATAATCTTGTGTATGTGTGAATTGTATGAAGTGTGTTGAGAGTAAGGTCATTCACACGACAGTGAGACATCAGCTGACTGATGGGGTTATATATGTAGTATGTCACTTATAAGTGATTTGCAGATTTTATCAATATAATTAAAGGTTTGAATAATAAATTTTCAATGTGTTTAAAATGTTTTAAGTTAAGTGATGAAATTAATTTGAGATAGTTGTGACTTTTCAATGGGTAATAAAAGTTAGAATTTGGGTGATAAAGATTTATATAAGGCATTTGAATCAGTCAGAGTTAAGGTTAAATGGGTGTTAAACAGAAGTAAGATTTTGGGAATATAAGTAAGATAGAGAACTGAGTATTAACAGGGACACAGTAGCGATAGTGAGTATATGTAATGTAATGAGAGTGAAGTAATGGGAGAGTAATTAGATGAAGGAAGAATTTTGTAAGGGGGGTGGTGTGATAAGGAGTCCTCAACGAAAAGCGTTGTGGCGGGAGGTGAACCGTATGTGCCTTGGCGGGGTTGCCTGGGGGGACTGGGAACCAATAAGGGAATGAGCATAGGGAGGGAACACACATCCTAAGTACAAAGAGGGTAGAGGGTATTTTGTTATAAGGGTAGAATGGTTCAAGATGAGTAGAGTAGCAAGTTAGTGGAGATGAATATTTTGAGGGAGTGGTGTCATACTATGTAAATCTGTTAGTAAGTGTTAGAGGCAGAAGGGGGTTGAGGTTATATTTAATCACCCATTTGTAAATCGAATTATTATGAATAACTAAGAGTCACCCAAAATAATTGATAATGAAAATGTTAAAGAGAAAATCATAGGTAAAATGTAATAATAAACGAAACCAGTGAAAGATTCAATAGAATTTGAAAATAAAATAAAGCTGTAAGGTGTGTAAATTTTGATCAAAATTAAATGTGAATTATTTATTGTAAGGTAATAATAACAATGCTAATTATGAGTGTTCTATGTTTTATTATGTTGTATTATGTTTGAATGTAAAAATTATAAACATGTGATGTATTTTACCTTGTATAAATTTTGAGATATATCTAGAGCAAGGTCATTCACTTGACCCAGAGAGATCAGCTGATGACTGATGTTTGATATATAGTATGTTTTTTACAATTGATTCGTAGATTTTATTTGTGTATTTATACCGAAATGATTAAAGAATAAATTTCGTTGACAAAATGATTCTTTTTGGGAATCGAAATTTTTTTGAAAAAAAAATTTATTTTTTGCTTGAAGTATAGATTGTGTTTTTGTGTCCAGGATATGTTGTTGATTATATGTTAATGGGTTAACTGATTTATGCTATTCATATTATATGTGTTGTAAACAAATGTAATGATAAGTGAATTTACGATTTAATAAGGTGTTCAGTTTATTTTGTTTTTTATGATTGTTAGTAGTTAGTGAAGAAGAATTGTGGATTCATGTAAAAGATTTTGGGGTTTTGATGAAATTAATGGTAATATAACATTTTGATATTGGACTCATATTAATTTCTTTGAGTTAACAGAATTTAAATGATTTAAGTGGATTTGTTTAATTTATTTTGAGTTGAAACTGTTTAACGTCCAATCGATAAAATATTAAGAGAAGTAATTGAAGTTCAAGTATGATATATTTTTATGAATTTTAAAGCAACAAAGTAGTGTATAAATATTATATTCAGTAATAATGAGTATGTGTACGCACCCAGTACTTGCTAAAGGCAACCCAGTGTGCATGTAAAGGGGAACATATCGGTTGAGGATCTGGTATGGTATAAGCCAGTGTTTTAATTTTTTTGGGCGAAATGATAGAAGGTTAGGGGTACTATGGTGAGTATCTGTCCGATTTTATGGTGTTGCGATCTCGAACCGAGAAGTCCAGTAATCTCGTTCAGGTGCAGCCATAGTCGCCGAGCTAGGGGGGGTAGTTTACCCATGGTGTGTTAAGAAATTAATGGGGGGTTGTTGGCGCCATATCCTCACCGATCCTCTTAGGTTAGCAATGAGAGTTTTATGGGCATAAAACCTCTCATTGGGGGGGGGGTATTGTAATGGGGCAAAAAGGTTTTTTTTTATTTTTATTAAATTTATTTAAAATTGTTTGTGGTCAACATTGCAAGTCCCATGTAAACTACGGTCGTATTCGAACAAAGAACAGGAACATAAACTTTTTGAATGGAGTGTAGTTGAAAAATGCCAGACTCGCTTGTAAATTCAGTGTTTGTCATGTCTGCTGCGCACATGCGCTCGACGCCGCGCCACTATTATGCCTAAACATAAAAACTGACGCTAAGAAAAATGGCTAAGCCGTAAGATTTCCTTGCCATGTGCTTTCGAGATGGCGGAAGTCAAGTGCATGCTCCACCTACAAAAGCCTCCTATATCGTCAACATTTAACAACAGTAGCCACGTGATCCATAGAAAAGCTATACACCGTGAACGACTACGAAAAAATTTATAACCTGAAGGCAGTGCTTTTCCTGTTTAGCAACGAACAGTAGTGGGGAGCCTGTTTCTCAGGTGTGAGGAGTCGATGATGAACAACTACAAGTAATGGACGTGAGTAGTAGCGTGCGTCACTGGCCGGGCTAAACTTTATCAAAAATGTGAAAATAATAAACCGCAGTTCGACTAACCACGCTTACCCGGCCGGGTGAACAAAAGAACTCGTGTGCACCAAATATTTTTTTTAACTGTAGAAGGTGACAATCAGACTTAAATAAGTGAGCCGATATCTCAGAATGGAGTAAGTGGAGTGAAGGAAGAAAATTAAAAATGTATTGAACTGACAAAACATTCGGACATATATCTAGTGCAGCACGCGGCGATGAGAGGAACGCCGAAAGTTAAGTAACCGACTACTAATTTCCCGACAGAATTATTGTAAATTAAAAGAGCACTCTAAAGTAATGGGGATGTAAAATTGTATGAGTGAGTGAATGACCAAGCTGGGTAGCCTTCCTTAAAGTAAGAATCAGTATAAGTAATAATGTCTAAGTAAATGTTTCGTTTTGGTTCAGATTTGAAAAGGAAAATAATTAAATGATGGTAACAGTTTGAGTAGAAAATTGCAAAACAAGTAAAGTCAAAAGTAGTAAAAAGAAAATGAAATAAAATTAGAGTTATATTACATGAGAGTCGAGTATGTTATTGATATAACCCCAAACCCTGCTTGTATTACGCTGTTCGTGTGACGGACTTTGGAACTGTAAGGTGAGTTATCCTGGGTAAATAATAATAATTTAAATGTTATAAGTCTCTTAGTAATTTGAGTTAATACAACTACATCCTTAATAATAACATCTTTGCCAATAATATTATCTTCTATGGCTGATATGTTGATGACACTTTCCTGATTTTTAATGGTACTCTACGCCAAATCAGTAATCTTAAAAACCATATGAATACTGTTACTCACAATATTCAGTTTACTATGGAAACTGAAACCAACAATGAACTCAACTTTCTCGATCTTACCATCACTAGGCGACTTAACAACTTAAATTTTAAAATTTACAGAAAGCCTACCACCACAGAGTGACCATACATGCAGACTCACACCACCCTTTCTCTCAAAAATTAGCGGCCTACAACAGTTTCATTCACAGGCTTTTGATGATCCCCCTAAATAATGATGATTTCGAGAGTGAACTCAACATAATTAAACACATAGCTATGGCCAACGGCTATGAGTGCCAAATGATTGACAACATCCTTAAAAAACACAAAGCCCGTCATTCCAGACAGAGACAAGATAATACACCTAATAACAAATTCATCTCAACAACATTCACCGAGCTGATGCCTAAGATCCTAACATCCACCTTAAGTAAAATAGGTTACACCGTTACCTTTAAACAAATAACCGTGTACAGAACTTGGTTCGTCCAGTCGTTCAGACCAACATTGAATCCAAAACCAGTGTTTATAAGCTTATATGCGACGATTGTGACCATTTTTACATCGGCCAAACGGGTAGACCTTTTATCAAACGATTCCGTGAACACATACCACACAGCCACTTTAACAGGGGTGTTTTTCCCTAGAAAATATTAAATCTAATTTTACACGGCATCTAATTTCAAGCTATCATTCATATACCAATTTCAACGCTAACCTTATACCTCTACATTATTGTAGTAAGGGCCGTTACATGGATGCACTCAAAGAATTCGAGATATATAGAGGTCATAATAACCCCGATATATGTGACGACATACTCAATGATAAACTCAACTTCAGGTCCAACCCACTGTATGATACCGCGCTGCTATCGCTTTGTCGGGATAGCGAGTGGAGGTGTGGTACTAGGTCTTAAATCAACTCTTCAATTAATTGCTCTTCACTTAAAGTTTATTAACATTCTTCTTAACTAGTTACCTATTACAGCTTCTATCGAGAACATTTCTAAATGAACTCGTGTTCAAATGAATAGTCAGTAATTCGTAATGAACTCTACTTCAAATGATTGAGTGTTCTTTCAACAGTTAGTAAATCATAAGTACTTTTACATAACCAAGTAGTGACTCTGTTTTACTCTCAAAAAGATTCTAAGTTCAATAAGACTTTGAATTTTACATGTTCCTTAAGTCAGGTATTTGATAAGTCTGCGAACAGTAGTTCACTCACCAATTAGAAGATAACCCATTGTAGTAGAGAAGTGTTCTGGCTGAAACGAGCGTACGGTACACGGGCCGCGACTGTATAGCGTATGACCGGAAGATCGAATGATCATCTTTGCGGTCAGGACTCGGGTATTTATTGAAATCTGGTGCAGTATGTCTCCACGCGCCCTTGAAGTTGTTTACAAAACTTGATGGTTGACGTAATATCAAGATAGGTGATGGGCAGATGCGGCGTTAACGCTCGTCCGAAAAGGAAGTGTTGTGGCTCTGGTTTGGCAGACAACAACTGATAGGACAGATATGATATGATAATTAACCGCTAGATGCTCACACGTGTATCCGGGTAGATAGGCCTTGGATTTGACATGTACACTGATTGAATTGCGTCTTGGCGAACATCTGCGTCTCAAATAAAGAAAACAAAAAGAAATAATAAAAACAGAAGTTGCTCATGGGAGGTCTGGGCACTGGGCACTACATCACCCCTCCCTTTAAAAAAGAGGTAAGTACTTCCGTACTTGGCTCTTTTACTAAGGACCTCAGAATCTCCTCTTGGTATGTTTACAATTCTCTTTAGTTCAGAGCGTTTTTCTTTATCTCCAAGCATATATATGGTTAATTGCAAAATATATTAATTCATTAACACCTTGTTAATGTTAAAGTGTGGTAATATTCATTTAAGCCTACTATCATCATATATATTAACATCATATTATTCCATAATATCCATATACCAATAATTATATAGTAATAAATCATCATAGTATTATTCATGGTAACAATAATAATCATCATAATCATAAACATAGTACATCATCATCATTGGTTCATTGCACATGTAATACATTACAATACATATAATAAAACATACTTAATTGAATAGAACATAAGTAATTTAATACATCAATAAATTCATAAACTCATAAAATAAAAACATTACAATTGGTGAATGGCTAACAAGCTCTTCTTAATGCGGTTAAGCGAACAATAATATGATTTCGTAATATAGTATTGAATAAATGAATGAATGAGATGGCCTCGCTCATAGATAACACCGGTTATTGCGGTAAGATAACAGGTCATCAGCTGGTGGCCTGTCAGCTGAGTGCTTGCTTCCAACCACACCGTCAGCGTATGGGTGAGCTCGTCTCATTGATATCCTTAATCTACGTTGCCCCTCTAGCACTACCTTATAATTATGTCACTTTTTTCTGTCTTTGTCAGTTTTGGCTGTGGCACCTTTTGTATGTGTATATATGCATTTTTTACATTTAATTTTATATCTTAATTTACACCTCACCGAGTGTTTTGTCTCTCTCTCTCTCTTCCCCATATCCACTGTCTGTGTGCTTTGTTATTTACTACATTGTTTACTTATATATTTACGTATACATTTATATTCTTTGTCTTGTGTTGTCAGGTTACATTTACTGTTAATTTAAATTATTTAAATTTTGAATTTTGCTGATTGCTACTTTTAGTATCTGACACAAAAACCTACTAAGAAGAAATATCAGACACAGCTAGGGAACCCGTGGTTGCCATCCACGTACTCACCAGGTGTGAGCCCTTGGGTTTATTACTCAATTAAACACTTTATACACACAATAGTGCGTTACTGAGGGTCTTTCTAGGCCACTGTCACTATCTGGTTAGTCGTGCACTGCACTGGGCACCGTCCGACGAATGTAGACATGAGGGGTCGACACCTCCTCGAGGGTCTGTTCCTCCTCTGGTTGTGCTGGCGTCGGTCGGTACTCTCCTCGAAAATCCTCCTCAGGTGGGATTAAGCAGCACCGCCGGGTCAGTCTGATGAGTTGCTTGCATATGATGGCGCATTGCCATATCACCAGTATTATGGTGAAACATGTGATTAGTCCGATGGTTCCATGTACGAACCACTGGAGTCTGACAGTCTCATGTTGTAGTCTCTCCGCCCCGAGTCGTTCCAGTTCTGCAGCTATAAGGTCTACAGTTACTTGGTCTGTCTTGTGCTGACACAGCGTCGTCATTACTGCCTCTAAGTCCTTGAATTGGTTGGTTTGGTTATATGTTTGGAAGACCGTTTGTTCTCGGTCAGTGAGGATTGTTGCGAAGTCGGGTATGACGACATGTTCAGGTTCCAAGGTCATTTTGGTCCGTCCATGAGTATAAGGAAATAGCTCAAAGGAATCGGAATGAAGGTGACAATGCTTGGTATTATTTAGTATACCGGTACCTTCGATGACCTCCGTTCTCACAGTGTTGTTGGCTGGACAGTTCCAGGTGACTCTGGTAGGCTGCGGAAGACTGTATATCCACAGGTTCTCAGAAGGATCTCTGTAGAACACTGGCACCGTGAAGTCTAGTAGTACTTGTCTCGTACAGTGTGAGATGATCTTCTCCGTCTCGGCGAAGAACAGCGAGTATACACACGAAGTGTTACTCCTCCTGTAGAGTGGGTAATCTGCAGGACATACTTTAAAATACTGAGTACTTTCACATTGCAATAGGTGGTGTACTGTTGGCAGACCATAAATTTGACGATCTTTTGATAAAATTAAATAATCAGAGTCAGTACTTAGTTTTACAAACTTTTGCAATCGTTTTTCATAATATGGTAACTGTTTTACATTGTATAGCTCAAAGTATCTATTTTCAGCTTTTAGTGGAATGTCTACTATTAGCTTAATCGTGTTTTTGATAGCTACTGCATGAACTCTCGCAATCTGGTAGTATACTTACATATCATTAACATTTGTTCCTGCCAAAAGGGTTGATCCAGCTGGTAATTCGGAATTTACTTCTTGTAAGATTTTAGCTAATTCATGCGGTTTTACAAAGATTGAACTAAGACGGGTTTTAGAAGTAGTATCTAAAGCAAGTTGAGTCTGGGTTATCTCTCTTTCTATAGTGTTTATAGATAACTCTATTTTTCTAAATAAGGATGATAATTTATTCGAATATTTAATTTCATTTTTTAGTTGGTCTATTTCTCCCCACAATGTAGCGTTCACTATAGTCACGTTTAACAAGGATTGTTTTGCTATTTCGGCGGTGAGTATGATAGCTTGCGTGTTCTCTTGGACATCTTGTCTTAGATCCTTTATGTATGAGAATAGTAGTTGGCTGTTGTGGATGACGTTCTCCTGGGTTTTGTCCAAGTGTTCCAGTTTCTTTGTTATCTCTTCGAGGTCGTTATTGTCCATTGTTCCGAACAACATCTTCATACCTGAGCCGATTATATTTATAGCACCTCTCTTGTTTCGTTTGGTATGTGGCATAAGAAGTTCAAAGTTACTTAATTTCTCTCTTATATTGCTGGTTATTTCTCGGAATCTGACTAATTCAGCCCACGGAACAATTCTACTTATAACGGTATCGTTCTTGTATGTTTCAAAATGGTCATTCAATTTATCCATCTGTTGTAAAGCAGTATCGTATTTTTTGAAACTGGCAGTGATTATTAAAGTCCGTTTGTCATCACTTACTATCAGATCGCTTTCCTTAATGAAGACAATTCCCTTGTTTATTTTCATTATTTCGTGTAATGCGCATTTTCCCATAAGAAGGGTTATTATTGCCGCATGCCATGCCAAAGCTGGAAAGGAAACAATAATAATGTATCAGCGGTTGAATCATTTGCATATATACATTATGTATGAACAACATTATACAAGTTTTACATGTCTCTCTGTCGCAGACGTAAATTGTACGCTGGCGCGTCGGCGTTTCCTGGTGGATCTGGTGAAAGAGTTACGTCGGGTTCATATTCTGAATCCCTAGCCTGCTCACTGACTATGGTATCATCTTCACTGTCAGTGGCTTGTGCGTCAGTATCTATTGACTCCACTGTGATTGGTATCTGTCGGCCAGTTACTGGGATAATTAATTCATCTTCACAGTTTGACTCGTTTCCAAGGCCGGTGATGCCGGTAGGCGGTACTTCCGCGTGTGGGTCGTTTGGCGTATCAGCGCTCTGTTGCGGTTTCCGTCTTGTTGATTTTAGGTGTTTATCGCTTGTCGTGGCTTTCTTCAACCGGTTTACATGTATCACAGCAGTTGTATTTTTGTCCAAGTATATTTTGTAATTAAGTTCACTTATCTTTTCAGCAATTTCGTATGGTCCTGACCATGGTTTGCCAAATTTTCTCTTGGGAGTTTTCTTAACTGCTGGATTAAAGATAAACACTTTATCGCCCACTTCGTAATTAATTGTTTTACTTTTCGTATCATATCGCTGTTTGTTCACTTGTCTTGCGTTTTGTGTTGATTTTATGGCAATTTCTCGGGCTTCTTTTAGTTTATTTGCTAATGACTGCATGTGGTCAGCTGTATCTTCTGTATTTTCACTTGCATGTCGTACGTCTAAATCATCGTCTAAGGGTAAGTTCATTTTATCCCCGTAAAGTAATTCATGCGGACTATAGCCTGTAATTGAATGTTTTGTACTACGGTACACCATCATTGCGTAGGGTACGTATTCGTCCGAATCACTAGCATATCTATTGACATAATGTGACATCATATCGACAATTGTTCTATGAAGTCTTTCAAGTAATCCATTTGTTTGCGGATGATAGGGGGTGGTTTGAATTTTCTTAATTTTTAACAATCTACACGTTTCCTTGAATAAGGTTGATACAAAGTTTCGACCTTGGTCAGTTAATAATTTCTTAGGTTGTAACGGGCCTGTTTTGGGGTAAGAAAGCAATTTGTATATTTTTTTTTATAAACAAATAACATTTTTTATGATAGGGACAAAATTTATAACCGGAAGGTAAATTCTGTGGTTGCGATGAAAACAACAGTGGCAGCACTGACTGTGAAGGTTCGTCAATAATATTTTATATGAACAGATTCAACCAACGACAAACTGTGCCAAGGTCAATAAATGACACAACAAAATTGTCAACAAATTATGCAACGAGACGATCAGACCATGTTACGTCAGCAACTTACATAACGCTGCTATGCAGGGTGTGTCAGCGCCAGCAACATTGTGACACACACAGAACAAAGTCAGTCGGCTACTACCATCTATAAATGACGGACGCGAGCTGTATTGTGCGTCCCCGACTCGCCGGGTTTTGTGCGAAGTTCTTTGTATCGCCCGCACCTTCTAAAATGTGAAGAATATATTTAAAACATGATGTAACAATAGAAATTCATACAAAAATGTGATTAACAGTTGATTTAGACTAACACAGTTCGGAAATAATGATTTAAGATGAAAGTGCGCACGTAAAACAATGTGACGGCTTCTGGACTAACAATCGGACTCAAATTCAGCTAAGTACATACGAGGAAATATACAAATTATCAAATTCTATTATTTTCGTAAAACAAGAACAGAGGGGTGAAATTAAACTAAATATGAGCTCTTAAAATATGGGGAAGATGTGTGTGTGTGTGTGTGTGAAAGCGCTGGTTTTTGTTATAAGTTATATGTGTAGCAAATAATTTGTAATTATATTATTTCTTATTTTACAGACTATTTTAAACGAATGATCTATTTTACGAATACGTCTTTTTGAATATCACTAAAGTTAAAATGTATGAGGGAGAAAGGAAATTTTGTATTTTGACAGAAACAATATAATTTGATGATTTTTTTTCTTTCGTTTTGAATTTAATAAAGTAATATTGATTGGAACATTTAATGTGAATTAGTAGTTATTTCAAACAACCATATGGTTTTTCAATACGTCTAACGAGATCCTGGACATAGTGAGTATAAGTTGGTACTAGACAATATGGCTGCTGCACTAGCCGAATGTATAAAAATTTCACAAAGTGTAATAATAAATTAATAGAAAGGCAATTAATTAATAAGATAACAATGGCGCTCGACCAGCTGGACCGTTTGCATAAATTTAATTATGCAAATGTGGACCTGTTGCAGAAATGATATGGTTGTTTGAGGTAAAATAAAATTTTTTTTGCATACGTAAAAAAAAGACGTAAATATTGGTTATGTTTTGATAAAGGTAAAATATTGATGTTGATGTTTTGTAGCAGGTAAGGTGATTGCATTTAAGCAAAATAAAAGGGTATTATATAAATAAATTTTGAAAGAAATGAAGTATAAATAAGGTGCATAGGAGGTTACGTGAAGTAACGGAAAGCGTTATGTAAGTAGAATACATTGTTGTGTGAAAAGTAGATGTTATAGATTAGTATTTTTATTTAAAGTAATAATTTTACTATTACAAAATGGAGAATCGAGAATTAAATTTAGAAAGCACTCTTACAGAGTCGATGTTATCTGCCAATGTAGCGGCACAATCTACCCCGTCGACAACACGAGTTAGAGAGTTGTCGATGGACAATATGTTTGACTTGATAAAAACAATGTTTGAAAATATAAATAGCAACTTAAATGCAAAATTTGAGGAACAAAAAAGTGATTCAGACGACAAATATGACAAAATAGATGTAAAATTTGCTGAAATCAGAAATGAAATTAATGAAAATAAGCAACAGAATTTCCAGTTTAGTGAGCAAGTGAAGGCAATTAATAGACATTGTGAAAGTACTAAAGTAGAGTTTACTGATAAAATCAACCAAGTAGAGACCAAGTTAGATGATTCAATACAAAAGATAGATGTCAAATTTAATGAAATAGATAGCCAGATAGATAGAGTTGAGAAGCAAATCAATGAGAATATAATCAAAGATAATACTGACGAAGTTCTAGAATGTGATTATGAAATGTTAATATGTATTGGTGAAGTAGAAAGAGAGTGGAAAAATAATATAGTAGTTGAATTTGGGCAGAGGGTAAATTTTCCCATTAATTTTTCTGAACCCAGAGTGTTCACAAATGTTGTTTTTTATGAAGGGCGAGAGACCCATATTAGTAGATGAATTGAAATGTATATTGATGTTGTATAATGTTGTACCCTCTGTCTGTAATAATTATGAGAGTGTGATGTGGTGTTATGAAGAGAGAGATTTGTGTGTGGAGAGAGAGATTGAATTGTATAAGTTAAAAAGAAATTATGATGGATTGAGAAAAAGATTACCTGTTGAAAGAGAGATAGAGAATTATTTTGGTAATATTTGTATACATAATAATGACTTATCAGACGTGATAGTAGAGAAATATAAAAATGAGAAAACAATTTACCTGACATTAACAAATAACACTGATGGAGACTGGACAATAATACCTGAGGTTGACAAGGTTTATGAAATATTAATAGGGAATAACCCTATAAATTATAATGGTATGATGATTGGAATAAAGTTAGTGGATTATTATAATAATAATAATAATAATAATAATAAATTGTATGTTGATAACAATGATGCATGTTACAAATATATTAGATATTTATATGACGATGGAGGTTGAAATAAAAAATCAGTGAATAAACATTGTTAAATATTGTAAATTTTGGTAACGACCTTGCAGATTTGGACAGTGAAGTGTGAAACAATTGAACAGTTATTGACGTATACTTTGTAAATAATATAGTGAATTCATTTGTGTGTATTATGAAACGTTAGGTAAATAACGTGTATATGTATTAGAAAATGTTCTGATAATAATAATATCAATATTTTCCAAGTTAAATAAATATCAGAATTAATTGTGAAAACAGTAATTGATTAATGGTGATTGTTTTGATAACTATATAATTTATATGTTTGGTAATTAATTAAATTAAAACAATTTGGTACATGTTAAATATTTTGATTGATTATTTGAATGTTAATTAATTAAATTTTTGATGAATATAAATTATTTTACTAGATGGAAATTTGGTAATGAATGATAAATTATTTGATGTAAACTAATAGTTTTGTAAAATGTTTCAGAGGTAAGGTGGATGGTGGTATGGGAATTATGTTTTGTATATATCATGTTAACTGAACTGTAAGTATAAAAATTTTATAATCATATATAATAAACATGTTTACAGGTAACTAAGATTTTCATGCAATAGTGAGATTATTTGAAATAATTGTGTTTAACAAAAATGAGAATTGAAAATTTTAATAATAAATGAAAAGTGATATATAATAATTATTAATAATAAATTTTGAAAATTTTAAGAAAGTCCAATGGTATAAAGGTATGAATGAGTCAAATGATTATTGACGAAATGATTATATTTATATAATATGTATATAAAAATTCTAATTAATTAGTTAGTAAGTTGCTGTTGCTGGGGTGGCATGTGCCCCAGTAGATAGCGGAAAGTGTTGGGGGTAACAGTGAGTGTTACCTCCATCGGAGGCCAACATGGCGAAAATGCACGGCACACCTCTTGTATAATTTTATATTGTACCTCGATAAATTGCCGTGTCGTGCATATTAATGATGATGTGTATGCCTGAAGGAAGAGATGATTTCCCCGACTTTTCGGGCGATTACTGCCTTACCAGCACTAATCGTGGTTTTGGCGAGCGGTTAGCTATGGTCATATCAAGTCCCTTGACCATAGCTGGCTTGAAATTGGTCTATATTAGAAATTAATGGGGGGTGAAACTAGGGGGAATCCCGGAACTATGGAACAGCGGCTGCCACTCTGCCTGCTTGGGGGTAGCAGAGAAAGGTGGTAGACCCGCATTAAGGGCGCATAACTATAGACAAAGATATGTTGATATCTGTAACTTTTAAAATGTAACGCAGAAGCAAGGACACGGAGATGTCACATTCCTCCAAAACCTCAGTCCTTGTGGACGCAACTGGACGCCACAGTCCAGGGGGGGGTCATAGTGTGTGTGGCTGGGCGGTTATCCAGGGGGATAACGTATTAGAAATTTGTTGTATTTTAATAATGGTGATTTGCTACTCAATAATTTTGTTTTGATTTGAAAAATAGATGCACTAAATACTTCCTATAATGTGTTTATTATGTCTTATTATGTTAATTGCATGTAATATGTTAGGAATAAGGATTATAAAAATATAATAATATGTTTTCAATGTGTTTATAAAATTTTAGAAATAAAATGAAATAAAGGTGTGATAGTTAAAATTTTCAATGGGTTGCAAAGGATAGAATTGGGTGATGGTAATTGTTTGAATAAAATGTTTGAATCAGTCCAAGTTGAATTTTTGTGGGACATATAGATCTGTCCAAATTGAAGTCAAAGTTAAAGAAATAGTAGAGATGAAAATAATGTAAGGTTGTTTCGAGTTAATGTATGTTATAGAATTTTGAGAAGTATTGATGTTGACACAGTAGTAATGGAGAATAATTGTAGAGTTTTGAGTGATATATTGATGTTATTTTGATGATGTTATTTTGTTATAGTTGTAGTGAGGTAATGAGATTGAGATTTTGGGGATGGCAATTTTGTAGTAGGGGGTAGTGTAGTGTGGGAGTCCGCAACATAAGGGTTGGGACGGGATTTGGTATAGATTTAGTGGGAAGGGGTTGCCTTAGGTAGAATCCAGGAACCAGAGAACGGGAATTGAGCTTTTGGGGGGGGGGGAAACACGTATCCTATGTACAAAGGGTTAGAGAGTATTTTTTTTTTATATATAATGAGAAGGTGGCGAATTGAGTTAAAGTAGTAAGTAGTTAGAGGTAGAGAAGGGTTAGTAGATTTTTGAGAGAGGGGTGTCATACTAGTTAAAGATTTTGTAAGGGAGCGCTAGAGTAATAAAAGGGGTAAGATTATGAGTAAAGGCCAAGTTGATACAGTGAATTATAATGAATAACGTAGAATCACCCAAATTAATGAAAGGGAATAATAAAGGAAATGATGGGTAAAACAAAGATTGAAAAAAAAAAAATTTTGAGAAACGAAGTTTAAAAGTTAAATTGAGATTAAAATGTAATTTTCTGATTTTATATGCAAACTTAATGATGTAAAATGTGTAAATTTTAAATACATGTTTATTTTTAGATAATGATAACAATGTGAATTATTAATGTACTATGTTTTCTTATGTTAGGTTAAGTTGTTAGGTATTCTGATATGTTAGCAGTTAGTGAAAAAACAAAACCAGTGCTTCTTAGCGCAAACCAGCACCGCTAGGGGGAAACAGATCAGTTGGGGATATGGTGTTGTATAAGGCCACTATTTGATATTTTGATTTGTTGTTTCAGTGTTTGGTGATGCTGTGATGGCGGACCTGAGCTGGCCTGCGCGTCAGAGCAGGGGCGTTAAGTATCTGTCTGACTCTACGGTGTTGGGATCTCGAGAGAGAAGTCCAGTATTGTCATGCAGATGCGGTCACAGTCACCGGACCAAGGGTGAGTTGATTATATTTATTGTAAACCATACAGGGGGTTGTGGCGACATATCCTGGCTGATCCCTTTAGCAAGTATGAATGTGTCAATGAGATTTTTTATGCTTCTGCATAAAATATCTCATTGAGGGGGTATTGTAACGGGCCTGTTTTGGGGTAAGAAAGCAATTTGTATATTTTTTTTATAAACAAATAACATTTTTTATGATAGGGACAAAATTTATAACCGGAAGGTAAATTCCGTGGTTGCGATGAAAACAACAGTGGCAGCACTGACTGTGAAGGTTCGTCAATAATATTTTATATGAACAGATTCAACCAACGACAAACTGTGCCAAGGTCAATAAATGACACAACAAAATTGTCAACAAATTATGCAACGAGACGATCAGACCATGTTACGTCAGCAACTTACATAACGCTGCTATGCAGGGTGTGTCAGCGCCAGCAACATTGTGACACACACAGAACAAAGTCAGTCGGCTACTACCATCTATAAATCACGGACGCGAGCTGTATTGTGCGTCCCCGACTCGCCGGGTTTTGTGCGAAGTTCTTTGTATCGCCCGCACCTTCTAAAATGTGAAGAATATATTTAAAATATGATGTAACAATAGAAATTCATACAAAAATGTGATTAACAGTTGATTTAGACTAACACAGTTCGGAAATAATGATTTAAGATGAAAGTGCGCACGTAAAACAATGTGACGGCTTCTGGACTAACAATCGGACTCAAATTCAGCTAAGTACATAAGAGGAAATATACAAATTATCAAATTCTATTATTTTCGTAAAACAAGAACAGAGGGGTGAAATTAATAAATATGAGCTCTTAAAATGTGGGGAAGATGTGTGTGTGTGTGTGAAAGCGCTGGTTTTCGTTATAAGTTATATGTGTAGCAAATAATTTGTAATTATATTATTTCTTATTTTACAGACTATTTTAAACGAATGATCTATTTTACGAATACGTCTTTTTGAATATCACTAAAGTTAAAATGTATGAGGGAGAAAGGAAATTTTGTATTTTGACAGAAACAATATAATTTGATGATGATTTTTTTTCTTTCTTTTTGAATTTAATAAAGTAATATTGATTGGAACATTTAATGTGAATTAGTAGTTATTTCAAACAACCATATGGTTTTTCAATACGTCTAACGAGATCCTGGACATGGTGAGTATAAGTTGGTACTAGACAATATGGCTGCTGCACTAGCCGAATGTATAAAAATTTCACAAAGTGTAATAATAAATTAATAGAAAGGCAATTAATTAATAAGATAACAGGGCACTCTGTGTCTAGTAATAATACCTTTTACAAATACTTTGGCTACTGTTTCACTGGTTTGATCGGGTATGGCAAAAGCTTCACAATATCGTGTTAAATAGTCAATGAAGGTTAGAAGATATTTGTTTCCGTTTTTCGTTGTTGGTAACGGCCCTACTATATCGAGTGACACAAGTGCAAACGGTTTTTAAGCTGGTGCAATAATACCCATTGGAGCGACTTTGTAGTCTGTAGTTTTTCGTTGATTGCATGCCAAACAATTAGTTATATAGTCGTGCACATCAGTCTTTATTGTAGGCCAATAATATCTTTCTTGTAGTATAGCTAGAGTTCTTTTAATTCCTTGATGTCCAGAAAAAGGTGTATCGTGGTGCTGTTCTATTACTCGGTTAACTAGTGTTTTTGGTATTACTAATTAATTACTGCTGGGGGTACGTCTGTAGAGTAGACCGTCGACGTCTTTAAAGTATGGTTCGTCAATACTTTCTTTATTCGTTCCTCTGTTTACAACGTCGGTACAGAACCGATCATTCTGTTGTTCGTTCAGTATTACTTCTCGTGAAAGGTAGGGAATCGTTACTTTGTTTACGTGTCTGCTTAGTGCATCACAATTACTATGCTTTTTACCAGGTTTATGTTGGACTTCGTACTCGAACTCGGACAGTCGTAATGCCCATCTAGTTAGTCGAAAAGAAGGATCTTCTAAACTAAGCATCCATCTCAAGGCGGCATGATCTGTTATGGCGATAAATTTTCGTCCGTACAAATAACATCTAAAGTATTTAGTTGCCCAAACTAAGGCTAGAAGTTCTCTTTCAGTTACAGAATAATTTCTTTCTGCTTTACTTAGCTGACGACTTGTTCTTAGCTTACGTTATGCGACAGGATGTTCGTGACCATCTTGCACCTGAGATAAGACTGCACCTACAGCGGTAGCTGAAGCATCGGTTGCTAATCGAAATTCCAAAGAGTAATCAGGATATCGGAGAATCGGTTCGGTTTGTAATGCTTGCTTTAGCGTAGTGAATGCCGTGTTTTGAGCTTCGGTCCACTTGAACTCTACTGATTGTTTAGTTAGTTCGGTTAGTGGTTTTGCAAGACCAGCAAAATTTGGAATGAACCTACGATAGTAGCCTACTAATCCCAGAAATGCTCTAACGTCACGCACAGTTTGCGGTTCGGGGTAACCCTTTACGGCTGATATTTTCTTGGGATCCGGTTTGACTCCCTCACTTGTTACAATGTGTCCCAAATATTCTACTTTTTCTTCACCAAAATCGCAGTTGCTTATTTGCATGTACAGATTGGCTTTTTCTAATCTTTCAAATACTTTCTCGAGTCGGGTCGCATGACTGACTATATCCGGGCTGAACACAATATCGTCAAGGTATACTAATGCTTCTATTCCGGTAATTCCTGTTAGCACGCTGTCCATCAAGCGTTGAAAAGTGGCGGGTGCATTCTTCAAACCAAACGGCATACGGTTGAACTCAAAATGGTAACCAGGAATTGAAAAGGCTGTTTTCTCCTTATCATCGTCATGCATCTGTACTTGGTGGTATCCGCTCGCTAAGTCAATGGTTGTGAAATATTTACTTTTACCTAAACAATCTAATGTTTCCGTTATATTCGGTAGGGGATACGCATCGCCTTTCGTTACGGCGTTGAGAGCTCGATAATCTACACAAAATCTATGTTTTAAGAATTCCATCGGAACCTACCTTCTTAGGTACTACTACAACAGAAAAATAATTTCGCATATTTCATTAACACAGGATACAATACATCAAAATCTATTTTACTCAAATGACTCAATTTCTTACGTATGACTGGCTCCAAGCAGTCCAACACTTACGCGCGCAATATTAACACTTTTTCTATGTTCTATATTTTCTCTATTTTCATCTGTATGCTCACCTGCAGCACTAGCGGTGGCCAAGACATCGTCTCTAGGTTGCGGGTACTCTTCCGCCAACCCCAACAAAATACCTTTTTGCAGCTCTACTCTTTCTTTGCTGCAATTTACTACTTTTACTACGACACTTTTGTCGCAACTATTTACTTTACTTAAAACACGAGCCATGCATATGCCCTGTACGTCGAGCTCACGAGGTTCTACTAGGACAGTGGAAGGTAAGGTTTTACCTATCCGGTCACCTGAGCGATTGATTAAGCTACCGCGAGTGATAAACTCACTCATTGGTGGCAGACTCTGAGAGACAGAATTAACTACTCTCCAAACAGGCTGTGATTTAGGGGTTATCAGAGCTGGCAAGTGTTCACAGGTTTCCAGGTGATCAGTCTGTAGCCCATGAGTTTTTCCGGTGAAGATTGTATTATCTCCACGAAGGCCTAATTCAACTTTACAACACCTATTTTGGCACTGCAAATATCCTTCTCCTAAATTCAGCGAAATTTTGAGTCGTTTCATAATATCTAGTCCCAGTATCCCATCATATGCGGCTAAAAATTCTCCGCTTACTACTAAGAATGTATGTCGAATTGTCATACAAGCCGTTTTACCAATTTTTATATCAATGTCTTGCTCACCGATAATAGATAACTTTTCCCCCGTTATTCCCTGAGCCGTTAAACTAGTTTCGTGTATGGCACGTCTACTAAGCCCTCTCTTAATTATCGAAACGCTGGATCCGGTATCGACAATGAACCTCCATACCTGATTATGTGCTGTAATATGAACAACTAAGTCAGTCGATGGAGTCTCACTACAGGAACAATTTTTTATTACTACTGAGTTTCCTAGTTCGACGAGTGCGTGCCTTCCCACGCCGAACTCTTTTCGTTTGGGGACTTCTGTTTCTTGCGACATTCACGCGCAAAGTGCCCAAACTCGTTACATGAGTAACATTTTACTTGGGACTTCCTATCTGACCTATTGGCATTTCTATTATTGGCCCCGTTACTATAACGATTATTGTCATTTTTATTTATTCGGTTATCACGATCGCGGGTTTCCGTCTGAGTTCTATCTCCCTTATTATCACGAGAGCGACAGTTCCTGGCTATATGGCCTTGTCCCTGGCATTTGTAACACGTCACCGCGGTTAGAAATATATTGTTATTAGTATTCGGTGCTCGCTCATAGCGATGTTTATCAGCGTCGGCGGCAGCGACGGTCAAGGCGATTTGTATTGCCTCTTGCAGTGTGTTGGGTAATCTGTATTTAACTTGTTGGCCTGGTACACCATGTAGGCCATTAATAAAAGCGGCTAGCATACGCCGTTCACCCTCCGCATTGGGTATGCGTTGTTCGTTCGGGTTATCTACCTGTAAAATGGTCTTTTCGGCCAATACACGACATCGGTCAGCGAAAGCTTCAACACCCTCGTCACGGCGCTGCCTAACGTTCTGCAATGCGGTGTAGTTATATTGATCAAGTTTCTTTATCTTAAACCGGTCAAGGAATAAGTTTACTAGCTCTTCATACCGCAAATCTGGCTTTCGAAAGTCTGGGTTGGAATTATAATACAGTGAGGCCGGACCACGTAGCTTAATAGCGACTATGCGTATTTTGTCCTCCTCGCTCCAATTACCTAACGCGGCTGTGTCGTCAATTCGCCGGAAGAATGCCGAAACTGGACCATCCCCCCGATAATTCTCAACTAAATTTACTAACGACAAGTCTTTAACAATGGGCGTAGCTACAGGTGTAGCCGAAGAGGCGGCAGTCGTCTTAGATTTATCCGTCATTGTTACGCTGCTAGTGTCACTTCCACAAGGTTGTGTTTAAATAGCAATACAACAAGCTTTCGTAACCAACGTGAAACAATACAGTAAGGAGAAAAACTATCATTAGTATAATCCCTAATACAATAGAACACACAAATTCCCAAATACTCATTAAATTCGTTTAAATTCAATCTCAATTTTTATTATATTAACTCTCACAACGTTAGGTTCATTAGTATAATTACTAAACCCGTTTATATGTTTTTCAACAATTCTCTGCAATAAATTTTTCAACAAATTTTCACATCCCTCTAATAATACATCAGGGTCACTTATTGGCAAGTAGTAAATTCCAGATTGGCTGGTCATTACTTTCTAGGTTCGTCATAAATATGTGTTTGTTGTTTCGCAATTGAAGGCACTGTACACGGTAAATTTTGCGTCGCGTGTTCGTAATAAACGGTAATGACACCTACTCTAGTGCCTACCTTCATAAACAATTCTGGGCTTAAACTAGGACGTACATTGACATTTGACACACTACTACTGCTAGCACCGAAAGGTCTAAACAATTCCATACACTGGTCGTTCGAGTCACTAACTTTAGTTTTCTTACTACCCATATATAAATACACAAATTGCGAAAATTCAGGTCAATAACTAGTACCACTTACAACTCCACTTGTAACAAATAGGGGTTTGCTACTACAATGATGTCGTGTGACTGTGAAATAAAAATTACGTCTTTAGATTTTTCTTTGTCTATTAATTCTTTATTAATTGACAGCAACCAGTCATTTAAACTGAGATAAAATTTGTCTGATCTGAGTGGCTGTAGAGGATGCCCATGCCGATAAATGTAACTAGCTTCTTTAAAACGAATACTATTAAATTTAACTAATCCCAAAATGGCAATAAATCGGCCTCTAATTCTTTTATCACTTAAAAATTTCTGCAATCCGACATCATTTTCAAACAAAGACTCCCATGCAAGTTTTACTACCATGACAAAGTGGGTACGTCTAACCCCGTAAAAGAGGTAAATAAGTACAATACAAACTTAAAGTATTAAGTACTATCCCACTTCTGACACCATAATATGTCGGGATAGCGAGTGGAGGTGTGGTACTAGGTCTTAAATCAACTCTTCAATTAATTGCTCTTCACTTAAAGTTTATTAACATTCTTCTTAACTAGTTAGCTATTACAGCTTCTATCGAGAACATTTCTAAATGAACTCGTGTTCAAATGAATAGTCAGTAATTCGTAATGAACTCTACTTCAAATGATTGAGTGTTCTTTCAACAGTTAGTAAATCATAAGTACTTTTACATAACCAAGTAGTGACTCTGTTTTACTCTCAAAAAGATTCTAAGTTCATTAAGATCAAAAAGATTCTAAGTTCAATAAGACTTTGAATTTTACATGTTTCTTAAGTCAGGTATTTGATAAGTCTGCGAACAGTAGTTCACTCACCAATTAGAAGATAACTCATTGTAGTAGAGAAGTGTTCTGGCTGAAACGAGCGTACGGTACACAGGCCGCGACTGTATAGCGTATGACCGGAAGATCGAATGATCATCTTTGCGGTCAGGACTCGGGTATTTATTGAAATCTGGTGCAGTATGTCTCCACGTGCGCCCTTGAAGTTGTTTACAAAACTTGATGGTTGACGTAATATCAAGATAGGTGATGGGCAGATGCGGCGTTAACGCTCGTCCGAAAAGGAAGTGTTGTGGCTCTGGTTTGGCAGACAACAACTGATAGGACAGATATGATATGATAATTAACCGCTAGATGCTCACACGTGTATCCGGGTAGATAGGCCTTGGATTTGACATGTACACTGATTGAATTGCGTCTTGGCGAACATCTGCGTCTCAAATAAAGAAAACAAAAAGAAATAATAAAAACAGAAGTTGCTCATGGGAGGTCTGGGCACTGGGCACTACAGCTTAAAGATAAAACTAAATAATAGTGCCCATCGACACAGTCTTGACATGCTACATGCGGTGCACCGTGTCGGTTACTAGTACGCTTATAATATGTTCATTCATTGTATTTTACGTATTTATTTATTGTGTGTTTGTTTTAATATGGATTTTAATTTATAACGAGCTCCTTTGGAGTGAAGGTCTGAAGATGGGTCATATGGCCTGAAACGCGTAACCCAGCTCAAATTACGCTAGAAGTCACTTGATGGAAATTATAAGGTAAATTATATCAACAAATGGTTGTTTGAGATGAAATAAAAAAATTGTATGTACGTAAAAATAGACGCAAATATGGGGTTATGTTTTGGTAATGCGATGTATTTGGTGAATTGATTACTTACTGTACTATATTGGTGTTTATGTTTTGTAGCGGGTATTGTGAATTAATATGTGTAACTAGTGTGTATGAGGAGGGTTGTAGTTTGTTAAGTGGTATTATATAAATAATTTTGAACGTGGCCGAGGTACAAGAAAATAAAGTGAGTGGATCAGGGGTGGTAGGGAATACTACGGAATTCCTGCACGAGTTTAAAAGGGTTATGGAAAGAATGACTGAGCATGATTGGCGTAGATTCTATGATGACATTAGACAAATGAAAGAACAAAATATAGGATTTGCTGAATGGAAAAGGCATAGTGATGGCACTATTAAGGATCATAAAAGACAAACGAAAGAGGCAAGAGAACAAACGGAAGTGTGTAAACAAGAAAGTAAATTAAATCAGGCAATGGATAAGAAGGTAAGTGACAGTGTTAGAGATATGACGAATAATAATGAAAGTAACATAGTTGAAGTGGTAGCGTTAGAGAAAAAAATATTGAATAGTGATGATAATGATGATAGTGTAGTGGGGGTAGAAAATGGTAGAGAGACAGACCAATTAAACGAGAATAAAGACGATCAGGTAACAGAGAATAAAGTAAGTAAAGATAGTATAAATGGAAATAACGAAGTAACAGACGACATGGGTGTCAAAACAGGTGAGAAAAATGGTGATATAATTACGAATAATAACACAGAACTAATTAACAAGGTAAGTGGTAAGATAGTCGAAAACGGGGTATTTAAAGGTGATACAATGAAAATAAATAGTGATGATGAGAATGTAGAGATAGTAAGTGGGAGTGAGAGAGTAATGGGAGTAGGGGGTTGTGAAGGGGTAGAAATCAGTGTTTGTAAGTTAGAGAGAGAATATGAGGAGAATTTAAGTAGAAGTAGGGGCAGAGGGTAAATTTTCCCCGGGTTTATTGTGAGCCAAGAGGTTTACAAGTGTTTTTGAAGGGCGAGTGTCCCTTAGCAGAAAACGATGTGTTTTCAAATTGTTCCCTGAGTTTTTGTGGTGATCCTGGAAGACCCAGGAGGTGTTTTTATGTAGTAGTACCATCTGCATGGAATGATAGAGAAAAAGTGAAATGGTGTTATGATGAGAGATGTTTAGAGAGAGAGAGAGAGAGAGAGAGAGAGAGAGAGAGAGAGAGAGAGAGAGAGAGAGAGAGAGAGAGAGAGAGAGAGAGAGGAAGATAGAGTTGTTTGAGATTAGTAGAAGTTATAAAGAATTAATGGAGAGAGTGAAGAGTGAGAGAGTTGATGATTATATTGAATTCTTACCATGTGATGTGGTTAGTGCAGCAAGAGGTGATAACAATGCTGATGACTTACCTGTATATAAGATGGGGTTACTCGTAGTAGATGATTACTATACTAAAGAAATGATAAAAGATTTAATCGTAACAGATGATACTAAGGGAGAATTGACCATACCAAATGTCGACAGGATTTTTGAATTAAAAGTATGCAATGATGTTTTTGAATTGTAACGGGGCTAAAAGGGAAGGGTTTTTTATTTTATTAAAAATTTGTAACAATTCATTTTCATCTGCGTGGCCAGTCACATGTTGAATATAAATCGTAGCAAACAAAGAACAGTAAGGTGAAGTCAGTACAATGGAATGTGCGTGTCGCCCACAACTGTAAAATTCTCAGAACTGTAATACGGTGTTACGCGCAACCACAACCAGGCGCGCGGATGGGACGCTAAGCAGATCAACCGACGCTGCCGAAAATGGCGCAAAGACGAAGTTTTGTGCGACATACAGTCCTAGCTGGAGGAAGTATGGATAAGTCACGCCTACTCTAGTGACGTAAACCAGTGGCAGTGTAATTTCGTCAACGTCCAACACACGGGAATTGTACGTGGTACCATGAACAGTGACTAGGACTTCGCACCAGCAGGCAGTGAGTTCCCGTATTGAAAAAATTAGTAGCGTAACCATGTTTTAAGTTAATTACACCACATTACCATCACCTATCCAGTATGGAAGATTTCACTTAACGAACCTGGCAAAAAGTTTGATTTAAAGGTTTCGATTTTGAACCATAAAAAAAAATCGTGGCGACCAATTAATAGTTGGGGATCTTCTGAGAGCGGTAAGTCAGAGTGGCGTGAGAGTAAGGTAAGTAAAAAGTGTAGAACATAACAGAATACTATATTGATACGGGGGATAAAATAAATGATGATGGTTATTATAATCATAATAACAAGATGTATTTAATAAAAAATGAATTGTGTAGACATAAGACCAGATTATTATTCGATGATTGTGGTTAAACGTTTAGTGTTCATGAACATTTAATTATGTGAGTAGGGGGTTTTGAAATGGACTGTATTAGGAAATGATTTGTGGTAAACAATAACAGATAATAATGTAGATTGTATATACTTTTGTGTTGATGTTAAATGTACTTATGTAGTAAGGTTAAGTATACTCAACTTTAATAATTGACAGTTGGTAATTGTGAATTTAATTAAAGTAATTAAAATGTATTTGATAAAATAGTTGAATTAAATTGAAAGGAGCTAATAAATGAAATATTGTATAAGATGAATGTTGATAACAAATTTAAATTTTTTTGGAGAATTTAATGGTATAATAAATGATGAATAATTAAAGGTTGATTATTAAAAGACTCAGTAGAAAGTTCAAGTTGTAATGTTTATAATTTTATATGCAAATGTAAAGGTGAATTTGTAACAGTACAGAATTGGGAGTCTGAGAATGAATAAAGTAAATTGTCAACTCATACAAGGTACAACCTTTTAGGAACCCCTGCTTTTACAAAACTGCACAATGTTGTTGCAGACTGTTTATGTTAATGTCTAGACAGCCCGGCTAGACGGATTACGTAACTGTGAATTACAGTAAAACACTTTGCCACCCCAGTTTGCATCAGACAGTAGCAGTAAGCAGTCATCAGTATACCAGCCAAGTAGACAGCAGGGCCGCGTGGGGCAGTTCAGGAGCGCGCGGTTCTAATAATCAGTGTTAGAACAATAAGTCAGTCGACACAATTTCTTCAGACCGCGCGGTCTTAAATTAAACAGGGCGCGAGAAAAAATACAGTCGGCTGACTAAAAATATAACTATACAACTCAGTTACAGTGAGAATCTAGTTCGATATGTGATCGGAACAATTACGCCAGCTTTTGAAAGCCGAAATTATTTCCGGAATGTGAAATGCAAGATGTTGTTAACCTCCAATACTGGTGCAACAGCTCAGATACTATTACAGACTGGTTAAGTACAAGCACAGACTGGTAAAGTACCTTTTGTCATCAAACTAAAAGTTTTTGAAAGAGCTCTATTAATAAGAAATGAGTATTGTAAAAGTATGATGGGTATAAGCGTGAGAGAGAGTGTGTGGGGAATAATACTAAAATATTAACAGTACTGGTTTGTTGTTATAAAATAACTCTATTTTAATTAATTTTGTCTAAAATAGATAGCGATTAAGTGATTGCAAATGTATGTTGATGAATTTGATGTTGTAAAAGGGTTGGAGTAGCGTGTCAAACATAAAGTAGAAGAGAATCTGGAGAATTGTCATACAAGTGTAGAAAATAACGTAAATTTCACATAATAAACCAAAAGTAAGTTGTTTTAGTCAGAATAAATTGTGTTAATATTATTTCACAATCAAACCCAAATAATCCTTCTGCAACTTGTTCGTCTGTAGAACCCTGGATTGGAACCCGAAGGTAAGATAAAAACTCAGTTGTTATAAATTTAATAAAGATTTATTAGTTGTGATAAAACGTATAGTTTCAAATTGTTTATTTTAATGTAATGATGTTTGATGTTCAATTTGAGTGTCTATTATGTTGTATTATGTTGATTAAGTGTAATTGAGTAGGATGTAGGATGTACTACTAAGTGTAGGAATCGTAAACATGTAATTGTGTGTTTTAAATGCGATTCCCCAAATTTCGGGTGGTCCCGGCCTTACCAGCCCAGACCATGGTTTTGGATGACAACCAGTTGTGGGCAGACTTATTCTAAACTGACCATGGTTGGTTGCCTTATGAAATTGGTACAATTTAGAAATTAACAGGGGGTTTAATCAGGGGAATCCACAGAACTTTGGAACAGCGGCTACCACCGAATGGGATGATAGAACCGTATTAAGGGCGTATGAATCATTGTAGTAGGATTACTGGTGTCCTCGGATACCAGTAATGCCGAATTTTTATATAACGCCGAAGCAAGAACAGTGTAAGCAACATTTGCACCCTAATAAAATTCAGTTCTTGTGGAGGCAAAAGGGCGCTACAGTCCAACATCATTAAGCAATAGAGTGTGTGGAAAGGAGCTGGCCGTTACAAGCCAGGGGTATAAATACAGTATTTATGTAGCAAGGTAAATGCCTTACATGGTTTATTCATGAGGTGATTTACCTAATTGTAACTGGGTAAAGGGGGGATATTAAATAATGATGGAGAAGGGGGTTACTAAATTGTTAGTAATGAGTTATTGAATATTAAAATGAGTTATGTCAATGATGTAGAACAGGGATTCTCAACCTTTTTGTGATTGAGAGCACCTTTCATAATCCGGGGCAAGTGGGAGAGCACCATGAAAATTTAATAATAATAATAATAAATACACTCACCAGGCTAATGAGATCGTTGGCCCTGAATGTTACTCAGAATTTCACTAATATCTAAGGAGAAGTCGCTTGCAGCCACACGTAAACAGTCCTCCAAATGTGAGTCATTTAATCTTGATCGTGCTTTGTTCTTGATGTATTTCATTAATGAAAAACATTTTTCACACAGGTAGGTTGTCCCAAACATTGCCAAGCATTTGAGAGAAGCATTTCGCAATGTCAGAAATTTCATTGTATCATTTGCACCCCAGAAATCTGTGATCCTTTCCTTTTCGAAAAGATATATTAAGGCTTGAGAGGACTGGAGCTCTAATAATTCAAGTTCCGCGCGAGTAAGATTGTGCTGTTGAATAATCTGAATTTTTCTGAGAGAGTAAACATTGAATTGAAATAGATTGGCCACCATATTAAACAACGGCTCACTTTCTTCGAGTACATGAAAATGTGTAGCAAACTCTTTCAAAAGATCTTGAATTGGCAGAACGACAATTTTAGGACACTCCGAGTGGGGACGACCAAGACTCGAGAGTGTATGTGCCAGTTCAGGAAAATGAACCAAGTCATTTTTACTTGCCGTCCCGAGGTATCTTTGTAACTTTGATCGAAAGGAAAATATAATTTCTTTCAGTTCACAAATTATGTTTTTCTGACCCTGAAGACGTTTGTTCAGCTCGGTGAGATATTGAAATAGGTCTACCATGAAAGCAAGATTGATCTTGAAATCATCCCCGAATATTTCAGGAAACTTAGTGACATAATCGTTGGCAGAAATAAATGCTTTGATTTCTTCGAAAACTTTCCAGACCCTTGTAATTGCTGCCCCGCGACTTAGCCAACGAACATCCGCGTGTAGGATTAGTTCTGAATAAATCATGCAAGAAGACTTTTAGTAAGCGTTTATTCAGGCGTTTAGAAACCAAAAAGTTGATCAACTTAACTATCAGTTTTAACTGTTCTGAAATTTCAGGAACAGATATAAGATGACTGTGTGAAGCTACTTACCTTTTTGTATCACATAAAAGTCACTAACCAACATTGTATATTTCTCGGGCGCCATCTTACCAACTGTAAGAAAATAATTTATGAGGGTTCTTTTTAGGCGAACAGGAAATCAGATGGTTGTTTAATCAAACAAAGAAACTTTATACGTTTACACATTAATTAAAATTTATTAACATTTTTTACTATAATTTTATTATTAACAAACTACCTCCTGCCGTCCTCTCTCTACTGGAAATTCACATTTACGAAAGTTATTAATTATATAATCATTCTGCTACAATGAGAATGAAAACATGGTATACAAATTCCAAATAAATTTTAAGAAATTAAGTATGAATTAAATTAAAATACCAACAACGCAAACCAGCCTTCTTTGTCTACCCGCTTACTCACGCACACACACACACAATGATTTTATGATTTGAGAGCTCTCGTGTTACATGTTATTAAAATTTATTTCCACATTACTTAATTAATTTTAAAAGAAAACCTTTGTTGAAATTTTAATATGAATGCATGGCTACTTAGCTGTTCCGTAAGTTGGTGGCGTCACACTTTTCCGCACATTGTCCGGTATAATAATTAATTGCCGAAAACTGTTTTTATAATGAAGAAATAAAACTGTTAATTGCTTTTGTATTTTTCTAGACTTTACTTCACATTTTTGTATATGTTAATCACATTTTTGGTCTGTTGCGGGCCCGCACTTACGTTTCGAAACTTTTATACAGACCACACGCGAGTGGTGATGGCGTTATACTGGGAAGAATTACAGGCGCTACTTTGTGAAGCGGCTGTTGTTCGTTCAATTCTGATTGGTTTACCTTTTGTATTCGTGCGCCAGTGGACTGTTTTTGGCTTGTTGACAGAACTGGTGACACACATCGTTACATAATTTGCTGACGCAACACATCGCCTGATGTCTGGTTGTGTAACGTGTTTACTGTTACATAACGTGTTTACGTTTTTCGTGTTCGTCATTGTCCTTGAACTGAGTTTGGTACAGTTGCCGGTTATTAAAACTGTTTATATGAATATTGTTGAATCATATGGTCTTTACCGTCTCAAACAATGCTGCCATCGTCTCGATCGCTTCAAATAAGAAATTTACCGTTCGGTCATAACATTTTTCTATCACTCGACAAGTTATTTATTATTAAAAAATACAAATCCTGTTATTACCCCAGGTATGCCCAAAAATGCCCCGCTACAACTGGCTAAGTTTTCAACGTGAATTAAACAATGATAGTGAACAAAGGGAGGAAAATGTTCATCATTTTTCAGAAGAGCGACAAATCCTTTATTTTAACCTACCATGGAAGGTGCGCCATCAGTAACCACACACACGAGCTTTGATAAGTCAATGCCATTAGGTTTCAGGAAATTCGCGACAGCGTTGTAAATGTCTGGCCCCGTAGTTGTACCCGGGAGCGGTAAAATTGTTAAAAAGAAATCTTCTACAATTCTATACAACGTACAAAGCACGCCAATTGTGCTACAGAAGCAATGTCTGTTGATTCGTCAACAGCAAGAGAAAAATAACTACATTCAGAAAGTTTCTGGAGTGCTTTTTGTTTAATTTGAGCCGCGATGAGGTCAACGCGCCTGGCAACAGTGTCATTACTAAGTGGTACATTTTTTGCCGCATTAATCAGAACACTTCTGTATTTCTCAGGTATACTTTCAGCGAGAGTTGTCACTGCAGAAACTATGCACTCCTTCACAATTTCTCCACTTGTAAATGGCATCCCATGCTGAACAAGTTTATGAGACACAGATTCAGACACTTCGGTTGAAAGTTTGTTAACAGCACTATTAACATTAAATGAAAAAGACTTCTGTTGACGTTGGAGTTGTGATTTTAACTCTTTGATTTTATGTATCCTTGCATCTGACCCTGTGGGATATTGATCAGAAAACGCATTGTGATGAGTTTCATAATGTCTTTGACAATTTGCTTTTCTGAAACCCGATAAAGGTGCATGACACAAAACGCAAATAACTCCGGTATTCTCGTCATTAGTGACCACCAAAAAATCTGTCTCCCAGTTACCTTCAAAATAATACAGTTTCTTTCTTTTTGCTTCGCTACTTTTGTTAGAATCTTGGGTTGATGAAGAAGGTAACTTAGGTATCGATTCGTCACTACGTTTTCGTATTACAAATTTATCCATGTCTCTTTTTTAAGAACGTTCACAACACACTTCGAGGCGAAAGGAAAATTGCAAACTGACAATAATTACGCGTATTTCACAAACAACAGAACAGCAATACTACAACCAAAATACGTCACAAAATTGGTGTATACCGCTACACTATGTCACTCCAGTCACAAATGTCGCTCGTGTAAGGGGAAATGTCCATGCAGAAACATTCATAGAGGTCATTTCTATCCTTGTCTACTGACGCATGCGCGAGAGTGGAACTCGTGCGGATCAGCTGATTCAGCGTCAGTTCAGCGTTAGAGGCAGACAAGGACAGAAATGACCCCTACGTGATTCCATCTCTCTTTTCCAGCCGGACGGTTTCTCAGCCAGTTCACTACCTCTATCTATATACCTCTATGGTAGTGGCTGCTCTTAAAGTCTCATTGGCAAATTTCGAAATTTCTATTTAAAATCTGAAAATTGATTGGTTGAGCTAAGTGTAAAATGCTACGTGACTATTTCTGTGAGAACGTACTTAAAGCTGGCAAGTTTAGGGATTTTAGAGGCAATAAAATTAAAATATTTTGAATAACCGCTTCTTTTGAGGGTACTAGTACGTATTTAACAGCCCATTTACAAGATGAGGCAACCTGGCACCTACAGTAATAAACCCCTCATAGGCTGTCTCTGCCTTTTAAAGCTGCAAACAATAGAGTCGGTATCGGCTTGTAAACTACGGACAATTCCGGAAACCATTGCAAGTAGTGCTCTTAGAAGTAACAAAGGTTTCCAAACAGTATTCTGCTATACTCAGTTGTTGGTGGACAACAGCTGTACGGCCGTGCTATATAGTTCATAATTGAAAATTAGGGGTCACTGTTGCTCGCGAGCACTTTTTTATACATCCATGATGAGCACCATTTTTAGTTACGCGAGCACTACAGTGCTCGCGAGCACCAGGTTGAGAACGGCTGATGTAGAAGGTGTAGTTGATTTTATGATGTATCTAAACGATTTTGTATTGATTTGAGGAGTACTATGATACTTACAGATGCTTAACGATTGTTAAGTAAATAATTTGTTCTGATGTAGTAGATTTAAATGTGTTTTATTCTATATAAGAATTTTAATAACGAATGTAATTATTGTGAAATGTGAATTATATAATGGAAGATATTTGTAATGTTGTAATGGGAAATGTTTATATAAATTCTGATTGGAATCAGGGAAATGTTTTGAATTTTGGGATAAGAGTTAACGAGAGAAGGGTATACAGAATGTGATGGGGCAAAATGGGAGGTTTTATTTTATTAAATTTATTTAATTTTCAATTGCCAATCCCACGTAAAATACGGCTGCAGTCGAACAAAGAACAGCAACATAAAGTTTTGAGTGCAGGGTAGTGAGGAATGTCAGACTCTGTTGTTGAATTCGATGATTGTCATGAACAGTTACGCATACACCCGCGGCGGGGCACAACAACTACGCCTCAAGCCGTAAAACCGATGCCGTAAAAATGGCCAAGACGCAAGATCTCATTATCACGTGCGTCCGAGATGACGGAAATTAAATCAAAGCTCCGCCTACCTGTGCCTTCTGTATCGTCGCAGTGAATATCGTCAACCTCGTGGGCCCATTTACAAACCACGCTACATCTACGGTGACGAACAGTTCATGCCTCGGTGGCTGTGCGTTTCCATCTTTTTAACAGAGCTTTGGTGTGAAGCGGGGTACAGAGTTACCGTCGCAATCCTATTACACCTTCAAGACCGCGCGGTCATCTTAATCGTTACTTGAATAAATTAGGTCGGCTGACCAACCCCAGTATATATCAGAATTGTGTATAACAGTGTCAAGAAAAAGAACTAACATGCTATGGAACAGTGAACACAAAGAAGGTTTATCGAAAGTGAAACCATAATCGTCAAATAAGAGAGCTCCGTGAGATACGCCACGCGGTCGGGAGGAATGACGCAGCACATGTAACAGTATTCTACCGAACCTATTATGATTATTATCATTTTTACATAAAAGGGGGAAATAAGGTATGAGTGTGAGCGTGGGCATTGCTGGGTGGCCTTGATTAGAGTTTAAGTTAATTCTTTAAGACCATTATAATTTTTTTCTTCTCTTAGTAAGAAATGATTTTTGGTAATATGTATACCTTGTTTATATTGTTTGGAGAATAACTCCGGGAGAAAAAACAATTCAAAAATGATGAATATTTACAGTAGATCAGAATAGATAAATTAATATGTTTGGTTGATATCCTTTTTTGAAAATGATCAAATAGTCAATGTTAGTTTTTGAGTATAAATAAAAGAAAAAACAATAAAATTCAATGTCAAAGAATTGCTAAATAAATATAACTATAATGCCGAAATTGAGAGTATAATTTATTGAAGAGCGTTAACCTAAGTCACGCTTATTCTTCACGAATTCGTGCGAAGGACCTGGGACCAGAGCAAGGTAAGATTTGTAAGAATTGGGTGTTCTTTTAATAATTACTTTGTTATTAATCAGTAGCTTCTCAAGAATGTTAGTATGGAATTTTAAAAAATTTATCATGTTATGTTAAGTATTCATCAATGTATGTTAGAGGTTAAGAGCAAAACCAGTGCTTCTTAACGCAAACCAGCACAGCTAAGGGGGACCAGATCAGTTGGGGATATGGTATTATACAAGGCCACTATTTGATATTTTGATTTAATGTTTCAGTGTCTGGTGATGTTGTGGCGGCGGTCCTGTGCTGGCCGGTGCGTCAGAGCAGGGGCGTCAAGTGCCTGTCTGGCCTTGCGGTGTTGGGATCTCGAGAGAGAAGTCCAGTAAGGTCATTCAGGTCCACAGTCACTGGACCAGGGGGTAAGTTAACCACGATTTTTAATAAAACATAAAGGGGGTTGTGGCGACATATCCAGGATGATCCCTTTAGGAAGTATGGGAGTGTCAATGAGAGTTTTTATGCTTTGGCATAAAACCTCTCATTGAGGAGGTATTGTAACGGGACAATTAAGCCCACCTAAGAATATTTTGGGGAAACATAAACATAAATAAATTATAATGGTAAATTTTATTTGGGAACAATAAAAGTAGTATGCCATGTGAGCGAAATAGTGTCAAGGTCACTAGCGAAATGCAAGCGAAGCAGCTATTTTTAGCCGTACAAACTTTGACCTATGTAATCAGAAGTCACGCCAGATGACATCAGAGCCGATCCCAGCTATACGTCACCGCTGGAATGTCGATTCAAATTAATAATCCCGTCAAAACTGGCTTAAAACACAAATGGAACAAAAGATTGAAATCACATGACTCCCCCGCTTCTTCAGAAATTGAGACAGTAAATTTTGCCCCAGTCTACAATATTCCGTCGTGCTGTACAGCCGTATAAAGTTCCGGAACAAATAACGGGCGCGCGCCCAAACCGAAAGTAAAAAATGTGATTTATTCAAATTTATAATGTTAATAATCATGAAGTGACAGTTTTGGCGATATGTAAAAACAAATTATCAGCAATAGAATTGTGCGAAATGCAGGCAAATACGTAAGGAGGCTGGACTGTTATGGACGGAAATTCAGATGAGTAACAAAATGGGGGGTAGAACAATATTTTAATAAGGGCTAAACCAAATTTCAGCATTATTATATTTTTTTAAACTGAGATCTCACATAAGGGAATGGGGTATCTATGAATGTGTGCATGAATAAAAGATGATAAACTAAGAAACGCTGGTTTGCAAAAAAAAAAGTAGATTTAAGCTTGTGTTTAAAGTTTTCTTGCTATTTAAAAATGTATATGAAATTTTTCCAATTTTCATTATATGGACATATAATCATAGAATCAAAGTATTGTTTTTTTATATAGATATCGTTAAAAATCACATCAGAAGTAAGAGAGGGAGAAGGAATATTTTTTGATAAAAGATGGGAGAATGACTTTAAATTGTTTTGTTTTGTAATAAAAAAAACGAATTGGACTATAAATGCATAATAAAAGAAATCAAAAGCTGTATATAAGTAATTAATCTCTTTTATTGAAATAACCATTCTGTTCTTCCGTTCGCCTAACTGAACCCGGGGAATTGGTAAGTAAATTTTATACCTATTAGTTGGTAACAAGTAAAGAAGGCGTCCGAAATATGGACGAACACAGTAAACAAAATTAAAATTAAGAGTGGGTGAAAAGAATATCACAATTTGACTTTCAAAACCGTTCATTAGTCACAGTTAAAAGTTAATCTCATTATCATTTACATTTGTTCACCCTCACTGAATTTTCTGCGCCAGTCTCTCACAGTACTAGTACATCATCAACCAATGATGGATCTTGGCCTGTGTCCTTTGGCTTGCAGGAAACAAATAACACCACACACCTCAGAGCTGGTGGGGGAGGTAGTGGCAAGCTGCATGTTTTGTCAATTACTACTCGAACAGAAACAAGCAGAACAGACAGTAAAATGTCCGAGCATCGAAGGAGACGTGAACTCAAGAGTCAGAAAACTTCCTACAAGAGGAGGAAGGTGTGGCCTGTGTAAACCCTTGGGTCTCAGAACCACTCCCAAACTCCCAGAAACATCAATTTTAGGGAAAATCTACCCTAGCCGGGGTCAACCACAGCCACCACAAAACCTTTCCTTAACTTGTGAACACCAGGGGGGGGACAGGACCCCGGCCGGGCTGGTTCATGATCCGTGGTACCATTTTTGAGTACACCACTGACCAGCACGATGACTTCCGAATCCCAGATTGGCATGGGCCGGACATCTAGGGTTGATCCACAAGATCTCCATCAGAGGTTCGCAGCTTTTCCTCCACCTTCTGGTGGCGACAGGGGAACATTAACCCACCAGGCTAGTGGAAAGGCAGGTTGCCATACCCCCCTCTCGCTCGGTCCAAGGTAGGACTCTGCTGACTCAACGGACGCCAGTCCGCTGATGAGGGGAGAACAAGCGGCCCGAGCCTAGTGCTGCCAGGGTTCATATGTGTACTTAATGGACATCACAGACTGACACGAGAAGTCAAGCAGAACAGACAGTGGAATGGCATATAACAATGTGAAAGGTTATATACAGTTGCCACTGGACATGCGAGATTTCTGTAGCAACCAGTTTGTGTATACCAGCCAGTTGGAGGTATTTTTTTAAATAGGCAAAATAATTAAAATAGTGTCAATAAAAGTATAAAGATGTGATACAGAAATTTTAAACAAAAAAATTTTATGTTCGTAGGTAACACCAGATTTCTGGCAGACTTGGAAAGAGTTTGAAGTACGACATGGTAATGAAGACACTATGCGTGAAATGTTGAGGATAAAGCGCAGCGTACAGGCTACTTACAACACTCAGGTAATTTCTTGTAAATGTAATTAGTAGCCTTACTTTGACTAATAACATCGTTAGGGATATTTATGAATGTCGAAATAAAACGTTTATGGTGTTTTATTTACTTATATGAGACTCCCGTGTATCAACGTTAAGCCCCCCGTTGAAGTCGTCAATTCGAAAGAAAACGGGTTTATTGTGTTTAATCAATTTGTTATTTATAAATATTATTATGTTATTAATTATGTAGTCTTACAGGTGACCTCCTATAATTCAAATTTAATAGGCAAATATATTTGTGATTATGTTATTTTAACTTTTAATTGTACTATAATACAGGTTTAACTAAGTATTCAATGGTTACGCAATATTAACGATATACGTCATGTATTGACTGAATGTATTAAGGATTCTTGTCAACCCTAGTCCCTCTAATTAGATAATTTCATTCAAATTTGGTACAGAAAACACACTAGTTCGGCAGTCTCCCGTTCCACCAGCTGTTGACAGTTAGCGCTGCTATTTGTAATAGACTTGCGTCTAGGTTAACCTTTCAACGGATTTTATTCACCCTTTTATCCTGTAACTTACTCCAACCACAACATATAATACCTATTCTGCAATAACATAAAACATTATCTTATACAAGAAAGATTCTTTATTAATTTTGTACGTTATTTCACATTAACAGTTCTCTTCAAAATAATAATATCATTAAATCGATTGTACAACAGTATATCGATCGTCAATTGACCAAGTTCCTTCTGACTTATACAAATTAAATATAACAATAAATGTTTCTTATCCCAGGGTTCGTAAAATTCTTTTAACCATTAGTAAGGCCAGGTAATGTAAAATTAAGGTTACTCAAGTATTACAGAAGGGTATTAACTCTAAATATATATGGAATTTAAAAATAAGTTGTTTTTACCGGATTGGCGGAACTCAAACTGGCATTGGACGTCTGTAAACAGTTGAAGATGATCTGCTTAGATTACGTTCATCCAGGAAAAAGTGTTCTGGTCCTTAATAAAATTGATGGTGTAGTATACAAGGAAGCTCCCAGGAACTCTTCTGACTGCCGTTCTTCTCTTGCGATCTTGATAGTTGTCAGTCATGGTGGAATGGAAATCGTATTCTAGCTTCTTCTTGAAGGTGAAGGTTAAGTCTGCAAAAACGAGATCTTTGTATATCTTCTCAATAATTCCGTTAGTTTCGGCCTTTACTTCCCTCAATTAGTCTTCTGATTACATGGGAAATCGGTTTAATACCGAATCCAGCGGAATTATCCTGGTGAATGAAGTGAGGAATTCTCGACTCTTTTAGAGGTATTCGGTTATAATTTGGAAGTCTAATTGGTTTTATTATTCATCGGTAGTATTATAGAATTAGGTTTCAAATAGGACTTATTAATTTTGATTCATATTTTTTCAAATTTTATCATTCTTTTTTTTAAATGTGTCTCCTCATCTCAACTTAATAGCATATAACAATCGAAACGAATGAAACGAAAATCAACAACATTGTACCTTTTAGTTGCCCTAACAACCATTATTTTCTGTCATTGGATGAAATTTGATATCCTAGAGCCAGAATTATAAAATATTATTACGCTTTTTTATTAAAATACTCCATGGAATCATACCGAATTACTTAAAACTTTCACCCAACCTACCTTATTATACCATATATAATTTACTACAGTTTCATTGGACTGGACCCATTAAAAAGGTATTAATTTCCTTTTACAAGTATTAAATTTAGGCCTATAGGTTTTCTTACAACTGTTATAATATTGTTTGGTTTTTTAACTTAACTTAACTTACCTGATCTACTGTAAAATTAGTTACTGGTTCATGGTGATTTACATTAATTTTAATTTCCTGGTTTTACTTTATTACATTAATTAATTCGTCCTGGAACCTTTCATTAGTTTACAACATAATTATCAGAACTACTTGTCAACTTTTAAACACTTATTGCCATCCTGGCCAAGTTTATAAACATTAATTCAAACAACTTCATTATCCAATTTTAGTCACTACATATAACATAGTATAGTGCCTAACACAGGTAATTATACTCAATTGTCTAAAGACAATTTTAACATAAATAAAAACATTACCACTCATTAAGTATTCCTATAAAACAACAGTTCACTCTTACTATACTCAAAACATAAAACGAATATTCTGTGAACACTAACATGCTACAGTATAAAGAACAAGTACAATTTATTATATTAACCATTAATTGGTATAGTATTTTATACTCAACGTTATTTATTACATCTTTCAACTTGAGGTACATCTCAGATGTACTAATTACTGAGCAACCTTAATATCGGGGTATGGTCCTTGACCATAGTTAATTCATTTTTTTATGTAACGTTGGGGACCTCAATTCTGTTACGTTACATAACACCCCCCCTTCGAAAGAAGTTTATTTTGTCTGAACGAAGTTTAGTAAAAAAATAAACTCATAAGTCTTCTATGATAAGGTTATCTTCTCTTTCTATCCTTCAAACTTTTAATTGCACCAGAAAACTGTGTTGATTCTCCTTGTGTATCTGGTCATTAATTCACTACTGGTACCTCCCTCAGTTGTAGACCTGTCCTTTTCTCTGGAACTCATAACTTTTTCTAGCTTTTTACGCTATTATTACTTATTATTATTTTTATATTTCATTACCTCTCTTGGTGTATAATCCCTAAAATACTATATTTCCCTAACATTTTTCCCTAATATCATAGCTGGTACGGAATCAGAGGGGCACTATTGGCTTCCATTACTCTGCCGATTTCCTAACTATATCTTCTGAGATCAGAGGAACTTCATCTCTGTCCAGAAACAAAATAAACGTTGCACTATCACAGCACAATACATATAATAAAATTATTACCTATAAGGTAGCTCCTTTGTTACAAACTTATACTCAAGGGATGATTACTATTATTTCTGAGGTATCCTAATACTTTTCTTAAATTATTTATCTCGTTGTTCTGTAGTTCCATTTATCATATTATTCACCAGTATTGTAGTTAAAGCTGTTCAATATTCATTTTAAATTCTCCTTAGTTCCGTGCTGTCAATTAATTATTCTTTAGCATACATATTTTACTATTTTTAATTCACTCTCATTTACTTCTGCAATTAAACACTGAATCTCCTCCTTATCATAACTTGTATGGCATATTCTTCCTTCATTTAACTCATTTCTGACTCTTCTTTCTCTTCTTTCATTTTTATTATTTTAAAATAATTTATTCTGAATTATATAGTAAGGTGTTCTTACTTATTTTTTGAATTTTGGGGTTTTAGTCTCTTCAAATTATCTGTATAATGTTCATATATATTTTTTTTTCATATTTTTTCTGTCCTAGTTATCATTGTTGCAGTTATTCTGTTATCAATCATTTAATAGTATCGCTTCATCGATGATTGGTTGTATGTACCCTTCTTCTTTAGTGTATTGGGATCCAATATTTCATAAGTATTATTTCCGTTATCTTTGCTTACAGTATACGGTCCAGTGTACAATAGTAACAACTTCTTAGCGATGCCTTCCATTGTGCTGGGCAATTCTTGGTTCTTCAACAGTATCTTATCTCCCACTAAGTATCGCTCCGGTTTTGGTTGGAATTGCTGATATTTTCTTCTCGTTCTCTCGGTTCATTCTAGTATATTTTCATAAAATCTTACACTGTTAAACTTATATTCATCCCCGCTAGGGAACTGGATTAATTCTGTTATCTCTCTGGGTGGTGGTCTCTGGAACATTGCTGTATACGCGGTCATTTCGATAAATTGATGGTGTGACAAGTTTATGAAATCCTCCGCAGCTGGTAGGTACTCAGCCCACTTTCTCTGTTGGTTAAAGCAATACGTGCGTAGGATACTCCCTACTTCCCTTAAGACTCGTTCTGCCGGGTTGCTGCTCGGGTGGTATACAGATGTTTTATACGTCTTGATTCCCTTCTCCCGTAGAGTGTCTTTCCACCTGTTTCCCTTGAACTGTGTTCTGTGGTCAGTAATGATGGATTTCGGAGCTCCTGCCTCACTGATATAATTTTGACAAATAATGTTTAAGATCTTCTGTGTCGTCGCCCGGTTGATCGGGTATAGTTTCGTGAATCTGGTGTAATGGTCGAATAGGATTATGAAATATTTATACTGGTGCCTCCCTCCGCTTCGCGGGAATGGGCCGCAAATATCGACAAATACTTTCTCCAATCTGTTTGATGATGTTATTGGCATCATTGTGCCTTCTTTCTTATGATTGTTAACTTTTACGAGCTGGCATATGTGACAATGTTTAATCTGGTTTCGCACCTTTCTGTTGGCATCCCTTATGTATACATGCTCCTGGAGTGCCTTGACTACTTTCAATGCCCCCATGTGGCCATACCTGACGTGGTAATCCATTATGATGTTCTTTTCTATAGTTTGTGGTATAACAATTTTCCATGTGTTAAGTTTGTACTGTGTCTTAATGAATGGTATTTGTTGGTGTTCGCAGTAGAATTGTGTTATGCGGTCGTCTTGTTCTCCAAGTCTGTCAAAAATTTTGCTCAATCTGGTCCTGCTTTTGCCGTTGCTCGGGTTCTGTTATGATGTTAGCCAGATCAGATCTATTACTGATGATATGGTATAGTTTGATTATGGTTTCTTTTTCCCCCTCAAACGTCTGGTCCCTGATATTGATTCGTGATAATGTGTCTGCAATGACGTTCCCTTTTCCGGGGATGTATTCCCAATTTAGGTTATACTCTTGTAGGGTCAGGCTCCACCTGGTCAACCTTCCATGATTCAACTTACAACTTTTTAAAAATGAAATCGACTTGTGATCAGTTCTGACGGTAGTCTTGTATCCTAAAATGTATGTCCTGAACTTGTTACAGGAAAATACAACACTCAAGAGCTCTTTCTCTGTTACATTATAGTTTTTCTCACAACTATTCAGGACTCGACTAGCGAAACTGATCACTTGATGATTTTCTTCATCATCCTCCTGATAAAGAACAGATCCCAGACTGACATCAGTGGCATCACAGTTCATAAAAAATTGTTTATTGAAATTGGGGTGGTGCAACATCACTGACTCCAAAAATTTAGTTTTAATTAGTTCAAGTGTGGCATCTTGCTCTTCTCCCTATGTCCTCTTGTCCTTGGATGATAATTGGCGTACAAATCTTGATGTTAGTTCCGAATAATGTTCTTGAAATTTACGGTAATAATTACATATGCCGAGGAACGATTGGAGCTGCTTTCTGTTCCTTGGTTTTGGGAATTTTTGAATTGACTCGATTTTTTCTTGGGATGGTGAAATTCCCTGCTCCGACAAGTTAAACCCTAAAAATTGCACTTCACTCGCTATCAACTTTGATTTCTCCAGCTTCAATGTAATATGGTTCTCTGACAGCCTTTCTAACACTCGTTCTACTCGTTGGCAATGGTCATCCCAATTGGTCGAAGTTATCAAAATATCGTCCACATAGACTGTTGTATACTGGAGTGTTTCCTGACCGAGGATTTGGTCCATGATTTTTACAAACACGGCTACTGAATTAACCAGTCCAAATGGCAACCGTTTAAACTGGTAATTACGGCCTTCGAAAATGAATGCCATGTACTTGCGGCTCTCTGGATGGAGTTCGACTTGCCAATATCCACAGACAGTGTCCCACGTGCTGATGTACTTGATCCCATGAAACTTTTTAAGTATTTCCTCGATTTCCCCTGGGGATGTTCGGTCATTCACTATCACTTTATTGATTTCCCTTGCGTCTAAACAAATTCTTACTTTGCCACTTTTCTTTGGAACGGCGAGGATAGGGCTGGTATAAGGGGAGTAACTGGATTCAATGATGTCCTCGTCTATTAATCTATCAATTTCTGCCCTCACAGCTTCCTTCAGTGAGTAAGCGACCGGGTATGATTTTTTGTTGAAGTTTACGGGTTCTCGAAATTCTATTTTGCACTGGTAACCTCTTACCTTGCCTGGTGTATCTGAAAATACATGGCGATATCTATTGTACACTTCAATTAACTGTTCCCTTTGTACGTCAGTTATTCCACATTTAAAATTATGGATTTCGTTAATTTTGTCATGCCATAATTGTTCATCATCCAACTCGTAAAAGATTTTATTACTTTGTGACTGTTCTCGTTGATCTAAACTTCTCTGTATATGATATGTTACTCGGGTCGGGGTCATGCTGTCGCTGTTAACTAAGTCAGCCGTCCATTCTGTTTGATTGATTTTTAAAATTAATTTTGACCTGTTCATGTCAATGATAGCTGAGTATTGTTTCAGCATGTCACAACCGATTAACATATTAAATGGTAAGCCACTGGCTACTAGGAAAGTCATTGGGATGGTTTTATTGTTACTTGTTAATTCTAACCTTGCTTGCTTCCGGACCGTTCTATTTTGGCGTCCCTTCGCTCCTATCAGTACAATGTTGCTTATTGGTAACGTAAGTATGTGCTTCTTCCCTTCTTCAAGTATTTTGTTCAGTTCTATCACGTCGATTAGCGACACGTTAGCCCCAGTGTCGATCATAATTTTGGTTTGTACACTGTTGATCTCTGCCGTTATGTAAATTATTTCGTTGTTGTTTTTTCTTGGATTTCCGTCTTCTTCTTCCAACAATTCGTCCCTTAAATTTTTTAAGTAGGTACTACAAATTATTGTGATACAATTATTATTTTTACCGTGATTTCTTATGTTGTTAAACCCGATAGAGTGGTTCAGTGAGGGTCCTGCTGGTTTCACTGCCGTGTGGGGTTTAAAAGCGGCTCGGATTCTTCGTCTTCTCTGCCGGTTTGGTTCGTTTGATTTATTTCATTTCCCGTTGACCTGGGTTCCGGCCGTTGACGGTCCTCTTCGTAATTAACCCGGTGGTAGTCCTCCTGACTCCGACTCCTGCCTCCATTAGTCCTAGTATCTCTTCTATCGTTATTGTTATCTTGGTTCCAGTCGGTGTCCCTATTAAAACTCCAACGTCCTTGGTAGTATGTCCTCCCGTTATAGCTATTGTACGCCCCCACATAATTAACCCTCCTGTAGTTTTGGTTTTGGTTGTTCGGGTTGTGGTTATTGTTATCATAATTCCGGTTGTTTGTGTTCTGATTCTGGTAACTTGGGTTGTACGACCGGTTATATTGGTTGTTTGGAATATTCTGTCTATTCCCGTAATTGTTTCCGTTGTTCCTTTGGCTGTTGTTGTTATTTTGCCATTGGTATGTCTCATTACCATAATTACCTGGCCTGCCATTATAGTTCGGCCGGTTATGCGTCTCATGACTGTTATGGTTATTGTTTCTGTTGTTGTAGTCTGGGATATCCCTGCTCCCGTACCGGTCGTTTCTCTGCCGACTCCTTCTATAATGCACCTCACGCTCGTGCTCTTCCAATAGCGTTGACATGGCCTGTATCATTTTTATCTGTCCACCTGATCGTGCTATTGATATCCCGTTATCATAGTGTTATGCTAACCTGGTGACGAGAATTTCCTCCGGGATTTTTGGTTCAAGGTGTCTCGCCAAGCATACTTTTCCCAGGAAGTAGGCGGTGAGTGTTGTTCCCCTGCTGGCGTCATACCTTCCATAGCTGATGCTCTCCCTTACTACGTTCTGGGTGGCGTCTGACCAGTACCTGGCTTTAAAAGCTATTTTAAATTCTTCGTAGCTTCGGATGTCGTGCCTGGTGGCTGTCCACCTATTTATCAATAGGTTTCCTTGAAATGTTCGTCCAAGTAACGACGAATTATTGGCCACTTGTTTTCACCAATTCTCATTAGTTGTTCGCCGACCCGTTCCAAGAATTCCATTGGGTTTCTCTTGTATGACTTAAAATTGATGGTCTCCCGGTCGTCTATATGTTGTGTATATGGAACAGTGATCGTTCGGTTGTCAACTGACCGTTGTAGGTTCTCGATTCTCTCCTGGTTACGTTGTCCTTGCTCCTGTACTTCGTTCACGACCGTATCTAAGTTTCGATGCTGGTTTCCGCAATCTGCTCGTATTGATTCCACTTGAATCCGGTTTTCTTCTTGTATATGGCCTATCTTGACCTCTAGTTCAGCCCTATTTCGTGTAACAGCTTCATCGGTCACTCTCAGTTTTCTATTTGTTTCAGTTATCTCCTGTTTTCTTTCGCCGTCGTTCTTACCTAGTTTATTATCGTCCTGAATCTGTCTCAAACTCTCGTCATTCCTGTCAAACTTTTCATTCATTTGTTTGATTAAATTCTCGCTCAAAATTTCGTTTTGTTTTTTTGAGTTTTCATTAATACTGTCTATTTTATTTTCCAGCTTTTCTGAATTTTCATTTATACTGTCTATTTTTTCATTGATTTGTCTAAAATCGGCCTTCAATTGTTCATTATTTTCATTTATGGTTTGCCTTAAAAGTTCACTAGTACTTTCCTTAATACTGTCTATTTTTTCATTAGTTTGTCTATTATCTTCTTTGATACTGTCTATTTTATTTTCTAGCTTTTCTGAGTTTTCTTCAATTTTTTTGTTTAATTCTTCCTTCTGTTTCCTGGAATCTTCTTTAATACTGTCTATTTTATTTTCTAGTTTTTCTGACCTTTGTTTGTTATCCTCCTTCATACTACTCATTAATTCCATTAATTTTTCCCAATTTAATCCTCCCCTAGCTTCCTCTTTATCTGGTTGGTCCCCTTGGGCATCCTCTTTATTGCTCGCTTGTTGTTCCATTTCGGTGTCTGTAACTACCTCTGTTTCTTCTTCCCGTCTATCTTCTTCTGTTTCTTGCTCATTCTCCATCCTTTTAGTAACACCTCTCGTATGCATTCCTGTGCCTCTAATGGTTGCCTGCTCAAGTTAAGTAATAATTAATACGATTTTTTACTTAACTAAAGCCCACTCGTTTAGCGCCAATTTGAAATAAAACGTTTATGGTGTTTTATTTACTTATATGAGACTCCCGTGTATCAACGTCAAGCCCCCTGTTGAAGTCGTAAATTCGAAAGAAAACGGGTTTATTGTGTTTAATCAATTTGTTATTTATAAATATTATTATGTTATTAATTATGTAGTCTTACAGGTGACCTCCTATAATTCAAATTTAATAGGCAAATATATTTGTGATTATGTTATTTTAACTTTTAATTGTACTATAATACAGGTTTAACTAAGTATTCAATAGTTACGCAATATTAACGATATACGTCATGTATTGACTGAATGTATTAAGGATTCTTGTCAACCCTAGTCCCTCTAATTAGATAATTTCATTCAAATTTGGTACAGAAAACACGCTTGTTCGGCAATCTCCCGTTCCACCAGCTGTTGACAATTAGCGCTGCTATTTGTAATAGACTTGCATCTAGGTCAACCTTTCAACGGATTTTATTCACCCTTGTTTCCTGTAACTTACTCCAACCACAACATATAATACCTATTCTGCAATAACATAAAACATTATCTTATACAAGAAAGATTCTTTATTAATTTTGTACGTTATTTCACATTAACAGTTCTCTTCAAAATAATAATATCATTAAATCGATTGTACAACAGTATATCGATCGTCAACTGACCAAGTTCCTTCTGACTTATACAAATTAAATATAACAATAAATGTTTCTTATCCCAGGGTTCGTAAAATTCTTTTAACCATTAGTAAGGCCAGGTAATGTAAAATTAAGGTTACTCAAGTATTACAGAAGGTTATTAACTCTAAATATATATGGAATTTAAAAATAAGTTGTTTTTACCGGATTGGCGGAACTCAAACTGGCATTGGACGTCTGTAAACAGTTGAAGATGATCTGCTTAGATTACGTTCATCCAGGAAAAAGTGTTCTGGTCCTTAATAAAATTGATGGTGTAGTATACAAGGAAGCTCCCAGGAACTCTTCTGACTGCCGTTCTTCTCTTGCGATCTTGATAGTTGTCAGTCACGGGGGAATGGAAATCGTATTCTAGCTTCTTCTTGAAGGTGAAGGTTAAGTCTGCAAAAACGAGGTCTTCGTATATCTTCTCAATTATTCCGTTAGTTTCGGCCTTTACTTCCCTCAATTAGTCTTCTGATTACATGGGAAATCGGTTTAATACCGAATCCAGCGGAATTATCCTGGTGAATGAAGTGAGGAATTCTCGACTCTTTTAGAGGTATTCGGTTATAATTTGGAAGTCTAATTGGTTTTATTATTTATCGGTAGTATTATAGAATTAGGTTTCAAATAGGACTTATTAATTTAGATTCATATTTTTTCAAATTTTATCATTCTTTTTTTAAATGTGTCTCCTCATCTCAACTTAATAGCATATAACAATCGAAACAAATGAAATGAAAATCAACAACATTGTACCTTTTAGTTGCCCTAACAACCATTATTTTCTGTCATTGGATGAAATTTGATATCCTAGAGCCAGAATTATAAAATATTATTAGGCTTTTTTATTAAAATACTCCATGCTTGGAATCATACCGAATTACTTAAAACTTTCACCCAACCTACCTTATTATACCATATATAATTTACTACAGTTTCATTGGACTGGACCCATTAAAAAGGTATTAATTTCCTTTTACAAGTATTAAATTTAGGCCTATAGGTTTTCTTACAACTGTTATAATATTGTTTGGTTTTTTAACTTAATTTTCTTTACCTGACCTACTGTAAAATTAGTTACTGGTTCATGGTTATTTACATTAATTTTAATTTCCTGGTTTTACTTTATTACATTAATTAATTCATCCTGGAACCTTTCATTAGTTTACAACATAATTATCAGAACTACTTGTCAACTTTTAAACACTTATTGCCATCCTGGCCAAGTTTATAAACATTAATTCAAACAACTTCATTATCCAATTTTAGTCACTACATATAACATAGTATAGTGCCTAACACAGGTAATTATACTCAATTGTCTAAAGACAATTTTAACATAAATAAAAACATTATACCACTGATTAAATATTCCTATAAAACAACAGTTCACTCGTACTATACTCGAAACATAAAACGAATATTCTGTGAACACTAACATGCTACAGTATAAAGAACAAGTACAATTTATTATATTAACCATTAATTGGTATAGTATTTTATACTCAACGTTATTTATTACATCTTTCAACTTGAGGTACATCTCAGATGTACTAATTACTGAGCAACCTTAATATCGGGGTATGGTCCTTGACCATAGTTAATTCATTTTTTTATGTAACGTTGGGGACCTCAATTCTGTTACGTTACAATGTATGTAAAAACATATCCATTTTTGCAGTGCATGTAATAATAATAGTACGGTAAGTGTATGTCATGCCAATATTCATAATATTATCCTCTGTAGTATAATATTCACTCATACAGTTTTATATTTCATTAAATTAACATAAAAAAGAATGGGTGAGGAATGTCTCTTACACATTGACATAACAACCTTACACAACTTATTAATAAGTATACAAATAAAAGACTAGCCCATGTGTTGTTACTACTTTTAAAATTTTTACTACTTGTAACTTTTATGTTTTTACAAACATAGATATGAGAAGAATATTATAAAATTCTTACAGCATACTATGTTTACAATGCTGGTAAACATTAGATCTATTCAGAGGAGAGGTGCACCTGGTTTTTTTTTCAAGGGTTGAAAACAACTTAGGAACAAGGTGCATAATTGAAGGGTTTGGTGGATGAAGGGGTTATGTAACATTTTTTGAAAATATGAGATAATTCAGTGGATAAAGTTGTTATGTGCTTAAGTGTTATGTGGTAAGGTCACAACAACGTAAACAAATCCAGAAACAGTGATATGAAAAAGATGAAGAAGCTATGTAACATATCTACTGTATGGCCATAGAGGATGAAGGAGTCATGTGCCCATAACTCCTTCTTCCAGTAGGGACTGTGCTTACAGCTGTTACATAACTCTTTCATTCACCCAAGAGCTTATTGTTTGTTGAAGTTGCTTGATTTCATTACCTGTCATTTTTTCAGTTTTATTTGAGTTTTAGCATAAATAATTATCTTTTGTAATGCAATTATGAGTTCTAGAGGAAAAGTGTTAGTTAATTTAGCTTTGCAAGGGCTAAATAATGATAAAACTTTAGATATGTTGACAACTAAATCAACAGAAGAAACTAACCTACAAGAAACACAGACTTCACCTAAAACTTCAGTTATTGAAGAAGAAAAAAATAATTATGGTAAGTAATCGTTGTAAAATATATATAATTCATTTTAAGGCAGATAAACTGGATCAAATTATACCTTGGAAATATATTAACCTAAAATTTAGGTTAATATGTATCATGTTAATTATGTATGTTAACCTGAAATTTAGGTTATTCGAAAATCAATTTTATGCATTTAATGGTATTGAAAATTAAATAATAATTAAATAAAATTAAATAGTATTTTGAAAATTATACTTTTTATGTATTACGAATTATTTGACTATTTTATAAAGTACATTATTAAGAAAAAAATGGGTTACGAAATATAAGAACTAAGATAAGATATATTACAAAAACTAAAAATGAACTTGATATAAACTAATAGTTTCTTTATATGAGTTGTACTTCATTTTCATATTTCTAGAATAAAGTGAAAAAGTTATACTGAGGTTATTAAAAGTGCTGCAGTTAGATTTGTTTGCTTGAATATAAACATTTTTATTGTTCGCCCAACAAACAAAGGACCGTGCTATACATTTCCTTACCATCATTAAAACCTCCTTATGATATAATAGACTTCCTAAATTTTAAGAAAAAGTTTATACTAGACCGAGATTAATCTTATAAGTTTAGGCCTACATTTTATGTTTTATAATCAAAGATTACTTTCCATAAAATGGTTCTATTTTACTTAATTTTTTTCAGATTGTGAATCGGAAAGCAGTTCTCTCAATAGCGCCAATATTTTTGGAGACGACTCAAGCGATCTGTATGAGCCAGATTATGGTGAACTCAGTGACAGTGACTTAGGCCTAAGCCACAATGATGGATCTAAAGAGGCGTTATTAAATGAGTCTGCTCTTGAAAGAGAAGAACTTCCCTCAAGTCCAAATAAAAAACAAAAACCATTTTTTATGAAAACCTCCCGAAAAAGAAAAAGAAATCCTAGTGAATGGAAGAAGAAGAAAGCAGCAATTAGAAGAGAAGCGGGGAAAGCTGTTTCTTATAAAGGAAAAGTTGTTCCAGGAAAACTATAAAAAATGGAATCTTATGTCACAATAATTGCCGTTTAAAGTGTACAGATAATTTTGACGAAGAAAAGCGGAAATCTATTGTGAAATCTTTTTATAAAATAAATGTTGATGCTAAAAATGCATTGGTGTTTAATAATATTGAAAAAGTCTCCATAAAGAGAACCAGAAAAGGTGCTGTAAAACATAAGTCGGCGTCATATAAGTATGCGGTCATATCAGAAGGTAAAAGAATACCTGTGTGCAAAACAGCTTTGGTTAACTTATACCAAACAAGTAGGAAAAAGATAGAAATTATACAAAATAAGATCAATTCTGGTGCAGCGGCTCCTCCTCCTGATAAGAGGGGCAAGCACAATGTAAGACCACACAAAATTAGTGAAGACGTTAAGGAGTCTGTCATTGAACATATATCTATATTTCCAGCAGAGGAGTCACATTATTCCCAAAACTGCAACATACACAAAAAATATCTCTCCCCACTTCTGCCTATATCGAAAATGCACAAATTGTACATAGAAGAATGTACGTTAAATAAGCTCCCCGACAAGTTTTGTAACTTGAGAGCAAGTTATTACCGTCATGTTTTTGTTACACACTTCAATTTGTCTTTTGGCGAACCTAGATCTGATACATGTAGTACATGTGATGCAGGAAAGGGGGATGAGGAGCATACAGAAAACTACCATGCTGCTTTTGAAGCAATGATATCTGATAGAAATCTGGCTGAGTCGGATAGCAAAGTTGCTTATTTAACGGTTGACTGCAGCAAACTATGCCTCTACCACGCCTAAGCACGTCAAAGGCATTTTATCTTCATCAAGCTTGGTTTTATAACTTAGGTATACATATTGCGACTAAAGAGGGTTCTATGGCCATATTTTGTACATGGACCGAGGACCAGGCAAACCGAGGTAGTTCTGAGATCCTAAGCTCATTGCTTACAACCTTTGAATTTGATGAGCAGCTGAAAGGTAAAGAGCATATTATTATTTGGTCCGACTCTTGCTCTGGCCAAAACAAAAATTTCCTAATGGTGTGTCTTTACCAGTACTTGATAAGCAAAGGAAGATTTAAGGTGATTGACCATAAATTCCCTGAGGTGGGACATACTTACCTCGACAGTGACAGGCACTTTGGCCGTATTGAAAAACAGATAAGGAAGCATCAGTACATATATATTCCTGAACAGTGTAACGAATATAATACGTGTTTTCGTAATCGGTTTCACTTACGATTGAGATGTAGCCTCACCTCGGGTTCGTCTATTTGTAACCAGAGAATATTTCGTTACATACAATGTTATTGTGGATCAGTTTACTTGTATTTATGTAGCGTGCACTTGAATACACCGTCCGTTAGAAATGTCGACTTGTAATATGGATAAATGATGTAGCGACAAACTCGCACTGGAGTCGTCTATGTATGATTATAAATATGTTATGTCGAACGGCGAATGATTTCGTAAATTGCCGCTTACTCCCACTACGCTGCTTCTTTTACGTGACGTCACTCACCGATGCCAACTATCGGGTCAGCTACAACCTGTGAATTCTATTTACTAAATGTAACGGCAATAATAATGACTCACAATTATCATCAAACATATATCCTTGTGGAATCCTTTATTCGAAAAAAGAAAACACTGGTTAACTTGTTTTAATAATTTTTAAACAGAATAATCGAAATTGTAGTACAAAATATAAGTCTTCTTTACCAGTTGGCAGCAGTAGCTGTTCAGTATTCCTTCCTTAGATCAAAACAATGCTTTTTGTTAACGTTTTAAATAAAAATTTATCAATTATCTCAGGGCGTATATGGTTCGGGGATTTATAATTATACAAAATATTACACTATTAATCAAAATACAAGTTCACAATCGTGGGATATTACAACGTTAGAGTGATAGGTGCACACAGAAATCGTATAGTGGTTGCCAGTTTTAAAAAGGTTATGTCTAAATCAGGCTTTTATAGTTATTATGTGAATTAAAAGTTCTTGTTGTGTTTAAAAGGTGTTAGTCTTATATGGTGTTATTAGTGGTTGTTTCTAGTGTTCGTGTTATATGGTGTCTGTAATTCAGTTGATTATTGCTTAAAATACGTGTATACAAGTGTATGTGTTGAAGTACGATATAATGAGATGTCAGATCACCAAATCCTCTTCTTGTACTTTTCTTGGTTGTAAATAGGTCCCACGTACACGTCAGGTCTTCTTCTCGTCCCTCGTCCACGTCAAATCTTCTTTCTGGTGATTATTCCTTCTCATCCATCTAATGGGTAGTCTTCTATTGTTGCAAAACGTTTGTATAGTGTACTTCTAACAATATTTATCTATTGGTATTGTTTTTTCACACTTTATAACATATAATGTAAGACGATTTAAGAACGCGTCTATCTGCTAAGATCGTTGTCAAAGAAGTCTCATTTTATTTATCCGAAATTTCTGGTTGCTATGGGTAAACTTGGAACCTGGTTGGTCAATCCGGGTAGACATTGTCATATACTTTTATTATTTCAGAATCTAAATTTGTTCAAAATCTTTAATTTAACGTAACTTTTCTATACTGAATGGGAGTTTAAAACCATTATCAGCATTATTTTGATCTTCACATGTGTTATATTTAGACACCAAACATGCCTGTTTTTGCTTAAGAACTATGGATGTTACAATTTTGTTATTTGGAATTTTCTTAAATAACTTGATATGTGTTATTTTGGTTCTATATTCCGTGTATACATTATTACCTATAAATACATCAACCCTTTCACATTTGCTTTACAAAATTTCTAATATAATTGTTCAAAATTTACTAAATTTGGTTTCATCTGGCCTATGTAATAGTATTATTTTCATCATCATGTTATAACATCTCTAACAATTAAATTAACTTCTAACATTCATCAAAATGGTTTAACATATAACGTTATTTTAACAACACAAAATATATATTATTCTAATATTTAAATTCATGTCCACATGGCTATGATTATACCAACTCCTTGCACAAATAGTTGTTTTCTACTCAAACTGTATAGGTGTTTGACCTTTAACAAAACATCTTTGTATTGTCCATTCTGCTTGGTTAATTAATTTATTTACCATGGCTTAATATCAGCTCTATTGGTATATTTGTTAACACAACAATAAACAAAAATGGAATTAATATCATAAAATTGGCATTCCTTTAAACTAACTGTATCCCCTGGTACATACAAAAAACACAACACAAATACTATTATATAAAACACTGTGCTATAACATAAAACATGCACATTTAACAAAACAAATCCTATACTAATTATTTAGTCCTTTGTCAGCTAATTTATGACTTATTCTGACACTGTCCATGTCATATTTACTATTCATATGGGTTTAAACATCCGTATACTTACTGATGTTTTGTGTTACAAAAATTACAATAAAGTGAACACTGTTGCTCTACCTCACACACAGTTCTAATAATCTGGTTACATTTATTGTTTATCTGGGTTTTACTCTTGTTATGAATGTAATTGTGACCATGTTATAATTTGTTGTTTACTGGACAACTCTATGAACCCTATATGTGACACTTTTTGTATGGTTCTTGTATCTATAACCAGGTGTATTTATATTTTTGTTACATTGATTAACTTAATTATTTAACAATATTTCTCTTACATAACATTATATGTTTGGGTCTATTATCCCTCACTTTGTATTTTGATTGTCTGGATTTAATGATACATCAATTGAAACCATTTGTTTCTTTATAGTCCTGGTTCATAAACTGTTTGTCTTTACAATTCTTTGTTTGGTCAATACTGAAAGTTTATTGTCATAGCTGGTTAAAGATATCTGCATCACTTAGCCTAAATCATTAATTTGGGTACGGTCAGTTGTCTTACTAGTCAGTCTAAAATTGTTAGTCGTTCTTCTTCACTATCATCTTTGAAGATATTGTTCTTCTTGTCAGCTTCTTAATCAAAGTCTTCATTAAGTCAGGTACGATATTATGTTGTTCTAAATGTCATGTTACATATTACCCTGCCACCAAATTTGATCATTTTAATAAAATATTGTTTTTGTTGAAATTATCAATTACCTTCTTTTTCATATTATCATTTGTTCTTCTTATTATGATCTGGTATACTTGTCTTTAATTATAAGTGTTCTATCCCTGGAACATGTTACTTCCCTAACAAATTAATCACCATATATTCTGGAATCAGTCGGGTGGCTCTCTTGACCTAATACCCCGCTGTCCTTACAATACATAATACATAAATAATATCGATTGCTGGAGCTATCTCGTCAGTCAATCACATTTAATAATCACTAGTCTATTCACGACTAAAATAAATAAAATAATATAATATATTCTTGGGATTGTTCACTCAGTCTAACTTCTCAGATCTAAATATTTCTTTCCATTGATTCTTTCAGGTGTTTATTTTCTTGTGGCAATATTAATAACATTTTTTTTTTTTTTTTTCTATTGGTACTATCTTCCTTCCTTCTTTATCATTACTGCTTAATCTTCATTTTTCATTCACTATCTTCATTTAAATTAAAACATAACAAGTATTTGCATCTTCAGTTGTTGTTGATTCTCTCACAATCATGATAGGTTATTTGTAGTAAATTCGTTTCTAGTCTTGTCTTATTTTCATCGTCGACTGTCTACACTTGTCCTTTTTTATTCATTTTATAGCACTATGGTTTCTTCTAATTTATGGATGTTGCATCCTTCTTTTATATTCCAATAATAAGTTCATAACTGTGTTTAATAGGAGGTGCTTGTTTTGTTTAGAATTTGGAAACTTATTCCCAGTTGTTTATCTGCTTGATTCATTATAACATTATCAAACTGTACTGTAAGTTGTCCTTACTATTCATTTGAATTCTGATATATTCAAATTTGTTTATTTGGCTTGATTTAAAGTTATATTTTGGATTATCAAAGTTGGTTAGATGAGCTTGCTATGTTCTTTGTGTTTTGAGGTTTTATCATAATAAATTCTTCAATTCCAAATTAATTCTCATAAATAATTAGTTGTAAGTTGTTCTTACTTGATTTTTAGAATTTTGTGGTTTTATAATAATAAATTCTTCAATTCCAAATTAATTCTCATAAATCATTAGTTGTAAGTTGATCTTACTATTTCTTTAGAATTTTGGTGGTTTTATAACAACTTCTACACTTCTTATTATAGTGCTTATTGTCGTATGTCCTTCTGTACCCAGCATTGATGATCTTTTGGTAATTTTCGTTATGTCGGTCAGTTGCTCATAATTTCTTTTTCTTTGACATGGTTTTTCGCCGTTGCTGGTTATCATAACATCAGTCCCTTCTTGTGGAGGTGTATGGTATTAGACTTAACCGTAGTCTGTCACTTCATTTGCTCTCATTGTCCGGATGACCATAGTCTTCATCATCGTTCCGGTACTAGTGACATCTCTGGCCTTTGTCTTGTATTTCATTTTTCTAGCCGCTATTCCTTTGTTGGCTGCTAAGCTTATTCGGCTCCCTCTATCATAGTGTTTTATACACCAGTACGTCTCTGGTCCATATGTGGTATTGCATGAAAAATATCTGTGAGGATCTTCATCTGAATTCTTAATTATTTGCTTATCTGAAGCCCCATAATCTGGTTCACCATCACACATCCACCCTGAAGGAATACATTTTAGTGCACCTGTATACTGGAACTGTCCTGGATGGTACTCTAACGGAACACATTCTGGTGATTCATCCGTGCCGTCATCCCAGTCTGGTAAGATGTCATACTTCCATCTTTCTGGAATACACTGTCCAGTCCTGCGCTGAAACTGATCTAGTCCCCATGTTTTATTCAGTTTACCTCTGGTCCTTTCCCAGTGGTAAACTACTGTCTGCTGGTAAACCATCTCTGAGATTACCCTTAATCTACTTCCATTATTCCTGGAACTCACGATTTCTTCATGGTTGGTCATATGGATATTATCATCATCGAATAAACCCTGGTTCATCATCTCCATTTCTTCCTTTGTTTTCATTAATTTCTTTGGATGTGTTCTTCTTCTCTTCATTGGTTCCACTTCCTTATCTTTAGTATTTTCTTTGTTTCCGTTAGTTTTCTTTTCAGGTAATACTACTACTGGGTCCTCTGTTTTGGTGTTTGGTTTTTCTTGTTTCTGGTTTGCTATCATTTTTTATTTCTTCGGTCATTTCCTCCATCTTTTCCTCCCTTTTCTTAAAGTTCTCGTCCAATTTCTTCATGATTTCCTGGTAATTTTCCTTCAATTCTTCCCTCAATGCTTTGTTATTTGCGTCAATTTTTTCCTCCATTTTCTTGCTATTCTCTTTCAATTCTCCCATTTTTTCTTCAATTGTCTTATTAGTCTCTTCCAATTTTCGGCTTAATTCCTCCGTAGACTGTTTATTTTCCGTTTTTGATTCCTCTATTTTCTTACCCAAGTCTTCCTTCAATTTTTCTAAGTTTTTATTAGTATTCTCCGTAGACTGTTTACTGTCCTTTTTTAATTCTTTTAAATATTCCATAATGCTCTTCAGGTCGATGGTCTCTGTGACTTTGTCCGGTTCTTGTTTATCTCCTCGGTCCTCTCTTATTATTACTTCTACTTCTTCGACCGGTGTCGCTTCTTTATCTTCCATGTTTAACTCGTCTACTTTCTCGGCTTCGACCGCTCGTTTTCGCAATACCTCTCGCTTCCTCATCTTGTTTATTTTGGTTTATCTGTCTATTAATAATAATTTAATTTATATTAAATTACACGCCTCACACGTTGGTGCGCCAATTCTGTAACGAATATAAATGGGGTGTTATCGGGTTCGGTTTCACTTACGATTGAGATGTAGCCTCACCTCGGGTTCGTCTATTTGTAACCAGAGAATATTTTGTTACATACAATGTTATTGTGGATCAGTTTACTTGTATTTATGTAGCGTGCACTTGAATACACCGTCCGTTAGAAATGTCGACTTGTAATATGGATAAATGATGTAGCGACAAACTCGCACTGGAGTCGTCTATGTATGATTATAAATATGTTATGTCGAACGGCGAATGATTTCGTAAATTGCCGCTTACTCCCACTACGCTGCTTCTTTTACGTGACGTCACTCACCGATGCCAACTATCGGGTCAGCTACAACCTGTGAATTCTATTTACTAAATGTAACGGCAATAATAATGACTCACAATTATCATCAAACATATATCCTTGTGGAATCCTTTATTCGAAAAAAGAAAACACTGGTTAACTTGTTTTAATAATTTTTAAACAGAATAATCGAAATTGTAGTACAAAATATAAGTCTTCTTTACCAGTTGGCAGCAGTAGCTGTTCAGTATTCCTTCCTTAGATCAAAACAATGCTTTTTGTTAACGTTTTAAATAAAAATTTATCAATTATCTCAGGGCGTATATGGTTCGGGGATTTATAATTATACAAAATATTACACTATTAATCAAAATACAAGTTCACAATCGTGGGATATTACAACGTTAGAGTGATAGGTGCACACAGAAATCGTATAGTGGTTGCCAGTTTTAAAAAGGTTATGTCTAAATCAGGCTCTTATAGTTATTATGTGAATTAAAAGTTCTTGTTGTGTTTAAAAGGTGTTAGTCTTATATGGTGTTATTAGTGGTTGTTTCTAGTGTTCGTGTTATATGGTGTCTGTGATTCAGTTGATTATTGCTTAAAATACGTGTATACAAGTGTATGTGTTGAAGTACGATATAATGAGATGTCAGATCACCAAATCCTCTTCTTGTACTTTTCTTGGTTGTAAATAGGTCCCACGTACACGTCAGGTCTTCTTCTCGTCCCTCGTCCACGTCAAATCTTCTTTCTGGTGATTATTCCTTCTCATCCATCTAATGGGTAGTCTTCTGTTGTTGCAAAACGTTTGTATAGTGTACTTCTAACAATATTTATCTATTGGTATTGTTTTTTCACACTTTATAACATATAATGTAAGACGATTTAAGAACGCGTCTATCTGCTAAGATCGTTGTCAAAGAAGTCTCATTTTATTTATCCGAAATTTCTGGTTGCTATGGGTAAACTTGGAACCTGGTTGGTCAATCCGGGTAGACATTGTCATATACTTTTATCATTTCAGAATCTAAATTTGTTCAAAATCTTTAATTTAACGTAACTTTTCTATACTGAATGGGAGTTTAAAACCATTATCAGCATTATTTTGATCTTCACATGTGTTATATTTAGACACCAAACATGCCTGTTTTTGCTTAAGAACTATGGATGTTACAATTTTGTTATTTGGAATTTTCTTAAATAACTTGATATGTGTTATTTTGGTTCTATATTCCGTGTATACATTATTACCTATAAATACATCAACCCTTTCACATTTGCTTTACAAAATTTCTAATATAATTGTTCAAAATTTACTAAATTTGGTTTCATCTGGCCTATGTAATAGTATTATTTTCATCATCATGTTATAACATCTCTAACAATTAAATTAACTTCTAACATTCATCAAAATGGTTTAACATATAACGTTATTTTAACAACACAAAATATATATTATTCTAATATTTAAATTCATGTCCACATGGCTATGATTATACCAACTCCTTGCACAAATAGTTGTTTTCTACTCAAACTGTATAGGTGTTTGACCTTTAACAAAACATCTTTGTATTGTCCATTCTGCTTGGTTAATTAATTTATTTACCATGGCTTAATATCAGCTCTATTGGTATATTTGTTAACACAACAATAAACAAAAATGGAATTAATATCATAAAATTGGCATTCCTTTAAACTAACTGTATCCCCTGGTACATACAAAAAACACAACACAAATACTATTATATAAAACACTGTGCTATAACATAAAACATGCACATTTAACAAAACAAATCCTATACTAATTATTTAGTCCTTTGTCAGCTAATTTATGACTTATTCTGACACTGTCCATGTCATATTTACTATTCATATGGGTTTAAACATCCGTATACTTACTGATGTTTTGTGTTACAAAAATTACAATAAAGTGAACACTGTTGCTCTACCTCACACACAGTTCTAATAATCTGGTTACATTTATTGTTTATCTGGGTTTTACTCTTGTTATGAATGTAATTGTGACCATGTTATAATTTGTTGTTTACTGGACAACTCTATGAACCCTATATGTGACACTTTTTGTATGGTTCTTGTATCTATAACCAGGTGTATTTATATTTTTGTTACATTGATTAACTTAATTATTTAACAATATTTCTCTTACATAACATTATATGTTTGGGTCTATTATCCCTCACTTTGTATTTTGATTGTCTGGATTTAATGATACATCAATTGAAACCATTTGTTTCTTTATAGTCCTGGTTCATAAACTGTTTGTCTTTACAATTCTTTGTTTGGTCAATACTGAAAGTTTATTGTCATAGCTGGGGTTAAAGATATCTGCATCACTTAGCCTAAATCATTAATTTGGGTACGGTCAGTTGTCTTACTAGTCAGTCTAAAATTGTTAGTCGTTCTTCTTCACCATCATCTTTGAAGATATTGTTCTTCTTGTCAGCTTCTTAATCAAAGTCTTCATTAAGTCAGGTACGATATTATGTTGTTCTAAATGTCATGTTACAACAGTATCGTGAAATAATAAGCCAAATCAAGTAAGAAGAATCTAGTTATAGATATGGCTAATCATTTCCGCAAAACTGATGATCTTATAACAAAGATGAAACTTTTGAACAGGAAAAAAGATCTTTTAGGAGAAAGTGTACATTTTAGAGATGGTGTGAAGTGGATACATGTGGAAGAATATGGTTTTTACTGTTTCAAGGAGTCATATGATCCTAACACTCCATTTAAAAAGTTACTATTAAGCGTTATGTGAACCAGGAAGCAGGTATAGGGAATATTTTCATTTCTCGATTGTCTCAAAAGACTGGTAAGCTGTCTAAAGAAAAAAAGGAGAACCTTAAAGACCAGCTACCATTCATTCCAGAAGAGTACAGGTGGTTCTACAACGTGCTTATCAATGAGTGACAACAAAAGTTATATTTAATCACAAATTGTAGCCTTTTATAATTTCAGTTTTACTTTCATTTAATTCAAATACTCATGTCATTTACTTTAATACTCATGTCAAATATAGAATATTGCAATGATTCATATATTTTTTTACATCATACCTTTTCATCCAGTTTACAAAATTCCTAAAAAATATAAACACTAGTAGATGAAGGGGTTATGTACACAATATATTTCAAAATATATATACTATTACAAGAAATGTATTCTAGACTCTATACATTAAAAAGTATATATAATAGGACTAATTTCATGCACTTAATTCATAAAAAAACGGACAAGAATAAAACTGCAACAAAAAAACTTTAAACGTTAATTACTCAAAATTACTATTTTGTTACATGACCCTTCAATTCTGGTTTTTCTCATTCTTTTCTCTACAAGCAGGGCTTTTTCCTGGAGGAATGATAATAAACAACTTACAGGAAGTAAATGTTACAAGAACAGGTAAACATGATCTGTACTTCATAGAATTTCTCTCATGTACATTCCACCTACAATGCCACCTATAATGCGTCACCTATTGTGCTGAAAAGAACCCTTCATACATATATTCCACGAGTCCAGTCTTTGTAAGAATGATGAGTAAAAATCATGTAAGCACATGCGTATTAATTTGCATATTCTTATTGAATAATTTAAATTACTTAATCAGTAAATGCTGACTTTGTTGAGATAATAATAGGCTTACTATAATTAACAAAAACTGATTTAATTTGATGCGTGTTAACTTGATTTAATGCCATTTGATTCAATTTTAATTGGGTGGTCTGATTAAATAACACAATTTAACTTCATTTAATTTTACTTGAAATCAAATAAGTAACTATCACATACAGTCATTTCCAAATATTGAAAAATTGTGTTTAAAAGTAAAAATTATTAACATGAACATGTGTTAAGTCGTTATTTGTCGCCTTACCTTAGCCTAATCCGTGCTCAACAGGTTTGCCTAAATGTTCTCTGGAATTAGGTGCTGTTCTTTAAGGCGATTTTTTTTTATAATGTAGTATTTTGGTTTGTTCTTTATTGGGACAGTTAATTGGTTTCTCACATACTTCCTTTAAAAATGTGTGGCGACCCTGGCTTTCTTCCTTCTTCAGGTTAATGGTAAGTAAGGGTTTGGGGCATGTCCTTCATTTTCTATCATTACAACCTGAGGTGTAAGTGAACTTAATATTGAAGCCAGGCACCCACATATGACAGGGGTGACACACATCATGATGACCTCCCCCTCGCTGAAATAATAGGTGTGAGAAACAAAACTGTATAATGAAGTGAAGTACAATAGCTGATCTCTTTCAAAGATATCTCCGTTGGAAATATATTTCACAGATTCCATTGTTTGTCTTGTCCTGGTGCTCATAAATTGAAAAGGCAGCATGCTAATTTTGTTTTATGGCAGAATGTATATAGTACACAAAATAATTATGTGCTTATGTCACTTGGCTCGGCGCCAGCCCATGGAGAGTGCTCTCATGAATGTTCATGCAGTCATACAGTACAGTCCATATGAGTCATGCTGTATGACTGTTGTAATGCGATGAAATGAGAGACCTAATGTACAATAAAAACCTAATACGAGGCACGTCCAGAAAATAAGAATACAAGGGCTGTGTAGGACATAGGGAAATTTTTTTTTCAAAGTTGGCACCCGTGACGTGTAGACGGGTTCTTAACGGTCAAAATGAGACATCGAGCGCCTCAGTCCGTTACAAAATGTCGTCGCAGCAGCTTAACACGTCAACCAGTTCGTCCCCCGTTTGCTCCACGTACTGAGGGTGAATCCTTTCTCGACTCAATTGTGACTGGGGACGAAACGTGGGTGTGTCACTATACTCCTGAGTCAAAAAGACAGTCTCTGCAGTGGCGCCATAGCCATTCGCTAACATCCAAAAAATTCAAAGTTCAGTCTTCACAGAGGAAAATCATGGCATCCGTCTTTTGGGACCAGAACGGGATCTTGTTGGTCGATTTCATCCCCAAAGGGACCACCATCAATGCTGCAGCATATTGTGAGACCCTAAAGAAGTTGAAACAAAAAATCAAAGACAAAAGGAGGGGAATGCTGACTCGTGGTGTGTCACTCCTTCATGACAACGCCAGACACCATACCGCCCGGCTCACTCAGGACCTGCTCGTGTCGTTTGGATGGGACTTTGTGACTCACCCACCCTACTTCCCGGACCTGGCACCCTCGGATTACCATCTTTTCACCAAATTGAAGGAGTTCTTGGGTGGACAGCGATTTTCAGACGATGAGGAGGTCATGGAGACTGTGAAAAAGTGGCTTAAGGAGGTGGAGCGGAAGGTATATGATGAGGGTATACAAAAGCTGGTGCCCAGGCTTCAAAAGTGTATTGACCTCAACGGCGATTATGTGGAGAAATGATAACATATTTTGGCACATACCCTGTAAATTTCATTAAAATATGTTCATTTTTTGATTTTTAACAAGTGTTGTATTCTTACTTTCTGGATGTGCCTCGTACAAAATAATTCCTTGATTAAACCATTTCCATAACCTAGGTAAAAGAAATAAAATAAAAAGTACCTAAACTACAAAAAGAAGTACAATACAGTATGTAACGACGAGCTCTGTATGTACTCTGTAAAAATGTGTTTCGTGTGTTCGCCTCACACGTTGTAATCGTTACTTTGTTTTACTTACTTACTTTTGTAACGCTGACGATGTCTGTCGCAATCTCACAAATTACCAGTACTCGCGAGTGTGAACCTTACCTGTTCTTTAATAGGTGATTGTAATTCCCGGGTGGCGCCAAATTGTTTAAACTGAAAACAATTAAAAAATATGACTATCGAGTGGTCATTCTAGATGGTATGGTGGATTCGAATTACCCATGCAATTGGCGGGCTTATTAATCTCGCTGGTAGTTCACCGAGTTGCCGACGTCTAGCGCCGTCATTTTCACTCGTCGCTAAAGTACACAAATCATATAATGCAATTTACTATGAAATAAAGAACGGTGGTTACAACTCTGTACTAGTTTATTATCTTGTAATTAGCTGTTATTCAATATTATAAAAAATTATATATGGTTATTAAACAAAGTTGCTCCGGCAATAAAAAGACAATATTTCTCAGGTTGGTGAACGGTGATCGAGAACGAATTTATTTCGACATGGCGCCGACAAACGTTTATTTTTCTATCGTTGATTTAAATCTGAGTTCTTTTGGTTACAAAAAAATATTAATATGGTTATAATAAAGTATTATAATAGACCATGAGCTACCAATATGAAACCCTCCCCCCTCCGTGGGAATTTCCGACCCTCATATTTTTTTGTTGCTATTGCCATCTAGTTTAAGGTAGTTTAAGGTTTTAGTTGTTTGCCTCTTATCAATTACAGCCTCCGATGCCTGTGTACCAAATCGGACACCCTGTGCGCAATATGTGCTAGTGGTTCGATTGCAAAAGTAATGTCAGGAAAACATTACAACAGAGCTATGAGAGTCCATAAAATAATGATTGTGAAGCTACAAATTAGTGTCACATAAGATTAACTAATTTACTAATAAACATTGAATAATTATCGGGCGCCATGATGGAAATTACCAACATATGATATTAGGCTTACCTTTCGGTCCAAAATTCGTGTTAAACGAACCAGTAATAGCGAAATGTACCTGAAATAATTCACTCGTACTTCTATTTTTGACATTACCCTTTATTCAAATCACATATTCCCATATATCATTACAAAATAAACAAATAGTGCCAAAGATGCACATGTTTACGCCTCGGGGCGTGTTCCCATTTATCTGAACATTAATAAGAAATAAACATTGTAAACATAATAATAAACATAATGAAATATAGTATAATACGCTAAACAATACCTGCACAACCCAGCACTTAAAAGATTTAGGTCACTCTCTCTCTCTCTCTCTCTCTCTCTCTCTCTCTCTCTCTCTCTCTCTCTCTCACTCTCTCTCTCTCTCTCTCATTCTCTGGTACAATTTATTTTATGAGCTCATTATTGCATGAATTTTGAATTGGTCATTCTTTTATGATGTTGATTTACTTGAATAATATATTGAAAAATATTGGAACGATCTCACCAAATATTGGACAGCTAATACTTAGCTGCGGTTGTTTTTCCGGTAGAACATCGCACACCGCGAGTTCGTCGACCGTATTCACGATTACATCTTCGCTGATTACATCTTACCGAATGGTAAGGTGTCACTGTTATTAAAACACTTTTGTTGTTAACCACTTTTGGTGGTGTAAAAGTTAAAATTCACACTTAGTGAACCTCTTGCCGGCCGGCTACGTTCACAATCCAGGAGGAAATGATACAGAGTCTTTGTTTAACATGGCGTAGGTGGGGCAAAAACTACGTCACCAGGCTTTTGTTCGTTGTTTTCCACTGACGTCATCAGGGCTAGTCACGTTATCTCTATCTGTGACATACGATTTTTTGCTGTGTTTGCCGTTTCACAATGAAAGCGATCGAAATCCTGTCAATTCCCATCTGCGTTTTATAAAATAATTATATAATCCACTCACCAAAACTTTACAGGGATTATGAAATATATGAAATATTTAAATAATTATTACCAAATAATTGTTAAAATATATAAATACAATAATTATGGTCTTTTGTACCATGTTTTTATAAATTTAGGATTGTACCAGAATTGTACCATCACAAAACCCCCTCAATGAAAGATTTTGTGCCGAAGCATAAAAACTTTCATTGACCCATTCGTACTTCCTAAAGGGATCAGCCAGAATATGTCGCCACAACCCCCTTACAATTTATATAAAAAGAAAATCAATAACTCACCCGTGGTCTGATGACGATGACAGTACCTGCATGACCTTACTGGACTTCTCCTTCGAGATCCCAACACCATAAGGCCAATCAGGCGCGAACGCTCCTGCTCTGACGCGCTGGCCAGGTCAGGACCGCCGTCATAACATCACCAAACACTGAAACAATAAATTAAAAATATCAAAATAGTGGCTTGGTATATTACTCTATCCTTAACTGATCTGTTTCCCCTTAGCTGTGTGCTGGTTTGCATTAATAAGCACTGGGTTTGCTTGAACTACTAGAAATATAAATACAAAAAATGTAAAATACAAGAATTATATAGAATTGCCATTCTCTTCATGGACTACCCTGAATTATAAAGATTGTTTCGATTCCCATCGATAATAATTAACTCTTTCTGTTTCATAATTAATGTAATTATAAAAGAAACAAATATTTAAATAAAACATGGAAATCCCCATATAAATCTCCCAAATATTCAAACATGAACAAAACATTTTATAGAAAAAATAATTAATAAAATCTTATTGAAATTAATATTATTATTATTATTATCATTATTATTATTAACAGTTAATAATTGGCGCTGTTAACAATATTTACCCCTCTTTCTCCCCCACACACACTATTTCTTATACATCATGTTAAACTTTCTATGTTAATACATAAAACATAATACATCATAAACACATTATATTAATACAGTAATACATTGAAATAGTGAATTCACATTTAATCTTGATTAGAATTTACACATTCTATCTATTTAAGTTTAAAAATTACAATTTCAATTAATTAATTCATTAATTCTAAACTTTCATTAATTAGCCATCAATTATTTATCATTTAATTCTTCACAATTTCGAATTTATTATTAATATTCGTATTACATTATTATTATTCCATCATTCATTTCTTATTACCTTTCTACTCTGAACTTTCTACCTACCTAACTACCTAACCTTTCACATTCTTATCATTGTTTAGTCTGGGTGACTCCTGTATTCACTATGCTTTTACTTATTATAATCTTACTCACCTTTCTTCTAACTAACAACCAAATTTACCTATCATGACACCAATATCTCAATTATAAACACCTTTCACTAATTTCATTCCGACGATAAATCCTATAGCACCGCTCGTCTTTGTATAGAGATGGGTGTTCCCTACCTGGCTATATACATTCATAATATTTTGCCCTTCCAAAAAATTCGGCAAACACTCCCTTAAACTACGCTATTACCTGCCACAACGCTATACGTTGGCTACTCCTTATCACCTCACCCCCACTACAAAATATCATCAGCAACAATTATATGTTTAACCTTGACTTTACTCACCTCTACAAATATAATCACTAACTACTGTGTCCCTAAATATCTAATACTCTTTTTGTATTATTTTCTTTAAAATTCTTACCTATCTAACTCCCATTAACTTTAATTAAATAACTCACCTGCCTTTATCTATACCCAGGCTCTATCCCTGTTTAAACACTTAACTGTAATCCTTGACCATTGCAAATATAAATTTATCTCTCACCTACTCATAACAGTACATCTCAGTTTTCAAATATATACATTCGTACTTAATTATTTATTAATATTCATTAGGAATTACCTTCATTACAAATTAAATAATAATTTAACTTCATTAGAGACTTTCTATTACAATTAATAATTTACAACTTCTGTTACAAAGTTAGTACAACTTTCTTTTGTACCATATTAATTCAGTAATTACTATTCAATTATTTAAAATTTTCACTTGTTTAGTTAAACAAAAACATGTTAACTGTTAATTATTAAAACAATTAAACTTGCTGTTACATACATGGTGTACATAAATATATAAAAGTTACCTGTAATACACAACATCAAAATACATAGATACATTGATATTAACACATAAACACAATGAAAAAATATCGGTATGGAGAACCATACATGACTTCCATATTCTAAGATTTATAATTAAAATAATTTTCGAAATGAAATATTACCATAGAAACTACTTCTTTCTACTTACTGCTTCAGCCTTAACCACAGTACTGTGGTCACTAACATATACCACCTCACGTTATCGCACTCAATTTTCACTGATGATGTAAGTCGATGGCATTGCCGAAACGTCTGGTTTTGTAGAAAACATTGGACTACGGCCAAATATCCCGGGAAGGAATTTTAACAAAAACTACTTCTTTGTTGCCGATAACGTTGTACACATATATATAAAAAATATGCATAAAATTAATGGCTTGTATAAGTTAATGATTGATCTCCATTAAGTAGTGCTCAAGTTTCCAAAGTTTTAATATTATGATGTCCGTAATTAAAACATCAGAGCAGGTTTAGTGTGTATGAGGGTACACCGTGGACAAAAATTTTCAACATTTCCTATTGAGCGTTGCTTAGAATAAAGCTGCGAATCTACAGTGTACGTTTCACAGAACAAACACGCGGAAAAGAAGGAGCGCTCCGAAGTCACTCATGGACCCTCAGCATCTTGCAGAGGGTTCATTCCCTAAAGACGAAAAGTCTGTCTATGAATCGTTCCTCTGTAAACACGTGCAGTTACACTGCCCAGCGATCCACAGGAAGCAAATCGCTATCCACTCTGGACACTTTTTCGGCTTGCATGCGTTATGTTGGTATGGGTTCAGCACTTTCCATTTAAAAAGCGTGCAAATGTAAGAAAATAAACATGAATGAGGCCAGAAATAACACGAATTTTGTGTGTGTGTGTGTGTGTGTGTGTGTGTGTATGTGTCTTCCCTGCCTTTTTACTGCGGTAGTCATAATAATAAAATGGAAATGTAAATAGTACATAACTGAGATATGCTTGCCTGCCAAGCACGATATATTTTCTCTTATACATGATTTACATTAAAATGATATATCGGTATGGAGAACCATACATGACTTCCATATTCTAAGATTTATATTTAAAATCATTTTCGAAATGAAATATTACCATAGAAACTACTTCTTTCTACTTACTGCTTCAGCCTTAACCACAGTACTGTGGTCACTAACGTATACCACCTCACGTTATCGCACTCGATTTTCACTGATGATGGAAGTCGATGGCATTGCCGAAATGTCTGGTTTTGTAGAAAACATTGGACTACGGCCAAATATCCCGGGAAGGAATTTTAACAAAAACTACTTCTTTGTTGCCGATAACGTTGTACACATATATATCAGTGGCGAAGTTACATGGAGGCAATTGAGGCAATGCCTACCCTAAAAAATTCTGTAGAATAAAAATTATAAATACGTATGAACTACATAACGTAAAGATTATACATTGTTACTGCGACTGTCAAATTTATTAAACCGAAACGTGCTTTATTGAGCGACCGCTAGATGGTGACAGGTGAGATTCGGCATAGTTCGTTTAAAGCGAATGAGGCAACCTGAACTTGCCTCAACGTTTTTTGTATACATCGTGTGTAAGCAATGTAGTGGTGTGATAGGGAAGTGTAGGGAGGGGGGATTGTCCCGCGCTGTACACATAGAGCGTTGAGGCATGCCTCACTTCTGTGGTCCAAACAGTTAAGTTAAAGCGCCTGTGTTGTTTCTAAGTGTTGATTTTATGCGGTTATTAAAATGTCACTGTTATTCCGCTGAACTAACAGATGATCAAGATTGTTATTTGAATTATTTGTAACATTAAACATATATATAGAAACTAATCAAGTTTAAAAATTTGAAGTTCAATCAGTTGTATTATTGTGTATGACTAATACAAGGATTGTTCAATAGACACACGTATAGAGCTGTAAAGCATTTTTTATTCAACGATTTTAAAAGAAGTCTCCAATAACATTAAGACATGAGTTCCACTGTTGCGCTAACCTGTAGATTCCCTGCTAGTAAAATTCTTACGGCTGTTTGTGGAACCATTCGGTTACAGCAAACTCTACCTCAGCGTCCGATTTGCCCCACCGTCCTTTTAGTGATTCCTTAAAAAAAATTTAAGATAAGATTTTTGCCTACCCATTTATTAAGTACTAGCTTCGCCAGTAAGCAAATTGATGTCCATTTTTTCGGCTTGCACGCGTTATGTTGGTGTGGGTTTCGGCACTTTCCATTTAAAAAGCGTGCAAACGTAAGAAAATAAACATGAGTGAGGCCAGAAATAACGTGAATTGTGTGTGTGTGTGTTTGTGTCTTACCTGCCTTTTTATTGCCGTATTAAATGAAAAATATTATATTACATTAAAATGAAAAAATTTTAATTTTATTGCCTGGCAACAAAATTATTTTATTTTTAACAATTACCATTGTTTCAAAAAGTTTAAATAAATTTTCAAGTACTTTACTCTTGTTAAAACGTAAAAGGTTGCAGGTAAACTACCCCTTCCCCTTAACCGATCTTCACCAAAAACAATAGGTCTTGAGTACTCTACAAATCAGGGCTGTATGCAAAACATTATTTGATTCTGTTTGAATTTGCGGCTGTTATCGTTTGCCATAGAAAATACGCTTGATAAAAAAACGTTGCAGGTAAACTACCCCTTCCCCTTAACCGATCTTCACCAAAAACAATAGGTCTTGAGTACTCTACAAATCAGGGCTGTATGCAAAACATTATTTGATTCTGTTTGAATTTGCGGCTGTTATCGTTTGCCATAGGAAATACCCTTGTTAAAACATAAAACGTTACAGGTAAACTACCCCTTTCCCTTAACCGATCTTCACCAAAAACAATAGGTCTTGAAAACTCTACAATTGAGGGCTGTATACGAAACGTTATTTAATTCTGTTTGAATTTGCGGCTGTTATTGTTTGCCAAAAAAAAAAAAATTTCCCTTGATAAAAAAAACCGTTGCAGGTAAACTACCCCTTTCCCTCAACCGATCTTCACCAAAAACAATAGGTCGTGAGTACTCTACAAATCAGGGCTGTATGCAAAAAATTATTTGATTCTGTTTGAATTTGCGGCAGTTATCGTTTGCCATAGAAAAAAAATCTACAGACACACACACACAGACACTTTTCGGAAAACGATTTTTTTTTCATGTTTTGAGTGTAGTACAATCAGAATCTGCAATAATCTCGAACACGATTTTTTTTGCCATCACCATACTTCCATTTCCTTAAGGAATATGGAAGTAATATACAATCCAAACTCATTATTTTGTCATTAATCAAAATCAGTCCATATGCAGTCCATTTCAAAATCACTTTTCACATATATTAAATCTTCATTACACAATTAAAACAATCTATCCTCCATCGTTGAATAGCATTCTAATCGTAGGTCTATTTATCTTATTTTTTAGTGAATAAATTTTATTATTAGAAACATTATAATCATAATAATTATCAAACATTTCATATTCATTCACAATTTCAATATCATATATCAAGTCACGATCGAGTATGGTTCTGTCTACATCAGTAAGATCATATGTTATAATCTTGTTATTAACGTAATTATCTCCTGCTACATCCATTACTACCACAGGTAAGTACTTGATACCATTATTATCATCACCTATTATTATTTCAATTTCATTATAAGGTTTGTATTCGTCATAATCATACACCATCTCTATTCCTAACCTTTCTACAAGTTCTCTGTACTTTCTATTTACTTTAAAAATTTCTATTACTCTCTTTCTCTCACCATATCTCTCACAATACCTCTCTATACTTTCTCTCTTTATATATTTCTCACCATAACACCAAGTTACACTCTCTCTCTCCAAATATGCAGGGGTCACTAACTCAAAATTACTGTACCACTTATGAGGTACACAAAAACATCAAGGAACTCTATGATTAACTAAAACTTCCGGGCTGAAAGGCCGCGGTCGAGTGCTTGATCTAGTGTAGCTAAACGTTTCGGCCACACCACCGGTGGCCATCTTCAGTTGCTTGTTCCCAGTTCATTGGGAGACGTGTTCGGCGTGTCATCTATTCGAACACATTTTTTGCCCGTTGCTTGTTCCCAGTTCATTGGGAGACGTGTTCGGCGTGTCATCTATTCAAACACATTTTTTGCTACTGAAGATGGCCACCGGTGGTGTGGCTGAAACGTTTAGCTACACTAGATCAAGCACTCGACCACGGCCTTTCAGCCCGTAAGTTTTAGTTAATCATAATGACACCAGCCGTGAAAGCCTACGTACTAAGACCAAGGAACTCTATTTGTAGACCTTTCGTCTCCCAAATATAAATTTAAGGAACTCTTGTCCTTATTAAAAATACGTGAAGACTTGACTTCACCCCCTAACACAACATCAAAGGAAAATTCTAACCCCTGCACCCCTTTAACAAAAATACTTTCTCTAAGCTCTCTCTCTTTCTCAACACACTCAAACACCTCATTTTCACTCATAATACTTTCATTATCTTTTTCTAACACCATATCATTCTTACTACCTATAAACTCATTATTCAAATTATCATTGTTACTCACCTTGTTAGCACTTAGACTAACATTATTTTCTGTGAATGTATCATCAATACCACCCCCACTATTATTCTTGTAATTCTCGTCTACTTTACTCTTCGGTATATTAAATATCTCGTCTACTAACGTTACTGTTTGTTTTGTCAATTTATCGAAATGAGCATGCATTTCGTCTATTCTTTTATCAAAGTGAGAATTTCGGCTTTTAATTTAGTTTTTTATTTCGTCAAACTTCTCATTGAAATCACTTTGAATTTGAACATTTTGTGTTTTAATTTCATTGAATTTAACATCAGAATCATTCTTTTAAACATCGAATTTAAAATTCATGTCCCCTCTCAGTTCATTAAAATTGCTACACATCATGTTATATAAACGTGTTAACATCTCGTCTGTTTTATTTTCTGACCTAGTTGAGATGGATGTAGTGACTTTCTCTACAGATGCAAGCATATCAGGCTCGTCAATGTGACTAGTTTGTGTTGATGGAACATCCATCTCACTAGTCAAATCTACATCAGTTGTACTGATTTCTAATGTTATATTGTCATTAGTACTCATTTTTGCTATTTTATCTTGCTAAAACATATATGTTTATAACCTAGGAATTTAACCCTATTTTACTCACGTGTTTGCGTACTTTCGCAATTACTTCAGGTAATTATTTCGCTTTCCTGGTAGGTATTACTCCACATAAAATTACGTTTTATGTAGAGTCCCTGTTCGCAAGGCGACCAAATGTGAAGCTACAAATTAGTGTCACATAAGATTAACTAATTTACTAATAAACATTGAATAATTATCGGGCGCCATGATGGAAATTACCAACATATGATATTAGGCTTACCTTTCGGTCCAAAATTCGTGTTAAACGAACCAGTAATAGCGAAATGTACCTGAAATAATTCACTCGTACTTTTATTTTTGACATTACCCTTTATTCAAATCACATATTCCCATATATCATTACAAAATAAACAAATAGTGCCAAACATGCACATGTTTACGCCTCGGGGCGTGTTCCCATTTATCTGAACATTAATAAGAAATAAACATTGTAAACATAATAAACATAATGAAATATAGTATAATACGCTAAACAATACCTGCACAACCCAGCACTTAAAAGATTTAGGTCTCTCTCTCTCTCTCTCTCTCTCTCTCTCTCTCTCTCTCTCTCTCTCTCTCTCTCTCTCTCTCTCTCTCTCTCTCTCTCTCTCTCTCTCTCTCTCTCTCTCTCATTCTCTGGTACAATTTATTTTATGAGCTCATTATTGCATGAATTTTGAATTGGTCATTCTTTTATGATGTTGATTTACTTGAATAATATATTGAAAAATATTGGAACGATCTCACCAAATATTGGACAGCTAATACTTAGCTGCGGTTGTTTTTCCGGTAGAACATCGCACACCGCGAGTTCGTCGACCGTATTCACGATTACATCTTCGCTGATTACACCTTACCGAATGGTAAGGTGTCACTGTTATTAAAACACTTTTGTTGTTAACCACTTTTGGTGGTGTAAAAGTTAAAATTCACACTTAGTGAACCTCTTGCCGGCCGGCTACATTCACAATCCAGGAGGAAATGACACAGAGTCTTTGTTTAACATTGCGTAGGTGGGGCAAAAACTACGTCACCAGGCTTTTGTTTGTTGTTTACAGCCTCGAGTTGTTTACAGAAATGTGCATTCCTTCCACTGACGTCATCAGGGCTAGTCACGTTATCTCTATCTGTGACATACGATTTTTTGCTGTGTTTGCCGTTTCACAATGAAAGCGATCGAAATCCTGTCAATTCCCATCTGCGTTTTATAAAATAATTATATAGTCCACTCACCAAAACTTTACAGGGATTATGAAATATATGAAATATTTAAATAATTATTACCAAATAATTGTTAAAATATATAAATACAATAATTATGGTCTTTTGTACCATGTTTTTATAAATTTAGGATTGTACCAGAATTGTACCATCACATGATGGAAGCACTACAAAGACAACTCATTAAAGTGTTCATGACAATGAATCCTGATAAAAATCCTGATGCTGAAGGGATGAAACCGATTGAAAACCTGGCAGAATATTCTAATTTGACGTCTGTGAATGATAACTTATCTTGTGAAACGTTCTACAGTGACTACCAAACTTTCTTGATTGAAGTTAGAGAAGGGACATTGGGTAAAACAGCACAATTTTGGATTGGTTACATGGACAAAGTGTCATTGATTCTGAGGTTTCAGCGAGCAACTGAAGAAAACAACTTTGACTTACACTTGGCATGTTTAGAAGATATTATTCCCCTTTTCTTTGCATGTGACCATCACAATTATGCCAGATATCTCGTAGTCCACATACTCACCCTTTTGAACCTGCAAAGGACACACCCTGGAGCAGAAGAATTACTTCGTAATAACGGTTTCAGTGTCTGTAGATCACAAGTTCCAAGTTCTAGAAATTCTGTGGACATCAAAATAGAACAGACAATCAACCGATATGCCAAATGTACTGGCGGGATAGTGGGTTACAGCAGAAATTTCTGGACATATGCACGATGGTGTATTACAAGACATGAACGTGCTAAATATGTAGAGTTGTCATTTGAAAGAGCAAGTATGTTATATACATCAGATGCCTCTCACCATGACCTGCAACCAGGAGAAATGAAACGAAGTGAGCAAAGTGTCCTGAAAGTAATTGAAGCCATTGAGCTATATATCAATCCATTTGACGTTGACAACAAGGATACTCTGTTCTGTTTATCATCTGGAAGACCTGTACATGAATCGGTGGAAGAGCATTTACTAAATGTAGGCAGTCTGGGGAAAGCAGCCTACAACACTTTCCTACAAGACAGATTTATTCTAAAGAATAAAAAATTTCATGAACCACTAAAGAGACAAAAGCTTCAAACTTTTAAAGAGTATTCAAGAGAAGATAATTGTTACATCATCACAAAATAGATTAGTTGAGATAAGAGCAGAAAGAAATATTTTTGGTCGAGCTTTGCTCCTGTCCCAGGAACGTGAAATTAGCCTAGAGATGCTTTTGTCCTATCCATTAGGTCCAGTACCATGGGCATTAGCAACTGCTGATGGGTGTCCTACAAAAACAGACAAGGCCAAACTACTCCATGCTTTGGAGATCAAGGGTGTGGTAGACGACCCTCCTAAGGTTGAAGAATGCATTTATATGATTGATGGCATGGCTTACTTTCAGGCTTTCATTAGCATTCCAGAAACCTTTGGAGAGCTCGCCGAAATTGTCTTAACCCGCTTTCCAAAATGTAAAAGGATAGATTTCGTGGCGGATACTTACTCAGATGTATCTATTAAAAACATTGAGTGACTAAGAAGAGGTTGTGGAGAGACATTCTTAATAAAAGGGCCTAAAACCAAGATTCCTCGGGATTGGAAAAAATTCCTTAGTAATGGCAAAAATAAGGAACAACTTGTCAACATTTTACATAATGAATGGAAGCAAGACAAATATGCCCACTACTTTCATGGTACAAGCATTTACTTGTCACATAATGATCAGTGCACATTGCTAGCGAAGACGGTTCAACTGTGAAGTATACTATACAAGAAGAGCTATGTTCTTCACAAGAAGAAGCGGATACTAAAATTATATTACATTGCTTCCATGCTTCTCAATCCTGTCAAGACAATTTGCCTATCAGAATTAGGTCACCAGACACAGATATTTTTATGTTGTTATTAAGGTACGCCAACAAAATTAAAAACGTGTTACTGTTTGATACAGGAACTGGAAACAAACGAAGAGGCATTAATGTCACCTTCATTTCTCGGGATTTAGGTGTAGCAATGAGCCATGCTATGCTGAATATGCATGCATTATCCGGATGCGACACTACCAGTTCTTTTGTTCGTCGTGGAAAGTTGTCAGTGAAATCTAAATTGGAAAAGTTTCCAAAATTCGTACCTATTCGTAGATCATTAGGATCATCACTTACAATTACAGACATGTTACTGACAGGCCTAGAGGAATTCATCTGTTGCATGTACAGTAATCAGGAATACACAGATATAAATAAGCTACGGTACGATTTGTTCACACAAAAATACTATCCCACAATGACATTTGCACAGCCAAATACACAAGGTGTCGATCTGAGTCTACTACCTCCTTGCAAAGCTTCTCTTGAAAACCACATCAGCCGTGTAAACTACCAGTGCTACATATGGAATAATGCACACATCGCTAAACCCATAACACCAACTCCAGTGGAACATGGCTGGAAGTTGGAGAATGGACAACTTAAGTTTGATTGGATTAAAGGGGATCCATTGCCACATGAACTAACAGACGTTACGGAAAGCTTTAATCCAGATGAGTTTGAGGATGAAGATGAGCCAGAACTAGTTAACTTAGCCAATATACTAAATGAGGATGAAGAAGAAGACTGCTGATTACAAATGCTGTTATAAAATTAAATGATGTTATTTAATTTTGAGATTAAAAATTTGAATTTTCATTATTATAACTTGGATATTTTCATTTATACTCATGTAATAAGAATTTTGTGTTAAGGTTCATATTGACAATAAAAAAAATGGAAGAGTATGTGACTAATAATTTCATTTTCCAGCTATTTTCCTAGAAAACCAGGGAAAACTAGGGGAAGAACGTCTGCACAAAATATTGGTTATAAATATATCTTCTTTAACTAAAAATTTGATTGAAATGGGAATAAATTCAAAAAAAGTCATTTTCTCTGTATTTCCGTGATTTTCCGGGGATATGCTGTAATTGATAAGGGGCAAACAACTAAAAACTTAAACGAGATGGCAATACCAACAAAAAAATATGAGAGTCAGAAATTCCCATGGCGGGGGGGGGGGGTATACACTAGCCTACGCTCTATTACATTGATGGTACTTATATACTATTAGGTTTAATTACAATTCGTTCCTGAAGTGTTAAAAAGTGTGTGTTAAAAGTTCGTAATTTTTACCCAGGTTATTTTCTGATTTCATACAAGTTAGTGTTTTATTTTTAATTAATACTTAAAAGAAATTTTATTATCAGTTCGTAGTGAGAGTTAATTGTGTTGTAAGAAAAAGTTAATAAGAATTTATTCCATAAATTCGGGTAATTCAGCAATACTTATCAAATCTGTTGAATTAGTGTGAAGAGTTACTCAGTTCGAAATAGGTTGGGTCCTTTTGGTCATCAGTCTTCCATCATTTATGAATTTAATTACGCCTGGCGTCTTTTTCGGATATGTTGGTCTAAATAATTAATTTGGAATTTGATAATCTGGTCTGTGGCCTCTGCTGAATGGACTAGTTCTTCATCAGACTTCTTGTGTCTTCATGTTATAAATTTTGATTGCTTTTTTACTGTTTTAAATTAAAATTGAGTCGATTACGGTTTGGCGTCTATAGGTCTTGAGCTTCAATAATGAACTAACAATTTTTAACGGAATAATAATAAATAATGTTCGGTTGTTATGGCAACTGTCTATCTCTTATTGGCTGTTCATAATTTAAGTCTATTGTTATGATATTTGAATTTTAATTCAAAATGACTAAATATCTTCTTATTACTATTATTTTTCTGTCTTCTTATCTATGTATGAGATATTATCACAACTGTTTATATTTTCTTTCAAAGATCATTTTGACATCCCACAAAGCTGGGTTTGTTTATGTATTAAAGTTTTGACAATAATGTTAATATCATGTAATTACATTTCTTTCTTATTTTATGTTCTTAATTTAACTTTTACATCTTAATATGATTCACTAATTGTACTTAACTAGTTACTTGCCCTGGATTTTCTAATACAATAGTTAATTTCTTATAATTTGTTGATTTTGGATTTATACTGTTAGGCATTTTATAGGCCGAAGTAGTAATTGGCTATATTTTCTTATTTTACACAAATTAGAGATTAGTTTACCTTTACATATGCTTTGCTTGGTGTCACTTATGACTTGTTTACTTTTTTAATTGATTTGGGTTGTTTTATAATAATTGTATGTTCTCATTACTTTACAAAATCATGGCCTGTCTATTTTTTTCTAATTGCTTTTTCAGTATTATTAGGTTTGTAAGAATTTATCTCCTTACTTATCTATATTGCCGTTTTTTATACTTTGTCTATTATTTACTATTACTTATAAAACATAACATTGTAGAGTTACCCTCTTATTTTCTTATATTTGGTTGTTACTAATAAGTAAAATACATTTACTTACTGACTGTTCCATGCCACATCCGGTTCGAGCACATGGTTTATACACAACATGAATTTCATCTCTAAGGGCCAGGATTCTTTTTCTCAGCGAGATTCAGAAACAGTAGAGGTTTTCGAAATAATAATTCTAATAACGTTTGTGTTGACATATGATTTGTTTAATACTCTATCTTTTCGTTAATTACACTTACAAAGAAGAACAAAGATGGCGCCTTACCATCACAAACAAAGTGATTTCTACATGTATTTCCGCTTTATTAATAATTACTTATTTTCTATTATTTCGTGATTTGACTGGATACTTGGTTTGTTACAAAACATTTCAAAGAGACTGCAGCTCTCTCTCTATGGTTTACCAAGTTATAAAAGACACAAACCAATGCCTCAGTTTCCTTATTCGTGATTTATAAATGCAGACATACTCTTACACCCACGCACACACTCTTTACCCCCATGTTTTACCCCATGTTGGTACATTCTTGTAAATTATACTTTAGAATTTAGAGCTCATTTTCGACAAAAGAATAATGGTTAATTAAGTTGAAACTTTCCTGAGTTGTGATTGCTGTCTCACTTCAGAAGTCCTCATGTATTAGCCAGATGTTCGGCGCCTTTCACAGTCTAGTCTGTTCTTTGCGTTGCACTGAATTTACTTTGCCATGTTAGGTAGCAGCTTGCATTGCTACATAATAGTTACTGTTTAATCACATTTCAACTAATTAATAAACACTTCTACTGGCAAAACTGTGCTAGCAAAATTTTAGCGTGTTAACACTGTGATGTGCTGTAATGGACTGAGAGCGGGTTATACGCAAAATCTGCGTATGTAGTAGTATATATGACGTCACCGTCTTTTGTTTCTACGGCCAACGCCCTGGTTTGTACGTTATTATTGATACGTCATCTTTATATTTTTAATGACGTCCAGCCTTGTGGACCAATGAGAATTGATATTTAGAGTCTGTCTTCACTTATACCATTGTATGTGTTCGTTTCACCCGCCAGCCGGTGACATTGGAATCATTCCCCTCTTGTTGAATATGCGTTGTTTCTTGGGACATGGGTAAAACTGACCTAACCATGGTTGACATTCATAAATATAATAAAATACAATACGAAATCCCTTAATCCCATAACTATGCCAACAGGCTTTTTTGTACTGTCACAACATAAAATCTAGGTTTATGGTCTGTATACTTTTTTCAGCCATATTCCTTCTCATAAACTTAATTGAACAAATCTTTTAACAGTTACTATGCTAATCTTGTTTATATTTAGTTTATTCTTAATTATTTTGGTGACTAACATTATAACACCATTTATTTTATCTTACTAATTATCCCTTTGAACATAGGATGTTTTACTTATTTTGCACTTGTATTTTTTTAGTATATTTTTTTCTAAACTTTACTATATATTTTTTCTCTACCTAACCATGGTAACACTAATATTTTAATTATCTTGTTGATTCATCCTCTTCGTTCACTTTTTTAAATATTACTAGTGGTCGCCCAGTGGTCGAAATTCGACCGTAATTCATTAAATTTTTAAGTTTGAAGGTTATTGAGGTTCTTTTGTCAAAGAGTATACCTCTATAATCATTGCATATAATTTTTTTGAATTTTGTTCTATTACGTCAGCTGCGAGCGTGTACAAATACGTCATTAGCGTGTGTTGTTTGCCTTAATTCCCTGCAATACCTATGAAATTTAATGTTAGTAACAGTTGAAAAAAACACAATTACAGCTTGTATTCGTATTTATTTTTTGATATAATTCATTGTCAGTTTTAATTTTTTCATGTTATTATTGAATCAAATAAACGCTAATAAAAATGAGACTTGACATTCATAGAAGTATAAGATACATTGTTTTCAATTCCAGTGGATTACATTTCATTTTTTGTAAGGTACAAAATTCGAAAACAGTTTGAAGATTATCTGCTACAAAGCTTATATAATTTTTTAATTTTTTTTTCTATGCATTAATTTTCGAGTTATTTGAAAAATATGAAAGATAGTAAAAATGAGGTTTAGCTTGGCTAAGCCATATTTAAAAAGCAATAACGCGTTTTTTGACATTTCCTTGGGTTTTTTTATTGCCATACTGACCAGGTTTCGCCAAGGCTACACAGTTATTTTGCGTATCTTTTTCGAATTATATAAAATTTAAATAAAAAATTAATACAAAATAAAAAATGAAATAAAAAATACGTGCCTCGTATTTTTTCATATATTTTTCATTAAATCAAAAAAACCGGGCGGTTAAAAAAAATAAATGTTGTCCATTGAACTTAAAATAGTTTGAAAGTGAATTTAATGATTCAGAACTTCTGTGTAAACAATGTTTTTTGTAAAAATTCTTTCATCATTTGCTAAATGCCCTTGGCCATTATATTAGGAAATATAAAATCTCAAACCATCGAATGATCGAACTCTACTTGCTGCGACGTACAATTGACCATGTGTAAAAACTGGCTGCCTAAATAAAATTCCAATTTTTTCGAATGTTTGTCCTTGAGACTTATTTATTGTCATCGCAAATGCAGGTATAATTGGAAATTGAGTTCTTTGAAAGTTAAATGGTAAAACAGTACCGGAATATGTTAAATTTATACGTGAAATCAAAATTCTCTTATTGCGTGCGGTTCCAGTTAAAACTTCGCAATCAATAGCATTACGCATCGTAATGCTACACTTGATGCGCATTCTTGTTCCATTGACTAATGCTTCCTTTGTATTTAAGTTTCTGATCAGTAAAACGATGCAATTAACTTTCAATACTAACTTATGTGGTGGCAAACCACTAATAGTCAAAGAATTAAAAAACTCAACTGGATAGTTATTGATTTCATTGTCATCATCACAAATTATTTTATCGTAGCTATATATGTTTTCTGTTCACCTGGTATTCGATTAAGTATATCAGTATTAATAAAAGTACAATCATCATTTTTAGGTGCTAAAATAACTGACTTCGATATGTTATCTGAGAGTCTGTTTTCGGAAATATTTCCATACACCTCATTAATAATATTATTTTCATCTCCTATTAATTGCTGAGATATTTCAATAATATTTTCACCAAACTGAGGGAATTGTGGGGCTTCATCATTACCATTTTTTTTCAAGAATTCGACAAATTCTATTTCACTTGGTAAGGCTCTCATATTTTGAGTAAACGTTACTTTATGAAAATAAACAAATTTATGCCAACTCGTGACACAATTTTCAATTAAAGTTGCACGTGATCCATGTGGGACAACTGGTAAGATTTGCCGAAAATCACCGCACAGAAGTATCGTTTTCCCTCCAAATGGTTTATGTTTATCATTTTCATCGCATAGATCGTGCAATAATCTATCTATGATTTTCAACACTTGCAGTGGGCACATAGAAATTTCATCAATAATTATCAATGATGATGAATTTACGTAACGTCCATAGCTACTATTTGCGGTAATATTCGCTACAGAATTTTCCAAAATGGGTATAGGCAATTTAAACACATTGTGTAAAGTTCTACCTCCAAGTAATAGAGTTGAAGCTATGCCACTGAACGCTGTTGCAATGCAACTAAGATTAAGCGAATGTAATTTGTGAATGAATGGTTTGTGTGAATGTTTTTCCACAACCTGCATGAGCGGTTAAACAAAAAACATTAGATCCAGTATCATGATGCAAAACTCACGAATCACACGATCAATTAGATTACGCTGTTCAATATTTGCAGTTTCATAATGCTCAGAAAACAGAAACTCTTGTTCTATTGGATCAATAGCATTTGCTTCGTCTGTTCTCTGCGAATACGTGGGAACTGGTAAACCAATTTCTTGACATGACAAATTATGAACATTCAAAATATCTTCAATTTCTAATAGAGCTGTATTAAAGGATACTTCTTCGTTGCAATCTCTCAAAAAATCTTCACTAAGATATACTTTAAATTCATTCCATAACGCCAATGCATTGGCTGGAACATTTAATGCACAAATGTAACCAAATAAATTTTGCATTTGTTTTGGTGAATGTAATTCTTTTGCTTCATTTAAACATTCGCGCCATTCATTATCATTTGAAGCAAGCCGTGAGCATGGCACGCTTCAACAAAAGAAGTGTGTATAATTCCATTGTATGTTCTAACATCCTCAAATGATTTTGGACCACAGACATGTAATAAAAGCAATCGTAAATGGAAAAGTTCGATGTCTTTTGGTGATACTACATATATGCGTGTAATGATTTTATCACCTCCACGCCTTGTCTTCTTCCATTTTTTTTCGGGAATCTTCCCACACATAATGCAAAGGAATTTCAATATACTTATATTCATGCGCTGATGGATCTGATCGATTCAATTCAAAAAATGCTAATAATTTTGTTTGTCTTGCATTTTCAATTGCTTGACGTTCTTGCCCTTCTCGAAAGTAAACATTCTGTCTACGCGGTAAATGAATGTCAAGTCTAACGATGACATGTGATTGAAAATGCATTGGTAATTCATAGATGCGCCATACAGCTTCAGTTGATCCGACATAACGGCCATTTAAAAAATTTTTAACTTCATCAATTTGTATTTCTTGACCTGGTTCATTTCTCTCTGAACCTAATTCAACAGATGCACTGTCATAGCCTTTATACACGTATTTATAAATGTATTTAACACTTTTAACTGTAGTGCATACTTCAACATTTATATGGCAATTAAATTTGGCAAGTAAATACGGATTGTATGGTACAACATAACGATTGTCGAGGCAACTACCGCGAACTTCAGCATTAATATCATTATCACGCCTTCTGTATAATGGATATCCATTTAGTGATTCACATGTAAATTCATTAAATCATTTTGGATAATCTTTTGTGCATTTTCCATCTCTCATACATACAGAATTTGGATTAAGTACACCGCATGGACCATGCACCATGTGTTTTACAACATATTCATGTAATGTAGGATGTGTTTGAATGTTAGGAATCTCCACAGACACAACTTTATCAATATCGGTAGCGTTAACAATTTTATCTTGCTCATTTAAAGAGAGTAAAATGTGAGCATGAGGCAATCCTCTCTTTTGAAACTCAATTGTATAAATGAGTGCTTCAACTTTACCGAAGATTTTTTTTTAGTGTAAGGCCCTCAATTAATGCTTTCAGTTTGGACTTGAATACACGCACAACAATATCAGGTCGAAAATTAGCTGACTCACCTACACCAATATTGCTAACTATTTCAGGCCAACTTGGATTGGAAGTCATTGTAATAAACAAAGAAGACTTTCCGAAATGTTGTACAATTGACATTGCATCTAAATAATTCTGATACATATTTCTTGGAGATCCATTGAATGAAGATGGTAAAATTACTCTACAGCCAACATTATTGGCATTGGGGTTCAGTTCTAAATAATCTGTTAAATTGTTGTAAACTTCAGACCTAAGACTTGTTTGATTTTGTCGAATGAAATGTAACCTTGTGCCCTCTATTCTCACATACATATCAACTATCCACTGCAGAAATAATTTTTGTGAATGGTGCAACATGCTAAAATCTTCTCTAATCGCAAGTCGATAGGCTGCATACTGAAGCATGGTTAATTTATTTCTGGGCGTTCTTGAATTAGATGTAGTTGGTACATTATGAGATATATTGATATGCCACCCAGTATCGCCATTTGGAAAAAGTAATGGATACGCTAAAGGGTCCAGTGATGAATCCAAAACAGAGATATTTTTAATGGTACCATTAACTTTTGAAAACGAAACCATATTTCGTTCAAAGGGTGGCTCACCATCAACTGTACTAAATATTACTGCTACATCAGTTTGAACTGCATCATTATAACGGCGTAGATCTAAATCACGATTTACTTTAATGAGCATACAAATTTCTTTATTTTGATTTTCAACTCTCTGACAATGATCTTTCATTGCAATGAATGACCGAACGAAAGGATTAATGCATTCCAATTCAAGAGAGATTTCGCGCATTATATTGTTATTGCATGTTTGATTATAGTGTTCACGTAATCTATAATTGACAGCAGTGTCAACATCATAAAAATATAATTGCGCATAACATGGTGAGCGACCATATCCAGCAGTCATTGGACCTGATCTGTGATAAAAAACATCATGTAAACATCAATGATACACTCCACGCGTAACTGTATCCGAAATTTTAGCTTCTGAGCTAACCATAGCAAATGATGAATTGTATTTACGAATGTTTTCAAAATAATTTTTTGACTTTCTTTTTATTGAAGGTTCATTTGAAGTAAGTACATCATACAATGATTTAAAGTATTCATTTTGACTTAAGGCCGGTAATATTGCTTTACCCTTATGACAACATGAAGTGAATGCAGTCCTTTCACCTAAAGTGACCTCAGATTCGAAATGTTTTGCATTGCAAAACCTGCATTGTAAATGCATTAATCCACAGTCAAAAGTATTAAAATTTCTTGGAATGACATTCAGTGCGCATTTAAATGTATCCCTCAAAATAATTTCATCATTTTGTATACTATTTACACTATTTAAATTTGCATTTGGTCTATTATCATTTTGACTTTCACGTGAATATATATTCCTTCTTCTTTGTCTCTCACTCCGACCCGTCAATGTTCTATGTCGAGGCATAATGGAAGTAGGTGCGAATATCTGAATGTAAATAAAAAAACATGTAATGAAATTACTGAAACTAAGATTAGACAGGGTTTAATTTAAAAATAATAAAATGTACTCACTTTTTTGAAACCACCAATAATAATTAGGTGAGAGTAAGTCAATTCAAATTGCTGCTACAAAATATTCCTTTTGCAACAGGTGTATATTAAGCAAGCTGTATTTCACTTTCAACTGCACATTAATATATATAAAACACAGATATCTAATATACAAAATATAAAATAAACGCTTTTTTGGCTTGACATACACTCCACAGACTATTGAAAAAGGAACATTTGAAATCACACAAAATTCACAACTCATTCAGTCAATCTGTCAGTATTAAGCAAGCTGTATTTCACTTTCAACTGCACTTTTAATATATAAAACACAGATATCTAATATACAAAATATAAAATAAACGCTTTTTTCCCTTGACATACACTCCACAGACTATTGTTGCCTGGCAACAAAATTATTTTATTTTTAACAATTACCATTGTTTGAAAAAGTTAAAACGAATTTTCAAGTGCAAATGAATGTTTTATTTTATTTAATTTAATGTATTTGTAACACATATTATATATAAATTTTAGCTTTCTGCACTCCTTCTCCATATAAACTTTAACTATGCCAAATCTCACACTCCTCTGTGAGCGCAATATGCTTAAAAAGGGGTACAAAGTTTTCTCTTCACGTATTAATATATAAGAAGATTATATATATAAACTTTCACATATGAACTTACTTTGGTTTCACCTTTCCCATACGTTTCAAGGTGATGTACCATTGAGGAAGAGGCACATCACCTTGAAATGTATGGGAAAGTGAAACCAAAGTAAGTTCATATGTGAAAGTTTATATATATAATACTAATATTTTGAATCATTATGGGATTTTTACCCTGAATATCATTGTATTCCTAATCTACAATTACTCTTAATTCTAATAACAATAATATTCTTATTCTCTGGCACTTTTCACCATTAAACTGTAGTGTTTATCACTGGTTTTAGGTGTCTATACTTATCTGTAGGGTTTTATATTTAGTTCGGGTTTACACTGGCACTTTGCACTTTTTTATGGTACTTGTGTGTTACTAGTGGGTATTCCCTAATATTAATTTCTCTTTTCTCACTTAATCATGTTCACTCCCTACCTATCTCTCACTTCTGGGTTTTTTATTGTTTTATTTACAATTGTTAGTTATACTGTTACCAAGTTTCATATCATTATAGAGTTATTCATAACATTTAATATGTATTTCTTTGGTTAGTGTACTTTAATTTGTTATACTACTGATAATAAAATACAATATATTTACACTTTGTACTTGGCCAATAATTGTTTAATTTCAAAGGTCGGGCGCCACCTTGATATGCAAGAAAGTAAATATAAACGTGAAGTTTTACTTACCTTTAAAAGGGCAGGAATTCGTTTAAGCGAACTTCTTGAGTAGCGGAAAGTGTTATTTGAAATAATAATACTTTGTTAAAATTTTTACCAAATGATATTACCCAGTTTATTTATGACATTTAATTACATCTATTCTCCACCAGGTGGCGACAAAATTACGTTAAATTTCCCTTTTACAAGCCCTCCAAAATACCTACACAGTTATTTATATTTTTTAAACTCTCTGAAAACATTAAACATTTGATATGTGTTATATATATATATATATATACACTTGCACAACCCAGCACTTTTTAAATAGTATTTTGTTCACGCTCTCTCTCTCTCTCTCTCTCTCTCTCTCTCTCTCTCTCTCTCTCTCTCTCTCTCTCTCTCTCTCTCTCTCTCTCTCTCTCTCTCTCTCTCTCTCTCTCTCTCTCTCTCTCTCTCTCGTACAATTATTAGTTTTTTATGAGCTCATTTTCATGAATAAATTTTTATTGAAATGCATTTCTGGTATTAAACTTATATATTGAACTGAATATTGGTCATTTTACTATTTTCTTTGATATTACAAAAGGTTGTATCTGATACTTAGCTTCGAGTTTTTAGAACGTCGCACACCGCGAGTTCGCCGATTCTGGACGATCACATCTCACTCACACTTTGCCGAATTGTATTGTACTTTGAACTGTACCGGACCACTGTTATTTAATCCACTTTTGGTGGTGTAAAGTTTAAATAAACACTTAGTGAATATGCCGGCCGCGTGCTGTGCCGACCGGCCCAATTCACGGTCCAGGCCAAAATGACCCAGAGTCATTGTTAAACATTGGGTAGGTGGGGCAGAACTACGTCACGAGTTCTTTGTTCCGTAGCCCAGCCCAGTCGCATACAATGCGTCTTACATTCCTTGCGTCTGACGTAATCGTGGGCTTGGTTGTTTACTGCTTATCTGTGACAAATAGTTTTTGCGACATTTGTAGCTTTTCAGCGAATTCGACCAAAATCCTGTTAACTCCAAAGTGCATTGTTTAAAATATTCTACAGTTTATTCACCAAAACTTTATAGGGATTATGAAATAAAATTATTATTATTACAAAATAAATGGTTAGAGTATAAAAATACAATAATTATGGTTTTTAGGACCATAGTTTTACAAAATTATTATTGTACCAGAATTGTACCGTCACAAAACCCCCTAAATGAAAGATTTTATGCCGAAGCATAAAAACTTTCATTGACACATTCGTACTTCCTAAAGGGATCAGCCAGGATATGTCGCCACAACCCCCTTACAATTTATATGAAAAGAAATACAATAACTCACCCGTGGTCTGATGATGATGACAGAACCTGCATGACCTTACTGGACTTCTCCTTCGAGATCCCAACACCATAAGGCCAATCAGGCGCGTAACGCTCCTCCTCTGACGCGCTGGCCAGCTCAGGACCGCCGTCACAACATCACCAAACACTGAAACAATAAATCAAAAAATATTAAAATAGTGGCTTGGTATATTACTATATCCATAACTGATCTGTTTCCCCTTAGCTATGTGCTGGTTTGCGTTAAGAAGCACTGGGTTTGCTTCAAATCAACAAGAATTATATAGAAGTGCCATTCTCTTCATTGACTATCCTTTATATATATATATATATATATTTTTTTTTTTATTCTTTTCGATTCCCATCGATAATAATTAACTCTTTCTGTTTTCATAATTAATGTAATTGTAGAAGAAGCAAATATCTAAATGAAATACATGGATATAATAAATATATATATATCCCAAATTTATGGATATAATTACCAAAATCTCCCTTTAAATTAATTACTCAAACAGGGAGAAAAACATTTTATATAAAAAATAAAATCTTATTAAAATTAATATTATTATTATTAACAGTTAATAACTGGCGCTGTTAATAATATTTACCCCTCTTTCTCCTCCACACACACTATTTCTTATACATCATGTTCACATTCCTATGCTAATACATAATACATATTACATAATACATAATAATACGTTCATAATTAACATTGATACATTAATACGGTTAATACAATACAGTAATACGGTTAATAACCAATTCACATTTAACTTGATTAAGATTTACACATCCTACATCTTTAAATTTGCATCTAAATTATAAAAATTACAATTTCAATTAATTCATTAATAATTCTAAACTTTCATTAATTAGCCATCAATTATTGATCATTTACTTCTTCACACAAAAAAATCCAAATTTATTATTAACATTCATATTACATTATTTTATTTCATTTCCTATTACCTCTCTACTCTGAATTTTCTACCTAACCTTTCACATTTTACCATTGTTTAGTCTGGGTGACTCCTGTATTCACTATGCTTTTGCTTATTTTTATACTCTTACTCACCTTTCTTCTAATTAACCACCAAATTTACCTATCATGACACTAATTTCTCAATTATAAACACCTTTCACTAATTTCATTCCGACGATAAATCCTATGGCACCGCGCGTCTTTGTACTAAGATGGGTGTTCCCTACCTGGCTATATACATTCATAATTTTTGCCCTTCCAAAATATCGGCAAACACTCCCTTAAACTACGCTATTACCTGCCACAACGCTATACGTTGGCTACTCCTTATCACCTCACCCCCACTACAAAATATCATCAGCAACAAATAAATGTTTAACCTTTACTTTACTCACCTCTACAAATAATCACTAACTACTGTGTCCCTAAATATCTAATACTCTCTTTGTATAATTTTCTTTAAAATTCTTATCTATCTAACTCCCATTAACTTTAATTAAATCACTCACCTGCCTTTATTTAATAATTGTCACCCAATCTCCCTTTTACAACATTTCACCTTGATATCACACTAGAATATTCATCACTTCTCTCCTTATAAATATACCTCAATTTGAACATATTATCTGTTTGATCATCTATTAATCATTATAGCATCTTAATTTCATAAAATCATTTAACTTCATTACTACTGCAATTATAAATTTAGTACAACTTTCTTTTGTACCACATTAATTCAGTAATCACTCTTTAATTATTATTCAATTATTTAAAATTTTCACTATTACTTTCACTTGTTTAGCAAAAACATGTTAATTGTTATCTATTAACTCCATAACTATTATTTACTGTTACATACCTGGTGTACATAGAATTTACCTGTAATACACAACTTCAAAATACATAAATACATTGACATTAAAACAATTAACACAATGAAAAATATACAATCCAACTTCAATATTTTGTCGTTAATCAAAATCAGTCCATATGCAGTCCAATTCAAAACCACTGTTCACATATATTAAATGTTCATTACACAATAAAACAATCTATCCTCCATCATTGAATAACATTCTAATCTTAGGTCTATTTATCTTATTGTTTAGTAAATAAATTATATTATTATACTCATTATAATATTTATCAAACTTTTTATATTCATTCACAATTTCGTTTACATTAATAGATGTACTCCCTATTAATTTATCATATGCCATGTCACGATCGGGTATAGTTCTGTCTCCCTCAGTATCATATGTCATAATCTTGTTAGTCATATAGTCATCATAATTATCATCATAATTTTCTACTACTACACCTGTTACTTCCCAAGGTAAGTGCTTGATACCATTATTCTCATCATCTACTATTATTGTTATCTCAATTTCATTATAAGGTTTGTATTTACTATAATCATCCACCATCTCTACTCCTAACCTTTCTACAAATTCTCTATGCTTTCTATTTACTTTAAAAATCTCTGTTACTCTCTCTCTCTCTCTCTCTCTCTCTCTCTCTCTCTCTCTCTCTCTCTCTCTCTCCAAATATGCAGGGATCACTAACTCATAATTACTGCACCACCTATGAGGTACACAAAAACACCAAGGAACTCTATTTGTAGACCTATCGTCTCCCAAATATAAATCTAAAGAACTCTCGTCCTTATTAAAAATACGTGAAGACTTGACTTCACCCCCTACCTCAACATCAAAGGAAAATTCTAACCCCTGCACCCCTTTTACAAAAATACTTTCTCTCAGCTCTCTCTCTGACTCAACACACTCAAACATCTCATTATCACTCATAATATTTTCATTATCATTTTCTAATATCATATCATTCTTACTACCTGTAAACTCATTATTCAAATTATCACTGTTACTCACCTTCTGATTCTCTATTTGGATTAACTTCGCATCCAACTTTTTAATTACTTTGTCACATTGTTTATCTAGATTATCGTTACGTCTTTTAATTTCGGTCTTTAATTCATCGAACTTTACACTCTGTTCCTCAAATTTGTCATTTAAATTAGTATATTTAACATTAGAATCGCTTTTTTACTCATCTAACTTTTTGTCTAATTTATCAAACTTCCTACTCTGTTCATCAAATTTATTTAATAGTAACTGCATCATTGCAGATGTATCATCTGTTTTACTTACATCTTGAGTTGAGATGGGGTTTAACGGAACTGGGTTTAATTCAGTTACACTGGTCTGACTAATTTGGTCCAGTTTAACATCCACCTCACTCGCAACTGTTTCCTCTACGTTATCACCTTTAATGGTATTCATTTTACTTATTTTAATATTACCCGCATGCATATAACCTTATAACATAACCTCGTGGAAGTTGGGTTATGTTTACGTATTTAAAATTATGTAAAACTATTACAAACTATTATTTCCGCTCTCTCCGTAGGCTTACCCACATAAAACAAAAGTTTACGTAGTGTCCCTGGTCGGGAAAGCCGAATGTTATACTACTGATAATAAAATACAATATATTTACACTTTGTACTTGGCCAATAATTGTTTAATTTCAAAGGTCGGGCGCCATCTTGATATGCAAGAAAGTAAATATAAACGTGAAGTTTTACTTACCTTTAAAAGGGGAGGAATTCGTTTAAGCGAACTTCTTGAGTAGCGGAAAGTGTTATTTGAAATAATAATACTTTGTTAAAATTTTTACCAAATGATATTACCCAGTTTATTTATGACATTTAATTACATCTATTCTCCACCAGGTGGCGACAAAATTACGTTAAATTTCCCTTTTACAAGCCCTCCAAAATACCTACACAGTTATTTATATTTTTTAAACTCTCTGAAAACATTAAACATTTGATATGTGTTATATATATATATATATATATTTATACTTGCACAACCCAGCACTTTTTAAATAGTATTTTGTTCTCTCTCTCTCTCTCTCTCTCTCTCTCTCTCTCTCTCTCTCTCTCTCTCTCTCTCTCTCTCTCTCTCTCTCTCTCTCATTCTCTGGTACAATCATTAGTTTTTTATGAGCTCATTTTCATTAATAAATTTTTATTGAAGTGCATTTCTGGTATTAAACTTATATATTGAACTGAATATTGGTCATTTTACTATTTTCTTTGATATTACAAAAGGTTGTATCTGATACTTAGCTTAGAGTTTTTAGAACGTCGCACACCGCGAGTACGCCGATTCTGGACGATCACATCTCACTCACACTTTGCCGAATTGTATTGTACTTTGAACTGTACCAGACCACTGTTATTTAATCCACTTTTGGTGGTGTAAAGTTTAAATAAACACTTAGTGAATATGCCGGCCGCGTGAAGTGCCGACCGGCCCAATTCACGGTCCAGGCGAAAATGACCCAGAGTCTTTGTTAAACATTGCGTAGGTGGGGCAGAACTACGTCACGAGTTCTTTGTTCCGCAGCCCAGCCCAGTCGCATACAATGCGTCTTACATTCCTTGCGTCTGACGTAATCGTGGGCTTGGTTGTTTACTGCTTATCTGTGACAAATAGTTTTTGCGACATTTGTAGCTTTTCAGCGAATTCGACCGAAATCCTGTTAACTCCAAAGTGCGTTGTTTAAAATATTCTACAGTTTATTCACCAAACCTTTATAGGGATTATGAAATAAAATTATTATTATTACAAAATAAATGGTTAGAGAATAAAAATACAATAATTATGGTTTTTAGGACCAGTTTTACAAAATTATTATCGTACCAGAATTGTACCGTCACAAATTGTTATTACTTTATTTGATTTTAATATTTATCATTTACATTTATTATTTGTTTGATTCTTTTTCATCATCATTTGAATTTAATTTTTCTCCTTTTCTTTTCTTTGTTATTTGGTTGTGTCTTTTTCATTTACCTTCTCATTTTATTTTCTTTTATTGGGTCAATCACTTGGGTTGCGTCATAGTCATTTGTCTCGTCATAGTCATTTTATTTTCATTAGTTAAACATAGTTGATTCATAGTTTTTCCCTGGTATTGGGGTGGCTTTTTGTGTTGTAACAAGTAGGATATAATAAATAAAGATAATGTACTCTAGATTATAAAAAAGAAACAGTAAACAGTGTTTAAGTGTAAAAGTGAAATAGTAAGTGAAAAATAATGGTAGGTAATCACACAGACAGGACTGTGAAGATTACTGAGTTTATTCAGTGCAATAAAAGTGTGAGAACAACACACCAAAAAACAAAAGTAAACAAATGAAAGTGTATAGGTATTGTTTAAATAGGAATTCCAAGACATGTTTTTAATTTAGGAGAATAATTGTAAGTTTTGATAGTAGTATTAACACTAGACAATGGTTAAAGGTCTAATCTTGTTATGAAATGTTAATGAAAGCTTTAACCATAAGCTTTAACATTGTTTAATTACATTAGTTTCATATTAATGTTAGTATTCTTTCATTCATGGATTAATTATAAATAACCAGAAATGTATTAAGCCCATAGGCTAACTAAAAAATGTAAATTAGAACATTGTACCAGAAATACCAAGAAATAGGCCTATATGGACAAGGTATTATTGGTCAACTAACAAATCATGATGGACTGAGAAAAGAATTAGGTAATATTATTATATGTTAAACAGTTTTTTTAAAGTTAATTTATTTGTTTAATGTGTATTGGAATCTCAGCCATGAAGGCAAAACATTAAGTTACCATGTTTGTAAATTTTGTTAATGTATTAATATTATTAGAATATGATGAATATTTTAATCTCATGTACTAACATACAAGAAACCAATTATAATTAATCAGAAGGGTTTAAAACAACAGGCCAAATAATAATCAATACAAAATGAAACATGGTGCTAAAATAAACACCATGACATAGGCCAATGCTAACATAAAGAAAGTAATGTCGGAATTGCCAAGTAAACTAGCAAGTCAATGTAAATTAATAAGAAAGAGTAAAATTCATAAGATAGGCATTATTTGTATAATGGTAACAACACTTGTTAGAATAAATTAAGGAATTAGAATATGATTTTGTAAATGTTAAAACTGTATAAAAACCCATAAACAACATTTTGTAAAGATGATAAAACACCTATTAGGAAACTCACACATGTCAAGTGAGGTATCATAATGCTTGTCTTTTTATAAGGAAGAACACTGTGTAAATCAATTTAAGTACAATTAAGTATTAATTAGGGAGTAATTTGGAGTGCAAAATGTAAAAACAAAATATTTTAAATAATTATGTCACATGACCTAGTGACCCGGCATTTTGACCAATGGGAATCCAGCTAATATGTGTCAAACTAGTCGAGGGCAACAGAAAAACTCAACATTCTGTTGTTAGACATAAAAGTGTACAGGTCATCTCTGTGTAGCCAAGAGTTCAAAAGTATAACAAAGGATCAAATCTGTGTTGAAGAAAGAAAAAAAGTAAAATTATTATAAACACAGAATAAAAATAAAATGAAAACCAAAATGAAGATAATATAAATTAATAATAATAAATCAAAAGAAGAACAAGTAAAAAGTATATCTTAAAGAAATAAAAAGTGTCTAGATATTGGTAAACTGACCACTAAACAGAACACTTTTAAACACTGAACACTAACACTAACTAACTAAACTGACACTTTTAAACAGAACACTAGTGAAAACTAAAAAGAAACTAATATAAACACAGTGAACATTTTTGAATAAATTCATTTATTTGAAGGAAACTGGTGGCGAATAATTTTCACATTGAGTGAAGTGAGCAACAAGCGGCCATCTTGTTTTAGTTAATCTGGAATCGGAGTAAAGACGCCTGACAGTTTGTTGTTGTAATTTGAATTAAATTATTAGTTTTTGTAACACTTAAATAAAATTAATTCTGTCTTGTATTAGTGATTAAGATTTAAATGATTGTGATGTATTGTACTTCATGTATGCATTTCTGACTTTTCCTAGCAGTCTAGAAGAACCCACGAAATAATATTATAAAAATAAAAATACTATTTAAGAATCAAATTGAGTAAAGGAGTCGATATGGGCAATAAGCTATTTCGACCTAAGAGTTGTCAACCTAAATTTAAATAAAATAAAAGTTTATAAATATAATCAATTGGTTTTAAAGGAGTTTTATTTATAAAATAAGTTAAGGTTAAAGGATTTTTGAGTAATAAAAGAAGAGTGAACCCATATTGGCGATTGGAACTTCACAGTGGCGTAAATAATGCCAATGCAACCGATGCGACGCATTGGGGCGCAGAGCCTGTTGGGGGCGCAGTGCATAAACGGATATACTGGAAAATATTTCAACCAAATGAAAAACAAAATTTGTTTTAAAAGAATTATTTATTTATTTATGGTGAGCGTGTTAATCAGGGTTGATTTTGTCACGCTTTCACTTCAAAAGAATTATTTAAATAATTATAATATAAGAAAATACTGTAGATACCAATACGTGCAACTCTTGACATTTTACATACAATCCGGTGGCAACCTATGAAGCAGAGCCATGTAGTGTTGTGCCAACTCAAGACATGGGAGGCGCTAGTGTAACTTGGACGTATTAATATCTATAGTATTTGCAGTTAGTAATAAACTCAAGACACGGGAGGCGCTAGGGTGTAACGTGTTGCCACATTTTACCCGAAGTTGGACGTATTTATATCAATACTATTTGATATAAGGCATTAATTATCATAAATATTTAGCTCGGCCGGGACCTACTGAACTACGAGCAATGAGCCTGAGTTATCGTCGGGTTGGTTATTGTTAGGGTAAACGAGTAACGAGTGAAAGTGGGGGACCAAGTGAATCACTCAAAGATTCCAAGAATCACTCCCACCTGCTACTGTCTACGCCTGTTTACTGTTTACTGTCAAAAGTGGAAATCACTCAGTCCTTGTTATACAAATAACACGATTGTGCGGTTCGGTAGTGCTGTATGTTTTAATAATTTTTGGTTATGGTTACTTGTGTTCAGTTTAAATAATTTTTTTTTTTATTTCTTTAAATTAATTAATAGTAATTTGTTATTACATTTACCATGGATGGAAACAAACGACCGAGTGGAGCTGAATTTCAGAAAAGGAGAAAACACGAAGAAGAAAAAATAAAAAAAATACAAAAAATTGACACTTTTTTTGTTAAAAAATGTGATTTTTCGGGAGGTTCTGCGAGTCAGTCCGATGGAGTTAGTGAGAGAGAGTTTGAAGGCGATAAAAGTTTAGAAGAAAACGACACTTTAAATTTCCTGGGAGATGATTCAAAATCAGAAGTCGACCAAAATGTGAGTACAGACTTAAATACTAATTTTAACGCCCCTTCAACATCATGAACCGTTGTAAATAGTATAGTACCAGAAAATGTAGAAAATATCAATAACAGCAATGATGATGCAACAGGAAAATTTAATACAGATATCACCCTTTTCTCAGAAGATGAGGTAAAAAAAGATGAGTTTAAATCTCTAATTTTAAACTCTGAACCATGCAGACCTCAAGGGCCTTTTCCTAAAGATTCCAAAACAAATAGGTCTTTTTCAAAAGATTATTATTTTTGCGAAACAAAGACTGGACAGAAAATTGAGCGTTTTTGGCTTTGCTACTCTCCGGTATTAAATGGGGTGTATTGCGAACCCTGTTGGCTGTTCGCTAACAGACTTGATAAAAACTTTAACAAAGCATGGTCCATGGGAAAAATCAATGATTGGGGAAATCTCTCATCAAAAATAAAAGGAATGGAAGTAAACACGAATGGAGTAAATGCCATACTAATGCGTGTAAGGCTTATGGAATCAGAAAAAGTAACAGAGACATTAAAGTACTGTTTTATGAAAAAGAAGAAGAAATGCTTGAAGTAATAAAGAGAATCCTTGATGTTATCATAACAATGTCAACTTGCAACTTAGCTTTCAGGGGTCATCGCTCTGAATGCTCTGAAAGCATCAAAAGTATATCCAGTGAGTCAGGGAATTTTCTGAATATTATTGATCTCCTCTCTCGATATGATCCTATATTAAAGAGCCATCTGGAAAACGAAGGTAGCAGAATAAAATATCTAAGCCCTACAATTCAAAACGAACTGATCCATTTAGCATCTCATCAGATTTTGAGTGAAATATTATCTGAGGTCCAACAGTCATCCTTTTTTTCACTCATTTTGGATACCACACAAGACATTTCAAAAATTGATCAACTATCAATCATCTTGAGGTCCTGAAAAACACTGTCCACATAATTAAATGTTCATAACACAATAAAATATTTAACCTCCATCGTCAAATAATAGTCGAACCTTACAACTATATATATGGTTTAATATTGAATGTCTTATATTATTACTATCAATATAATACTTATCTAATTCTTCATATATTTCCACAATACTATTTAAATTAATATGCTTATTCCATATTACTATCTCATATAATTTGTCACGATCGAGTATGGTCATGTCGCCTTTGGTATAGTCTGTTACAATCAGGTAAGTTATAAAGTCATCTTTATCAACATCATCTCCCACTGCTGCTATATCAGCTTCAACCCAAGGTAAGTACTTATTATATTTATTATATATCATCTCTACTCCTAACCTTCCCATAAACTCTTCATAATCTCTGCTTATCTTAAAAATCTCTACTTCTCTTTTTCTCTCCCAATACCTCTCACTTTTAAAACATCTCTCTCTATCACACCAAGCTACATTCTCTCTCTCAATATATGCAGGGGACACTACAACTTTATTCTCGCACCACCTATCAGGTGCACAAAAAATCCAGGGACAACTATTTTCAGACCTTTTGTCTCCCAAATCTACATCGAAGGCACTCTCGTCCTTCCTAAAAACATGTACATCACCCCCTACTTCATCATTAAGGGAAAAATCTAACCCCTGCAATTCCCCTACAATTATACCCTCTCTACGCACTCTCTTTAAACCTTCAAAACACACTATCGTTCCCTTATTATCATATTCTATTCCCCATAACACCTCATTATTACTACCAACCTCCTCACTATTATCTCCTATTACCATATTTTTATTTATTTTATCGTCATTTCCACTACTACTTACCTTGTCATCTTTGTTCAATTCTAATTTGTCTACTTCTAATTTCTTATTTTCTAATTCTATTTTTTCGTCTAACCGTGTCTTTATTTCACTTAATCTTTTATCATAATGACAGCTTTGGTTCTTAATTTCTTTTTTAATATCGTCAAATTGTTCATCGAACTGGTTTAGTTTGTCATCAAACTGGTTTAATTTATTATTTAATTGACCATTCTGTATTTTCATTAACTGAAAAAGATCTCTAACGAAACTTTATTGTTTATAACAGGCGTTGAGTTCGCCTGTGGTTCGTTTAACACCAATGATTCTGTTGCTGTGTTTTCTACATTAATGCTTTCGTTGTTATCTGCCATTTTTGTTGTACTGATAGTAATAAATTGTGTCTTAATTGTCATACAATTCTCTTCATACCACATATAACCTACATAGATAACCTCTACTGTTATGTGTATTTCTCTACCCATCTACCTCTGCTTTTTGCTTATTTATATAATTTTAATTTTATACAAAGTCCAAGTTCGTGCGCCATCTGTGACGTCTCAAAATAATTAATTAAAATAATAAAGTCCCTAGTTCTGGGCGACATCTGTGACGTCTTTCTCTCTTCCAACAAGCAATTAATAATAATAATAAATGTATGATAATTAATTATTATGGGATTTGCATAATTTACCACACATCCGGTGAAACACATGCTCAGTTTTGTTGAGTGCATTAGGCTTTTGGGTCCAAGGTTGCGTTAAGCAGAAAAGACAGAGGTTTTCGGGGTATTGAAATGACCATTTACACAACATGAGGATAATAAATTCTATTTTATTCAGTTACTTGCGCTATAGGTTATAAACAATGAGAGTCAACAGCGATTATTAATTTTCAAAATGGCGGCTACATTATTTCCGCTTTCGCCATGCGTTTAATGCTATATGCATGTGCTTTTGCTTTCTTTAAAATACTTCTTTTTATTTTAAATTCTGTACTGCAGTTAATTTCAATTTCTTATTTATTTCTATGACTTTAATGATTACTCTGTAATTATACACAAACCAACGCCCCAAATATAACTTATTTAAGGTTGGCCAACGATCGCTTTCACTCTCTCACTTTCACTCTCAATCATACTGTAATATTGAACACTTGGTTATTTATTCTGATTTGAGCTCATCTTTAATATTTTTAAATTTAGAAAGAAATTTAAGAAGGGCTTTCCTGCAATTGATGCGGCGTAGATTCTTCAGAAGACTCCCATGGTGGTTGGCAGGTGTTCGGCCGAACCTTTACTGTTCTTTTAGTGCACTGAATTTACTGAATTCTCATCTTGGTTGTCCACTGATTCTACATTACTGTTAATGATTACATTTTAACTGATTATTGCATTTTTGAAAACAATTACTGCATTTTATGGCAAAATCTGCCCACTGCACTGGTCGAGCATGTGTGCTCGGTGAACTGTTATAGACGACTGGGGCGATTTCAGACGCAATTGTTATGTAAGTGGTTGCGTCTGACGTCATTGTGCATTGTTTTATAGCCACCGCCCTGGTTAATACGTATTTGTTTCATGCCGTCATTGTTTATTCATGACGATCTGGCTTTGTGGACCAATGAAAAGTTCGTATTATTAGTTTGTTTCACTTATGCCGCCATTACACATGTTAAATTCTGCTCGTACCATGATGACCTTGGCTCGGCTCCCCTCTTGTTGAATCTGCGTATCTATTGGGACTTGTGCAAAACTAACTTAGCCCTTGTTAACATTTATGATCAGAATAATATTTACAATAAAATATTCCTGAATCCCATTTTTATGGTAACAGGTATTTCTGTACTGTCACAAAACCCCCTCAATGAAACGTTTGGTGTCGAGACACAAAAACTTTCATTGACTCATTCACACGTTCTAAAAGGATCAGTCCAGATATGTTGCCACAACCCCCTGTAGTGTTAATATATAAAAATTTCAATCACTTATCCTTGGTCCAATGATGCTGCTCGTACCCTCTGACCTTACTGGACTTCTCCGGAGAGATCCCTACACCATAAGGCCATGAGGCACTGAACGCTCCTGTTCTGACGTTCCGGCCAGCGCAGGACCGCGGTCACAACACCACAAAACTCTGAAACATGTAATACAAAATTTTAAAATAGTGGCCTTATTTATCTACATATCCGCAACTGATATGTCTCCCCTTAGATGCATTGGTTTGTGTTTTGAGGTGTTGGTTTTCCTTGTTCATAAATTCCAAATAACACACGCAAAAAAAAAATATAACAAGATTTAGACAGATAATCCTTCTACTTTTCAACACTCCTATATATATTTTTTATCAAATTCTCTGACTCCAGTCAATATCAACTTACTTCTCTCATCATAATGAAATATACCCTTATACTAAACATAAAACAAATTCTACTCTCAAACAACAACTACTATCCTTACTCAAATAACATCAGTATATTTAACTATCATGGCAGCACTTCAGAACTATTTAAATTTCTTAACTCAACTTTCTTTACGTTAATTTTCTTTTTATAACAGAATCATTACCATAGAGTTGCTAACCAACATACAATTTATCATATTACCGTCACTACCCCTGTAGTAACCTCCTGACCTATTGTACCATCACATAATAAAACACAACAAAACATTGTACATCATAAAACATTAAACACTAACATTGAACAATTCATATTAGACAATTTAGATTTACATAACTTGTAGCAAAACTTTAATAAGACATTATGGTTTCAACTTTCTATTAACTTTTATTATTTAACATTCATTAGATTCTATACAAAAAATTTCAAATTTATCATTACCTTTCCAGTTACATCACCTTTCTACTATGAATTCTCCTTTTCTAACCCTTTTATCCTTATTCGCTTGGGTGACTCTCTATTATTCACTATTCTCTATCTTATTTTGGCATTTGTCAATCTAACCTTACTCACCTCTTTTTTTCTACTAACAAGTGCTTCTAACCATTAACATAATATGACACCAATATCTCTATAATAACCCCCTTCACTAATCCCATTTAAAACCTCTGGCACCGCTCATTTTTGTACAAGGATGTATGTTCCCTACCTGGCCATATCCATCCCTAACCATTTGCCCTCCACCAAATATCGGCAAACACTCTAACCCAAAATTGCTCCGCCTGCCACAACGCTGCACGCTGGTCCCTTGCCACGTCGCACGCTGATCACTCCTTACACCGGATCCTTACTACAAAATATCACCATTAACAACTATATATAATTACCATTCACATTACTCACCTCTACATATAATCACTAACTACTGTGTCCCTAAAATATCTAACACCTCTTTATATATTATCTGTATCTCAACATTCTTATTTTCACTAACTCCCATTAACCAATGAAAAGTTCGTATTATTAGTTTGTTTCACTTATGCCGCCATTACACATGTTAAATTCTGCTCGTACCATGATGACCTTGGCTCGGCTCCCCTCTTGTTGAATCTGCGTATCTATTGGGACTTGTGCAAAACTAACTTAGCCCTTGTTAACATTTATGATCAGAATAAAATTTACAATAAAATATTCCTGAATCCCATTTTTATGGTAACAGGTATTTCTGTACTGTCACAAGCATTTATAATGTTTATAACCTTGCCAGTCACAGTCGCAAGTAGCGAAAGGTCGTTTTCAAAACTAAAAATCATAAAAAGCTATTTAAGGAACTCGATGTCTGGTACTAGACTATGTGATCTTAGTATAATTAGTATTGAACACGAGAGATCTCGATGTTTAGATTTAGACAAGTCAGCTAGACAGTTTTTACAGTTAAAAAGCTGTCGGGGTTTCGTTAGGGAGTAGCCTTAAAATGTGAACCCGAGCAGTAGACATCATTTTAAATAGGTTAGTTTATTATTCAATAATCAAAAATGTAAGGCATATAACAAATGTGTTTTGTAATATTAGGTAACATTATGTACATATATAAATATCATGTTTCAAGCTTTATAATGTAAGGCATATAACAAATGTTTTGTAATATTATGTACATATCAATAAATATCATGTTTCAAACTTTATAAAAATGTAGCAACGAGTATATTTTTATCATCCTGTAACAAACGTGCAGTAAATATAAGTAATGTGATTCTCATTTCAGTTATTTTCTAATGGTGTATAAAAATATTATGTAAATTCTCTTACAAACAAATGTTTGATATACAATTTGAAAATACTTCTTAAAAACGATTTCTCTGAATAATTATGCTCTGTTTAGTATGTTTAGGAGGGAGTTTGAAAAATGTTGCGAGGTAAAGTAGTACCTAGGGGGGGGGTAAGGATAAAGTTGGTTATTTTTTCTGGAGGGGAGGAGGAGCGCACAGGAAAAACGCTTGCATTGGGGCGCAGTCATCCTTAGTTACGCCACTGGAACTTCATCGTAAAACAGGAATTAAGCAGATAACCTATATTAGCCAATTCGATATCACGATCGAATCAACATCAACAAAGCTTTTCTTGTAGGAATTGTTTTTTTATTTTATCAAACTAATTAAAGTAAATGATAATTAATATTTTTTAATCAATAAAATTTTAACAACAAATTCAAATCAAAACAATTAATTTAAATTGAATAAAACCCTATATAAAAAGAATAACGGACTTTGTCTACGAACCACTATACATTAACCGTTGAGTAAAGGTATTTTAAAAAAAGAACTAATAAATATTTTCAATTCAACACAACTTAATCAAAGATCAATAATTAATAAATAATAAACACGAACACGTTTTTAAAGAACAAATCGCACGGATTTACATATTATTACACTGTATACCATACAGCGGTTATTACCACTGTAAGCTTTTAAATTATATAAATAATATAATCTAATCTGATTTCATAGGAATAGGTTGAAGTGTCTGTACCCAAGTCTGGCAAATGTAGAAGTTGTGTGTTAGCCAAAAACTGCTTTAGAGAAAGGGTGCTGTGAGCTTGCTTGTTATCTTGGTGCAGAATCCATCTGATTTGTTCTTTCACAGGTGCAGCCTCTTTTCCCCTTTCTTTTAGGAGAGTTAGCACTCAATGTAGTAATGTTGATTGATGATGTGGCCCTCAGGTATCCAGATGATTAACATTTTTGAGGTTTCATTTTTTTTTTTTTAAGTGTGTGGATGATCTAGATGTTAATTGTCTTCCATTTTTCTTTGACAATCACTAAAACTTTTAAACTTGGTTGAAAACTGTATACAAAACCTGAATATCACCAAACCGAAGCATTCTGGTGATGACTTTTCTATAACCAAAAAAAAAAAAAAACAGGATAATAATTTTGAGGCTTAGGTGCACGTATGTATATGTAATAAAAACTTAGGTCTTATTCTTATTAGTGATGTTGTAACAGTACGGAATTGTGAGCCACCCCAGTTTAATTTCATATTAATTCAAATATCATTTTAAGTACTTTCCAAATTGCCAGACTTTCACCTGTAAGGAGCCTCCAGTACAGCAATGCAACATACACACAGTCAGTCAAAACAATTGCCAGACGCATTGCGCAATCACATAGCAGCAGCCTTGTGACAGTCTCCAGTAGAGGTGGGCTAAACTGTTATTTTAAAATACTAGGTATGAAAATACCGTTCCAAAAAAATAACAGGTACAAATACCTGTTATTATATACTATATATACACAACTTATATTATCCTTTGTAAGTAACTCGTTTTGAGTTTCCTGCAGGTCTCCTATGTAATATCTTCAAATAAATACACTGCAAGTAGGTTTATTTTCACCTAGATAAACCTATTAATATATTAATAAACCTACTTGCTGTGTATTTATTTGAAGATATTATATAACCTATACTATATAATTTGTTATAAGAAATAAATTGAAACTAAAAGTATTAACAGTGTTACTTTACACTGTGACTTTATTAAACTATTACTGTTTAAATGGAAATAAGAAACAAGAGAATTTATAGGCCTATCTCCCTTTGGGAATACCAATTTAAGTTTTCACTAGTAGTAAACAAACTAACATTGGTTAGACAAATCAGTTGCGAAACTCGGGGCAATTAAATAATTTAGAGTAGGCCTACACGTAATACCACAAAAAATAATATGAAAAAACATCAGAAACGTATAATAAAAACATAACAGTAAGCCACAAGAGTGAATGAGAATAAACAAAATTTTACAAATAAAAATAAAAAACAAATTGTAATAAAATAAATATAAATACATAAATAAAAACTTATAAATAATAAGCAACAACAAAAGTAAATTAAATGCATTACAGATATTTAAGGAACAGGACTAGATAAAGTGCATAAATGTCCATTACAACAATCTCATCATTTACGTGAGATGTGTAGTGAAGTTAAAATCACATTAATAAAAAGTATAATATAGCTTTATCAACATCAGCCACTCTATAGGTTATAACTCAATATAATTAAATACAACGATTTCACTAACTACTCGGAACATAAAGTTTTTTTTTGAGTAAAAACAAAGTTTTACCAACCGATTTTAGTTACAAGTTAGTGACTAGTATAATATATAATTTATTAGCATATAATCTGTATTCTATATCTGCATATCACACGAGAATAAATGTAACAGCAGGATGAATTATTTCCTTTATTAAAAACAGCTTCGTCTCTTTGCTCAGAATGAAGTATACAGGACGAAAAAGTGGCTCGTACTATATACTTATATTTCCTACTCGAAATATGCTTGATGCTACCTGTTCCTAAAATACTAGGTGTTCCTAAAATATTAGGTGTTACTAAAATATTACTGTTATTCTGGAACGTGTTGTTCCTTGTGTATCGGTGATACCATCTAGTATTTGAAATACCTAGTATTTTAAATAACGCGTTACTGGCTGTTCCTTGCGTTCCAGCGATATTTTTGTACGCCTAGTATTTGGCCTTGGTTTACGTGATCTTGCGTACAATTTGTGTGTGTGTCTGCGTAGGTGTGTAGGGGATGTGCCCCGACTCGGAACAGCGAGGGCGGCGTGTCTCGACTCGGAACAGCGTCGCCGCGAATAACAGGTATTTCAACTTTTCAGTCACTGTTACATCCGTTCCACAAAAATATCGTTCCAAAATACCTATTACAGGTATATCGGCCCACCTCTAGTCTCCAGTCTGCTGTGTGTCATCAGAGGGAGTAGAAGTAAGCAGCATACAGTGAAGATAAAAATTACATAGTGGCCTCGGGTGTAAGATAGGCCTTAGTTAAGAGTAGGCCTATCTTTGAAAATACTAAAACTAATATAAAAAACTGTATAACGCGCGGCCAGCCTAAGCGAGCTAAGTGTTCGAAAATTTATGTCGGCCGACAAAACAACACGGAATGCTATTTTAAAGTGGATTAAAGTAATAGTGGTGCATCAAACTAATATAAAATAGTCAATAACAGTACCGCGGGTAAACAGTGTCAAAACTAAATTATGGTGTGTTAAACAGTGCATTCACAGCAGAGGTGCAAAACAGCGGAGTTCTTCAGACGTTAAGTATTAACTGAGTTTTAAACAAGATTATTTTCCTTTTTTTTCCCAGAGTATAATTCAACATAAATAAATATAAATCTAAAATGTACATCAGAGATCTCGAAGTGGGGTTTAAATAGAACGATAAAATCAAAGAACGAATGTGTGTGAGTGTGTAGCCAAAGCACGTATTGGTTCATTGCAGATAGTAAATAGTTGGGGTATACCATAGTTGTAATAAGCTAGTTAATTAAGAAATATTTTATTACTAAATTTGATTTCACAAATTGTTGCTCATTCTACAAGTATTTGCTCTAAATGTTATGAAAGAAAGACGAAGTAGTTGTTTTGAATAATAAATCAGAGGCAATGTGTTAGCACAAACGGTGTATTTGATCTTTGCCTATATCAAATCCAAATAATCCTTTTTGCAGCTGTTTTCGTCTGAAAGACTTTGGAATAAAAACCCGAAGGTAAGAGATAAAAATAATTATAATTTTGTAATTAATTCGTAGAGTTTCAATGTATTGAAAATGCACATCGCTTAATAAGTGTTAAAAAATATTTATTCAATGTGTATGGTTTTTTTACATTTTAATAAATTTTTATACATAATAGTGAAAGAAAAACATAGAAATAATCTTTTTTTACAATAAAACACAAAAATATTATAACATAAATATATTACTAAATTATAAATATAATAATATATAATATTATAAATTATAATACTAATTCATATGCTATGTGCTACAAGTAAAGTTCAGATTATAAAAATAACCAAAACTATGTGGGTAAGCTTAGTAAGCTTACTAGCACTAATCAAGCTGGTCAGTTGGTAGCAATAATGAGGGGACAAGAAGCTGTAAGAAGATGGGTGTATGTGCATTGTACAGAGACAGTGACATATCACATTAGGAATAGTCACCTTAATTAGGCACCACCTGTATCACACAGTCCACCAAAGTATACTGTGTATGGACATGACATTCAATGTCAAAACAGTAAATTTTGGTGTAAGCAGTGGCACAAATTCTCTTACTAGTTTTAACAAATTAGTAAGTTGTAAGTTAATGGAACTTTTTTCCTTCTTGAAAATCATAGTTAAACTATACCTGTCAGTTTAAAATCTAGAAAGCACAAAATTATTTGTAGATGCCCTCAGTATTTATTTTAGTTATATATTTATTATATATTTAAAACAAACGTTGATTATTCTCGTTAATGAGATATAAATCCTTTTAGAGTATAGCTTCAGTGATCGTTTAGTATCCCCGGAATCATATGGCTGTCTATTACTATAGCCTACTAGAACCGCAAGGACTGTAGATTTTTTCTATACTAAGTCAGACAAGTAAGATAACTTATTAATTAGAGTATTTTTTTATGCTGACGTTGATGAGACCAAGTTATGACACATTGTTTTGCAGAGACAATTGCTTTATCATATTAGCTCCTAAAACTGTTATATTAAAAAAATGAAATTCTGTGCTTTATGTGGAATATTATAATAATGGTACAACCTTCCGTAGTTTTAACGGTAATCTTCTATGAAACTTGGCTACATCACTAGAGGTTGATGATTGAGGCGTATTTGGTTCAGCTCATTGATGTCACCAGGTTTCTGCATGGCTCAGTTTATGTTTTAACCATCTTGTGAGCCTGCACTCATAAACTTTACGATACATACAAGTTTTCTATATCTTTTCAAAGAATCAGTAATGTAATTTGTAGCAGTTTGGCAAGTTCATTACACAATTTTTCTTCACTGGAGTACACAATATTCACAAGTTGTTATAACTAACACACCACACAGGCAAAATTGAATTGGTTGTCATATAAACAATTGAGTCTTTGGTGCATTTTAAATGATTTAAATTAAGGCTCATTTACACGGTTCAAGTTTACTAGCTTCAAGCACTTGAAGTCAAGCTACTTTCCTTATACTATCCCTGTATAAACAGTTGTGGAAAGTAACTATCCACTGTCCAGACAGTGGAAAGTAGAGTTGGCCTAGCGTCAAGTTTTGTTGCCACTTGAAAGTCACGTGACTCACTTTCCCGCCCTACTGTCTCCGTCTTAACGGCTCCTTGGCTACTTGCCTTCAAGCAGTCAAAGGAATCGGTCTTACGTCTTCAGTGCGCAGTTGGCTTTTTGTCTATTGTTTTCTCTATGAGGTGATTCTGCAGTTCTCGTTAAAATATTTTAAAGTCATTAATTTTAATATTAACATGTGTAAGTGGAATGCAAATGATGTACACGAGTTTCTTGCTATATAGAGAAAATATGACATTTTGTGGAATATTAAGCGAAGTGACTATTCTGACAAAAATGTAAGGGATGTATCTTTTCAAAAACTTGTCAGTGAAGTTAAAGAAACAGGTTTAGATGTCACAATTACTACTGAACTATTACGTAAAAGAATTAAAACCATAAGAACGATTTATCACCAAGAACTGCAAAAATCCTAAAGTCCAAAAGGGGCGGCCACTGATGAAATATATGAACCAAAATTAAGTTGGTTTAAAGCAGCAGACAGTTGATTTCCAGCTTCGTTCTTGAGGGAATTGCATTTCTCATGGTAGTATTTGTTCTACTTATTTTTGCTTCAACGTTTCCTAATAGCTCCTTAAATTTCTGTACTGTCATCCTTAGGTAAGTTTTGTAAGACGAATTATCTTCATCTGCCAACTCGCGTAACAGTGTTGAAGAGGCTCCATACATTTCCCTTCTAGCTATCCATGTTCTCACCCACCTTCGAGTTTCCTTTCTTTGTCTGTTGACATTTTCCATTGTATGATCGCGTAGATTTTTGCACAATGAGTTCACTAACAGTTTAACTGCAATACGACGCACCTTTGTACTCGACATTTCAAACAAAAGTTAATGTAGTGGGGTCAAGTACTTGACGCTTCCACTTTCCCTGTGTAGGCAGAATTCAGATGTCAAGTTTAATTGACTTCAAGTACTTGAAGCCAGTAAACTTGAACCATGTAAACGAGCCTTTAATATTAAGTGGCAAGTGAAAGTGAGCATGGAAGAACAGATTTTTCTATTCAGAAGTGTTTCTAGGAAGTTTTGCCATAAAACATCAGTGTCGTACTTGTAGACAGTTATGTGGCAACTGTGTAAGTTTATATGTATGAAATTCTTAAAAAGCTTTGTTTATGTCATAGGTTAATATGATGTCGGCTCAGATGTTGTCTGCAGCAAGTAATGTTTCTGGAACAGTCGCTGACTTGGCACCAGGTGCTAAGGATGGTATGAGGATGCTGGAGGCTAAAGCTGCTGAAATGGCATTTGAGGAGAGAGCAAGTGAGTGTTGTATAATAATAGTAGTAATATATGAATCGCTCCAGATTCTTTTATCATTTGGGCAATACTTGCATAAATCATGTTAAATGCAGAATATTATTCAAATTATTGATAAGGAGCCTACTGTTGTGTCAAAATATTTGTAATTTTTATCTTCATTGCAAGTATAGTTTACTATGATGTGATTATTAGATATCACAAATATTTGTAAATCAAATAACAAAATTTCTGTGGGTGCATATCGGATGATGTGCAAATGTCATCATGTGATATTTAGAAGACTGGTTAAATTAAATTAGGTACATCATAACACAAAACATATTTTATTAGATTGGAGTGTAGTAAAATTTGTTTTCTATCTTTCGCCTCTGAGAACAGTCAATGTAGGTGAATGTCTTGTTATCTCATAACACTATTTTCTTACCATGTTTAAAGGGGTTGAAGAAATTAAAATGAGTTGTGCAGCCTCAATCTGCAATTTGTGAGTGATCATTGGATCCTTTTTTACCATATAAGCAGCCTAGGAGCTAGGCAGGGTAGGCTGCCTTTTCTGAATCTAGCATACAAGGAACGTAGTGTTCCCATTATTACCCGTGTGTGCTACCCCAGACACTAATGAGTTGTGCAGCCTCAATCTGGGATTGTGAGTGATCATTTTCTAATAATGGATCCTTTTTTACCACATAAGCAGCCTAGGAGCTAGGCAGGGTAGGCTGCCTTTTCTGAATCTAGCATACAAGGAACATAATGTTCCCATTATTACCCCTGTGTGCTACCCCACACACTAATTTTTACATAGGGCTGAAAAACACATCTTGATATTATGCCAACAGGGGCCTTACCAGAGACCATATTCTAAATCCAGAATTTGACTAGTGATAACCCTCCATTTTAATCCCATGTATTTTGTTAAAGATTTCTGCTACCACTTACCTCTATTTTGGCCTTTCAGCGAGTTTGTCCCATCAATCAATTATAAATTTATTTGCAGAGTTTGTTTATAGTGTTGAGATAACTGTTTTTTTTTCCAATCATGTTTTGAAGGGCAATAAATTATAGGTATTGTTAATTTTTCTCTTCTATTGTTTCATTGTTGTTACACGCTTTTCTCTTCTTTTGCCATGCTTCTTTCTACTTAGTGAAAGATGTTATTTCTAATAATTATTACACAAGTTATTTTTCTTGCGCTGGACAAATTATTACTGTGAACAAATTTCTGTATTTGAATTTGATTGTACTTTGTTTTGTCAAATGAGTTTCAGAAATGAAACTTGTTTCCTTTCTATACATTATTACCTTGCATTCCAGGCTTTTTTAAATTCTTGAAATTTTTTGGAAAATTATTCAAAGTTTATTTCTGCTTGTTGAGTTTAGTTACTGTAGTTATTAGTACAGGTAATTAGTGTAAGGTTCTGAGTTCTGCAGAGCAGTTTCGTTGATGTTTTCTAACATCTATACAAATTTTCCCACTGTTAACATGAGTGTACACTTTAATATATTCTTTCCTGTCATTCTTTTGCTGTTTAGGTATTACATTTGTAACAGGGCATTATCTCTCTGTTCTTAAATGGTTTTGGTATTATGGATTTTCAGTAACTAACCATATGTTCTTTGTCATAGTTACTTTGCAACAAAGAGAGGGTAAGATGAGGATTTTCATACACATTGGTTGTGTGTGTGCCCACACAGTTGGGATTATTTACCCTGAGTATCACCTTAATTTTTCTCAATAGTTTGATTTTCATTATCATCACTAAAATGTTTGTATTTCATGTAAACTTTAAACATTCTTTATGTGGTCAGAGTGTAGTAGCAATAAGTGGAATTTATTTTGTATTTCAACAATTTCTTTCTCTGTTACATTAATAGAATGTGCATTTCAGCACGTACTGCCTTAATTCAGTGATCATTTTATATGGCAATGCAGTTGGTGGTTTTCCTCTACTTTTAACATCTACTTTTCTGCTTTTTATAGCATAGCATGAAGAATTTTGTCCTTAAAGGCTTTCCATAGTACTCTTGATGGCTTTTATTCACCAATGTTAATTTGGTCATTATTCAAAGTTATTGCACTAAATGGGATTTCTTTTATCCCATAGCACTGTATATTATGACACAGTTCTTGGTGGTGGGTTAGGTACTTTCTTTTCCTATTCCTTAATTAATTGCATTGTTTTGCTGATTGTTCATTGCTACTTGAAAGAGATATGCAAGAAACCTGAGTGTGCTTTTTATTGATATTTTATTTCGCTCTTTTCTTGTACGCATCCTAATTCTATTGTGGCTAATTGTTTTTCATTCATTATCCATAATTAATTGTGGCAGACGATTTCCTCAGTAATAGTATCTGAAACATCTTGGTGTGCTACTTTGTGTTTGGGGTTCATTTAACTAAACCTGCATTTTCATTAATGTGGCTTGTTTTTCATGATTCTATACAAATTATATAATGCTTATTTATTTGTACTTTTGCTTGATTTTCTTGATTTAAGCCTTGCTGTGTTGTTACTTGTTTTGTGTTGAAAAAGAAATTTCCTCTTAATGAAATCTGTAAAAGCCCACTTGCACTGGTACTGAGGTTTTGTGTCCCTTTACTCTTTCCTACAATAATTTTCTCATTGTCTGTTTCATAATTTTCCTGTTAGATGTTTTTGGGTATTCTAAGGATATTAACTGCAGTGGTTTCTCCTTGACATCTGCGTGCTTTTATAGCATAAGTATAATACCTATCATCAGCTGTAGCTTATTTTTTTGGGGGGGGGCAGTTTCCTACCTCAGGAACAAGAAGGTACCCTGGATGTAATCCTCCAGGCAGAGTCACTAAGTTGCCATTACTTTGGCTGTGCTAGGAGTGGTATACCATATGTAGGTAAAGGTTGGCACTTGAATGAGAGCTTGGTGGTGGTGCATCACATTCCTTACACCTAAAAATTAGGCAATACTACAGAATGAATGTAGTTGTATTTTTGTTTACTATAATAATTGCTAAAAAGATCGAGAGATAATTTGTAATAATGGACAACGTAATGGGCTCAGACCTTACACAAGGTTCATTTTTTAAGTAACACTACATTTAAGTAACTACACAGGCACTAAGTTTCAAGTGTCTGCATGCCTTAGTTGTTTGGTTATGTAGCATTGTTTACCACCATGTTGATCGGTAATCCTGCTGATTGTGAAGTGTGTGCTGTGATTATATTTGTGAATCCAAAAATGCTTCCCACTGAATTTCATCGGTGGCTCGTCAGTGTCATGAGCAATGGAAATGTGCATAAGTGGTGAAGGTTATTCAATGAAGGAAAGGCCAATGTCCACGATGAGGTCAGGTCTGGACACCCTACTGTCATTACTGAAGATTTAATCAAAAAATTTGACAACTGTATTTGTGAAAACAAGTGATTAACTGTTGATGAGTTGCACCTGTAATTTCTTCACATATCATGATCTCTCATTTACGACATTGTTACTGAGAAGCTTCACTACAAAAAGATTTGTGCATGATGCATACCAAAAATGCTGACAGAAGAGCACAGGAAAAAGCTTTGACATTTCTGGAGCAGTATCACAAGGATGTTGATGAGTTTTTGAACCATATTGTGACTGAAAATGAAAGCTGGATCTGTCACTATACACCAGAGACCAAACGACTTTCCTCCGAGTGGCATCATTACTGATCACCACCGAAACCATGAAAATCCAAGCAGATTCTATCAGCCTGAAAAATCATAGCTACAGTCTTCAGGGGTCGGAAAGGCGTCCTTTTGGTTGACTTCCTCCCACAAGGAATGACAATAAATGCTGAAGTGTATTATGAAACACTCACTAAGCTTTGGCGGGCCATTCAAAACCGCCACTGTGGATTGCTTTCAAGTGGTGTCTGCTTTCTTTATGACAGCAGTCGACCACATGTAACTATTTAATTATTTCATTATTAAAATAACCGCTCCTTACATTCCAGCGTATTGAACTGATGTAACATCGTATGACTGCTGAGTTATATAATTTGCTTGTCACGTATCTAAAAATAACTGCTCTGTTTGCGTCTGGAGCTGACCTTGACACAAATCCACATGCTTGTTTATTACGTTGTATAATTCATGAACTCTAAATCTGTTTACTTTTCCCATAATTATTATTTATATTATTTTCATGTTTCCCCAAAATTAATATTACATAATAAAATATTATTTTTATCAAAACATAATATTTTTTATATTATCCCAGGTAGACCTAAAAGTCTCGTTACAATACCCCCTCAATGAGAGGTTTTATGCCGAAGCATAAAAACTCTCATTGACACACTCATACTTCCTAAAGGGATCAGTCAGGATATGTCGCCACAACCCCCTTTACGTTTTATAAAAAATTTTTAACTTACCCCTTGGTCTAGTGATTGTGACAGCACCTGAATGACCTTACTGGACTTCTCTGTTCGAGATCCCAACACCGCAAGGCCAGTCAGGCACTTGACGCTCCTGCTCTGACGCGCTGGCCAGCTCAGGACCGCCGCCACAGCATCACCAGACTCTGAAACATCAAATCAAAAATATCAAATAGTGGCCTTGTATAATACCATATCCCTAACTGATCTGGTTCCCCTTAGCTGTGCTGGTTTGCATTAAGAAGCACTGGTTTTTTCTTAACTCTTTAACACACATGTATATATATAGTTAACATATATGAAACATTTCAAATTTTACTATCAACATTCTGTATGCCCCTCTCTTGTTAACTCTTCTTCCAGATTCAAAATATTTCCCTGATTCCAATCAGAATTTAAATAACCACCTCCCATTACATCATTACAAATATCTCTCATCACCCAAATTACATCTAAAAATATTTAAATTCATTATTAAAATTCTCTTAAACACATTTAAATCAACTAGTAGATTAAATTGAATCTAGTACTTTGACGCCAGTATTATCGACGCTCTCGGAGTGTAAGCCTACACGTAAATACGTAACAATCTGGTGTGCAGTGTGGTGCGTTGAAGTTATTGTCAAGTCAGTGTTTTGTCTTTTGCCTGCACTTCTGCGCTTGCTTGTTTCTTGCCTTGGCGGATTCTCGTTGTTGGACAAAAGACGTCTTAAATAATATATTGTGCGGTATTGTTCAACGCAAGTTCTTAAGAGTTTTAAATACAAATATCCTTGTTTTATCATGGCACCGACCGCATCATCTTTGTCATCTAAGTTAAAATCATGGGTACAGATTGACAGTGCTTTTACAACTGACGGTAAAGCTGTATTTTGCCAAGTTTGTGATAAAAATATTGGCTGTTCCATGAAGTCTCAACTGGAACAACATTTGCGAAGTAATTTACATACTAGAAATAAAGAACGATCTTCTTCATCGAAACAGGTACTACTTACAAAGATGCAGCAGCAATCTTCATCATCTAATAGTGAGTTTTATAAAGACATGGCTTTAGCAATGATTGCTGCTAATGTGCCTTGGTACAAACTTCAAGTGCCTCAATTTAAGTCTTTCTTAGAGAAATACTTCAAACGTAATATTCCAGACGAATCTACACTCAGAAAAAATTACTTGAACGTTTGCTATATTGAGACTTTGGAAAAAATCAGAGCCGACATCGGTGATTCTTATATATGGATAGGTGTTGACGAGACAACGGACGCTGTAGGTCGTTACATCGCAAATCTTATTGTGGGTAAGTTAGATTCCGAGAATCCAGCCAAGCCCTACTTGATTTACTGTAAGCCCCTGGAGCAAACAAATCACTCAACAGTAGCTCGTTTTATTAATGATGGACTGAAAGTGTTATGGCCAAATGGTGTTAAAGAAGAGAAGGTACTGCTGTTGTATACAGATGCAGCAGCATACATGTTGAAAGCAGGTAATTCTCTAAATGTGTTTTACCCCAACCTACTACATGTTACATGCCTGGCTCATGGATTGCATCGAGTAGCTGAAACTGTCAGAGACCTTTTCCCCGAAGTAAATACATTAATATCAGCAACACAAAAGGTGTTCTTGAAAGCTCCTTACCGTATCCAGTGCTACAAACAAAGGCTACCTGATACACCTCTGCCTCCAGAACCCGTAATTACAAGATGGGGAACCTGGATCGAAGCCGTAAATTTCTACAGTGACAACTTTGAAGCTGTGAAGTCTGTGGTGGAAACATTATCTCCCGATTCTGCAGTGTCAGTGAGCGAATCCTTGTCTGCATTCAACAACTCTAAGGTGATATGTTCTGTTTCGTACATCAAAACGCATTTCGGTTGGCTTCCCAATAGTATCAAGAAACTGGAGACTGCAGGTCTGACTCTCCAAGAAGCCATAGGAATAGTTGAAGAGGCAGTTAACAAGTTAAATGCTGTGCAGGGTGAAGTCGGTGACAAAGTTTCCACTAAATTAAATGCTGTGCTGAATAGAAAACCTGGTTACTCAACTTTACATACCATTTATCGCATATGTAACAGCGAAACTGTAGAATCGATTGAGAATATTCTTCCAAGTACGATTCCTCTGTATAAATATGCGCCGGTGACGACATGTGATGTCGAGAGATCCTTGTCTATATATAAAAACATACTCTCAGACCGAAGACAGTCCATGTCAACAGACAACATAGGAAAGTATTTAATAATTAATTGTGCAACTAAACAGTGGTAAAAAAAACTTACGTGGACACTTTATTCTTATGCAGAGTTATAGTAGAGTTATATATATACAATATAGATTTTCAAGTCAAAAATCTACCTTTAATTTTATAGTAATTTCAACTCTCCTAGTAAAATACTTTGTTAAATAGTTAATAATACTCAATTTTTTACTTTATACTCATGTCCTATACTACAGAAATCCATAGGTAAAATATTTTGTTGTTGTTAATTTTATAATATCAAGATTTCTTTTTTAATTCTGTTTTCTAAAACATGTTTTCATAAATTTTCTGAAGTACAATAAACAATTGAAAAGTAATTCATTTCTTATGCATGCTGTCGTATTGTAAACTCTTCAACAAAGAGTTGAACTTTCAGATACTGTGTATTCTGAGGGTTAACTTAATTTCTGTGACAGAAGTGGTAATCTAACTGGTGATTAGTGTCAGCCCCGAACTTGATTAGTATTTTATAGATTACATTGACTTTGCTCAAAATATATTTGCATGTTTTGAAAGTGGTTTTAAAAAGTTTAAAATGAAGCACCTATTATTTTCAAAGCCTTTCAAAGAGGGCATTGTTATGTTCTCGTAACAATGTAAATTACATTGTTGACGTGAAAGTATTTTAATACTACATATTTCTTAAATATTGCATATTTAGCTACATATTTTCCTTATTTTTCCTACATATTTATGTACATATTTTGCCATTTTTTGCTACATAAAAATCCGGGCCCTAATAATTATAATAGTCATCATTATTACTTTGTTCCATTGTATCAATACTATTGATAATACAAATATTATTGCATACTATCAATTCAAAATTCCTGTCAATATCGGGTATAGTAATTTCTCCGTTAGTATTTTCTGTTAAAGTAAGGTAAGTTACATTATCATAAACTACTGTTGCTATATCCGTTTCAACATAAGGTAAGTACTCGCTATAATTATCAACTCTCTCTCTATTCACTCTCTCTCTTAATTCTGTATAACTCCTCCCAGCCTCAAACAACTCTATCTTCCTATCACCATACCTCTCTCTTCAAAATATCCCTCATCATATCCCCAAGTCACATTCTCTCTCTCAATATATGCAGGGGGCACTAAATTATAAAACACCTCCTGGTCCTACCAGGAACATCACCAAAATTCAAAGGACAATTATTTGTAGACCTTTCATCTACCAAATATACTCGTGAAGACCCTTCTTCACCCCCAACAACACCACAGGAGAAAATTACCTCCTGCAACCCCTCTACCTCTATACTCTCTCTCCACTTTCTCTCTGACTCATCAACACACACTAACATTCCATTATTACATTCTACCTCCTCTAAAATTTTGTCACCACTATTTTTAATTATATCATCGTAATTCTCACTCCTACTTACCTCATTATATGTTATCTGATCGTTTTTATTTTCGTTTAATTTATCGGTTTCTCCACTATTCTCTACCTCCACTATACTCTCAGAATTATCATCACTATTTAACATTTTATTCTCTAATGCTACCACTTCCACTATTTTATCATTATTATTATTGGTCATAACTGTAACATTGTCACTTAACTTCTTATTCATGGTCTGATTTAATTTCCTGTCTAAATTTTTATTCATTTTGTTAATCTTCTTCTCGCAATGATTACTTATAGACTCTATTACGTGTTCTTTAATATTATTAAAACGTGTATTAATTTTCCTTAATATGCTTATTAAAATCAAAATTCTGCTGTTTAATTTCGTTTCTAATTTTATCAAATTTACCATTTTGTTCATTCAATTTGTCATTGAAATTACTTTTTTGTTCATGATTATCCTTTGATATTGTTCGTAACATACTCATTATATCATTATCAAATTGATTATTATATTTTGTTGAGGTTGGAGTTGATTGGATACTCGAGTCATCTACGGCTGACTCAGTTAAGCTGTATTCTTTGGACCGATTTACTGGGGTTGAATGAACCTCTGGTTCCCCCACACCAGCCGACTCGCTCATTTCAACTTCAATCTCGTTAATATTCATTTGTTTAAATTATTTGAATCGTATAATTCTGTCACAACAATTATTATACACGCTATACATAACTATCACTTAACAATTTATTCTCTTTACCCAACATTTTACGTTATTCTCATAACCTCATACGTACCTTATTTATACATTAATCCGTTATCTCAAATAACCATTCTGCTCTCCAAGTAGGCCTATATTTATATAAAATTTATTATATAAATGTCACAGTTCGGAAGCGCCAATTGTAACTATTTATTTATATTTATTATTTAATTGTCCCTGTTCGGGCGAAACAATTGTAACTATTTAATTATTTCATTATTAAATTTAATTGTTTACCTTACCTACTAGCAAATAGGTATGTTTACCTTTGAATTTCAAACGCCATCTTGCGTACTGCCAACTGCAAATTTTTGTAACTTACCAGGGTTCGGATCAGCGAACCAGGAGAGCAGAATAGGATTATTTAGTAAATAAACTAATTATTTGTTTATAAAAAAACTATTACCCTTTATTACCTTCATCACAAACATACATTGAATTCTCCCTTCAAAACACAAAGCGAACGTTATTGGTTCATTCCTGAACCATCAGTCTAGCATGATTATTACATTTTTTCTCTTATTACTAAACGTATATATAACTGGCAATTAGATTATTTAATTAATTAATTATTAATTAACCCACAAACCAGCACTTCTATGTTAGCATACTTTTCACACGCACACGCTTACACTGCAGTAAGGACAACAGCTTTACAGGTGGGAAAAGCTTGCTCGTCCGCTGCCTTATAGTCTTGATCTTACACATTTGTACTTTCATCTTTTCCCAAATCTGAAGGAATGTTTAGGGGGGAAGTGAATGGCTTGACAATGATGAATTGAAACAAACCGTAACTACTTGGTTGAACAGACAGGCAGTAGATTTCTTTGATGACGATATAAATAAACTAATGTCACTTCTGAACAAGTGCTTGGACCTCAATGATGACTATAAAGTAGAATAATGTTGTAGTTTATGTTTACATTTATAATTGTATTTATCAGTAAAGTTTTCTTGTCTATGTAGAAAAAACGTTCTTACTTATAAAAATGGCCCTCGTACTTGCAAAGCAGAAGAAATAGAAATTGGTTAAATGAAATTTATTTGCACTAGGTAGAACAGAAATCTTTCTTAAGGGCTAAAAGAGATATCTTAATTCTGATAAACAGTAATTTGTAAAATTGTAATAATTTTTAACTTTCATTACATATTCTGTAAAATTTTAATGTTTATTTACAGCACCACAAGTCAAAGGCGGGAATATATTATTTGTTCGTGGGGAAACACAAGGTCAGGACAAAGATGGCACAGATACATCTAGAGTTGTCAATCCAGATGAAATTAAACTTGATGATGAAGATGAAGATTATGCCGATGAAGACTCCAACAATGATAGTGCTGAGGATGATGAAGGTAAAATAACATTTGTAAAAATTTAGTATTAAGCATTATAAAATATAATTTGTATCAAAAATGAAAAAAAGTGTTTTGTTTATTCATTAAGAAGTCTGTATTAAGCAAGTAATAATTTTTTAGTGTGATATGTTTTTTTTTCTTCAGCACTACAGCCCAACATGAGCCCTGGCCACCAACACCAATCTTCTCCAAAGTCTCCTGTCCATTGCCATCTCAGTGTAACCCCTCATACCCTCACTTCTGAGATCTAGCACATCATTCAACCATCTTATCCTACGTCGGCCCCTCTTTCTGCTTTTATAGACTTGCGCCCTCAGGATTTTCTTTGGCATACATTGATCATCCATCTGCTATAGGTGACCTAGCCATTGTATTTGTTGAGCCTTTATGAATCTTACAATGCCCTCTTGATTCAATAGCTCATGTATCTCCTGGTTATTTCTTATTCTCCATTCGTAGTCTTCTTTAACTGGGCCATAAACATGTCTTAACGATCTTTCTTTCAAACCTTCTTAGTGTTTCTTGTTCCTTTTTTGTTAATGTCCGTGTCTCGCCTCCATAAGAAACAACCAGTCTATGTCTTTTGATATAAGTTGTATAATTTAAAAATTAAAATTGTAATGAAAAATATTTTGTGAGAATTTGTTTTAAAAAATGTAAGATGTATGTAAGGTATATTTTGAAAGTGAGATACATGATCAGTTACTACTATTTGAATTCATGAGCATGTTCTGTGAGATATAAAATTCACATTGTTCATTGCCTAGTTGTCAGACGATGAGTATAAAATATATATTCTTCATAGTCTGCAAGTCACATTGGTATAGGAGTTCAGTACACAAATAAGGTAAAGTAATAATTGCTGCAGTGGTCTTCATTAGAAGCAAAACATTCACTCAAGCATATGTTATAAGAGAAATCTAATTTTTCTGGGCCAGAAAGGATCTGTGTATTGATTTTGTTAAACCTGGAATGACAGTTGATGGAGATGTACATTTTGAGTATAAATTGGACGTGGAAATTACTACACAGTGAGAGCTTGGTATCCACTGGTATATAATGCATTTGCACAATAAATGTGCAACTTCATATTCCAAATTAAAGTCTTGAATTGTTAGAAGAAATTAATTTTTAACTACTTGTACTGCAGCCTGATCTTACTGTGAAGTGGGTACTACATTTTTTTTTATCTAAAGAAATAGCTGAAGACTTATAAAATTATACAACAAATGAAGGCAAAAGTAACAAATCAGCTCAACTCACTGGAAGTATACATCATTGAAATAATAATAAGGAAGCTGGTACTTATACTAAAATTGCTGGAAGTTTCGTTTTTAACTTAGTTATGTTTGGCATGTGATAAGTGAGTTATACTTCCATACATTTTTATAACCATTTACTGATAATTAATTTACAGGAATTCCATCCAATATAAGAAATTTAAAGAGTGTGTTTTAAAGGCATCAGCCAAAAACCTTGTAAATCTTAGTTCTACATTTTTATGCTCAGCAGATATATTTATTAAAAAAAAATACAAAAAAACAACTGAAGGTTAAGTAGACTAATACAGTTGTGTCTGCTGTACACTGTCGTGAATACATTTTTAGTAGCCTGAATAATCAGTGTTGGTAATTTCCCATTTTGGACTAGCTGCTAGTCGAGTGTACTATTGTATATTTCATAATTTGTTTTCAGGTTTTTATGACAGTACAAACAGCTTGAATTTTAGCTTTAGACATATAACAATACTGAAACATTCATGAGTGGTGGTTCATAATTATGTAGTTTAAATAACAATTTTATACATTTGTAAAGCTAGATTTGAATCTTGACAAAAATATATGACAGACAATATTTGAAAGGAATTCAAGGTCAGAAGAAAGGCTACAATAACTTTGTGTCTTCCTAGTTTGTGTCCACTTTCCATTTCTGTATACAGTACCATTCAGTATTATTTTTTCTGTGCTTTAAACTAACATTGTGTAGTGCATACACAGTGACTGGCTTGACACAAACCTGACCCCACTGCAAGCTCTCAACAATTTGATGTTTTTTGCTCTCTGAATGAACTTGACAGATTTCAAATATCTTTATAAAAATTGCAGGTTTGCAACAAGCAGTGGTAGCAAACACTCTAAACTCATAATTAAGAGCTGCTTTTGAGCTTGTTCTTAATTTTAGGAGTAAACTTTGTATAACTGTGCATGAGGTATACAGTGTAAATGATTCAAACATTTTATTTGCCTCCAGAAACGGTTAAAACTATAGAATAGGTTAATTACCTTCTGTCAACGTTTCTCAGAATCCTGTATGGGATTACTCGAGTTTCGACACCAATGGTGTCATCATCAGATCCGATATGATTAAGGTTAAAACATTAATTGATGTATATTCATCTCGTCAAATATTAAAAAAACAACACATACATTGTACAAAAATAATAAATAACACATTAAAATGAAATAACGAAATAAAAACGACATGCAGCCGTAACGAACCTGCACAGGAATGCTCTCACCAGAGATTTATTAAATTTTTTAAACAGTTGACTTGGTCTCTATTGATCAATAGTTAACTTTTCAGTATTCCCAATCGCCATTACTATATTATTTCCTGTTAAATTCCATATTAGCTATGTGCACTTGTTATATACCAATGTTGTACCTGAGAATTGGTTATATTATTCTTACCAAGGTTTCGGCACCATTTTCAAAGTTTAGAAAAAATAATTTAATAACAAAGGTAAAACTAACATGTTCCATAACTTATGGCCAGAAAAGAACCTATGTAATTTATTATTGATGTAATAGTTTGTATTGCCTGCATTATTATTAGTTATTGTTGGTTTGTGCTAAATGGGATTTTTATTTTCAGAAGACATGCCAGTTGAGAAACAAGTGATACCATCAGAAGTATTTGGAAGTTTGAAGAAAAAAATGGATGACTCCGATTGAATAGTATAAAATCTTCATTTTTTTATTTTATTGTTGTATTTGTTATTTGTAGATTTATAAATTTTAATCGTATTCTTCACAATATCAATGTACAGTAAATTAAAAGATATTTATAATTCAGTATAACTCACTGAATTATAACTCACTTTATTTTATTTCACTGATATTTGCTCTTTGTTTTGGTTTTGTAATATCATTTCTAAAGAACCTTACTGGTGGGAGAGAGACTGAACTATGAGGAACAGTTAGTTTTCAAAATATAAAATTGAAAATGAAATTTGCATATTAAGACTACCTTTCTGAGAGTGAAGGGAACATGAAAGTAACTGACGGCACATGGTGTCACTATTATTGAAGTATATTATAATTGAATCTGAATATGATCTCCACACTCACTTGGTTCCACCATTGTGAATTTCTTTCAAATGGCCCATTTTTTTAATGTCAGTGGTACACTTGCTAAATGTTATGTTAGTCTGCAGAAATTCACCCACTTTCAATAATCCTGCATTTTCTTTTCAGCCAATTGTCGTTTCCAACATACACATGTGCAGGCTCTCTCTCTCTCTTTCTCACACACACAAGGAAGCATGTCATAATGATCACGAAGGTTAAGAATGAAATCAACAAACTCTTAAATCCATTGAAAAGAAGATACGGAAGTTTGTTACAAGAGTGATGAGTAATCAGCTGCAAGAACTAGAAAAACTAATCTAACAAAGGACAAATTTAATTAATACCACACCGATGCCTCCTGTAACACGTCCAATTAAAGATATTCATGCATAATGCCTGCCGTTTCTTATACCTTTTAAGTGCATAGACTGGGCGAGTTTGAAAGGAGAACTGAGATGGAAAGTGTGCATTTTTATAAAGACACCTGAAGCAAGTAAATGAAGTTGAGTTTGGTGAGTTCGTGCGAGTAATGCAACATTGTAAAAATAAAATAATCATGATTATAGTGAAAACTGATGTCAAATATGTATTTAAGTTTTATGTCTTCTATATCTCTGAATAATACTGTGCACAGGAAACATTTTTAAGATTCACAAAATGTGCACAGTACTATTCAGAGATATCAGAAGAAAAAAACTTAAATAAGTACACAAAAGTAAATGATTTTTCAGGAAAGCCGAATAGTGGACAAAAAACTGTTTTAATGCAAATACTTCTCTTAAAAATACAACAGAAACAACAGTTTTCTCATTATAGTAGGTTTATTCACATTTTAATAATTTTTGGGCTGTCTTGCCTTTTTACATAACACCCACATCTTCTGATTATAAAATTATAAATGTCCCGTTTTTATTGAAATCATTATGGGATCCTTAATCTGGAGACATGTAAAGCAGAGATTCTCGACCATTCAAGATCTGTGCCCCCCTTTTAAATTGGTACATATATAAAACCCCTCCCATTATACCATAAAAGTTGTGTATGTGTGTGTAGGGGGGGGGCTGGTGTAAGGAATTGGCCAAACATACATAACTTCACTGTTGTTTTATATTGCTTGTATTTTCACAAATATTTATTATAGTAGCCCAAATATAAAAATTCAATTTTACAGAAATAAAAAAAAATGAATTTCTAAATAAATGAATTTTTTGAACATTTCAAAAATATTTTTGTATGAAGATATTGAAACGCAAGTTGTAGTCTCCCTGAAATTAGTTATAAAGTTGTCTTTGTACTACAATGTTAATTTTTTATTGCTTTTGTTTTTTGACAAGCTTATGGAATGCTTAAGGAAGCACACTCTCTTGGGGGAATCCTTTCACACTCTCTTGAGGGATGCACTTCCCTGGTTGAGAACTGGTGATGTAAAGGATGAAAGGCAGCAGATATAAATAAAAAACTGAGGTTAGATTCAGAGCCACCCTTGGGATGTTTTCAGTTTTACCTTTCTCGCTCCTTGAATATACCGTATTGTTCCGAATACAAGCTGCACTTTTTCTCCTTAAAACATGGTCGCTAATTTGGCTTGCGGCTTGCATTCGCGCGCTAAGGAAATTCAAAGTTATACCTGACTTCTGGTGGGACAAACTCTTCGGTATCTATGACTTGTTTACTGCCTAAGCAACAGCAGTTTGCCTGGCTGTTGTTAACTCTGGCATTATGATTTATGACTGCAACCGTACGTTTTAACAACAAACTGAACAAAGAATACAAAGAAAAAGTGTACATGCGTGTGCACACACGCGTGCTCGCACCCTTCTGTAGGCGGTAAGACAAAGGATGAGTAGAGGGGGTGTGAGTAAATGTTTCTAAAAGTATTTGGGTAAACTGACAGTGTGGTTTTCTATTGTGACAGCGACAACATCGCTTATGTGTACTCTGTTTTCATTCGGCGTTTTTGTAGTGTGTTTGCGATATGAGTGATATTGTGGAGACTAAAGGCACGCAGTCAAATCAAATTCCAAAAAATAAACGTAATACGTACGATGCGAATTATACATTAATTGTGATACAACATGCAGAAAAAACATGCATTCACGAAGCCGCAAGTAAATTCGATATTGATGAATCCTGTATTCGATGATGGAGAAAACAGAAGGAACAGCTTTTAAATGCAAATACTGCACGACGAGCATTCACGGGACCTCAAGTTGGGCGTTTTGTAGCAGTAGAGTCCAGCGTCTGTGAATACATACGGCTTTTAAGAAGGCAAGGACTCCCTGTCACTAGACATGTTTTAAAATTAAAAGCTTTAGAAATCGCAGAAGAATTAAAAGTCTCCAGTTTCAAAGCCAGCTTCGGGTGGATAAGACAAACGATGCAGCGAAATGAATTTGCGCTTGACGTACATCACTCGCGCAAAAACTACTGAGTGACTACGAAGAAAAACTCCTTCAGTATCAGCGGTTTGTCATTAATTTATGCAAGAAGCATAATTATTCACTTGAACACATAGGAAATGCCGATGAAACACCCATATTTTTTGACATGTCCTCTAACTTTACGGTGGACCAAAAGGGAACCAAATCTGTAATAGTAAAGACTACAGGAAATGAAAAATTACGTGTCACTGTAATGCTTGCTGCATTAGCCGATGAACGAAAACTTCCACCTTACGTAATATTAAAACGGAAAACCATGCCAAAAGAGAAGTTACCATCGGGTATAATTTTTCACTGTCACGAAAAAGGTTGGATGACTTACGATCTTACGGTAGATTGGTTAAAATGTGTATGGAATAAACGGCCAGGAGCATTATTAAAACGATGCGGTTTGTTAGTGCTAGATTCATTTTGTGGTCACATTACAGATGAAATAATAAAAAAGCGTCTTTATGAAGAAATGAACACTGATATCGCCCTTATTCCTGGAGGAATGACAAGTCAGTTGCAGGTGATGGATGTTGTAGTAAATAAACCTTTTAAAGGTAACCTGCAGCGTTTATATAATAATTGGTTGGTGGCAAGAAATCATCCTTTGACTCCTACAGGAAAAACAAAAAACCATCCGTAACAGAACTATGCAACTGGATTAAGAGTGCATGGGAAAGCATCCCACCAGAATTCATAATCGAACTGTATGGATGGAATGGAAGACAATGTCATTTATGAAGAGGACGAAGCGACCGTCTCAGGGACAAGTGACAGTGAAATTGAAGACAGTGACAGTGATTAAGTATGGGAATATTTTAAAGTGCACAAAATATAAACTACTGTACACTACTATAAAATAACTTTTAACAATAAAAAAGTGTAATTTTTATAAACGGTTAGTAAATAATAATAATGATGTAACAATAATGTACTTTACCGTGGTGTTTCTTTCTTAATCTTAATAAAATTTAGTAACCTTAATAAAATTTAGTAATTTTTATTCAAACGGTGACTTTACACTTTTTGCAAATTTTTAACCTTTAACCTACGATAATTTTTGGGGTGCGGGTTGTATTCGGAACAATACGGTACTTCTTATATCTTTATTTTCCACACTACTTAATACTGTTTACTTAAAATTTTGGCATCACTGCTAACAAAACAAATAGTAACAGCAGCAAAACAATAAACATTAACGTCATTTGCATAGTCTAGTCGAATTGTCAGGAACACCTCTAGGAATTGGTAGTCTATGATTGCATGTATCCAGTCACATTTTGCACATATTGTAGCAGCAGCTCTGGTTATGTTGATAAGCATCATTGTGTTTAAAAACTGTTATAGGGAAAGCCAACAGACTTATCAAATTCATCGTCACAAACGTTCATCAGTCATTCAGAAATGTACAAAACACAAAAAAAGGACAGTGATAACAACTTAAAAATTAAAGAAATCTGACCACTTTTGTCTGTCACACAAACTAATGCATTTATATTTTTTACAAAACGTTCATGGTTGTTTGTTAACTGTCTGTTGATGTACATGTCAAAAGAAGAATCTAGTTTGAGGTGTGGGTGTGTAAGGTATTATTTTAACTGACCCGCGTATTTTTCAGGGAGAATTTTATGTTGAGGTTGGTGTATTTCTGGATTTATGGTTTTCCGCGGGTGGACCAATTACCATCTTCTGAGTTGAAAAGAACTACTTTAGTTTAGGTGCTATTTGTTTCATGGAAAAAATCCAAGTTGTGTTTAACTTAATGTTGTGAAACTAGTTTTTGTAGGGTTTTTTTATTTTGTGGTAATATCCTGTTTCCATTAATTCTCTTTTTTAATGATTCAGTTGTTAGAACTGTGCAGAGATAAATTGTATTGTAACTGATATAAGATGTTTGAGGATTGAGTGGTCCACTGGAACTACCAAAGAGGTTTATTTTTTTTTTTTTTTGCGGGGGGAACATTTCCTAGACAGATAAAGAAACAAATGTCAAAATTAAAAAAAAGTGCTGATAACGAGTCATGTATACTGAATTAAATATTAAGTTAATTAGTTATTCAATTAAAACATTTTTAACTGTTGTAGGTTGCAGCTGTCTTGCAACTACGAAAATGCTTTGTGCTAACTGTATGGTGGTTGGGGACGGTTCAAAATTTTATACTAATTTTTGAAGGTCCATCCTTTTAGCAAGTAGGAAAGAGGTTTATTAGCCTTTGAGTGTTTATTCAACCCACAAAGTATCCAAGTCAGAATGCAGTAACTTATTCTACAACAGCTTAAAAAAATAAACAGTTTTCTGCGTGCTAGTAGAATCGTATAGTTTATTGTGCCTGGCTTTTCAATCTGTAATTAATCATTTTTTTATTAAGTACTTTATTACCACTTCAAACACAAATGAACAATACAAATTTGTAAATGTATCCAATATTCTGTACATATGAAGACTTATAGACTGAAAGTGATCTTCAAAACGCCATTCACAAGCACTCCACAGCCTCTGTCAGTGAACTGATTTGTATGAAGATTCACCAGTCTTGTATTGGCGCATCTATAGCAAGATTTTAAAAGGTTGTTCTGAGTACTTCTGATGCCAATTTTCTGAGAATCTGATTAACTCCTATGGAAAAAATGAGTAGACTGATTTAATTACATATGTTGCTCGTATTTAAAGAAAAGAAGTCGCTAAGAAAAAAAAAGTACAAAACAGCTAACACTCAGCATCTGTACACGATGGTAGGTAGTTTAACCCATTTTCCTGGTACTGTTTATTTTATTTAAATTATAATGTATAATGTAAGTTACTGTCTTTATTGTTTCATGAATTCGTTGAATTTTACATATCTAATAATGTAACACGTATATTTCCACACTTACTTCCTTGGTTATAAGAAAATAACACATAAAAAGTTCCTTTTACTTTAATGTTTGTAGATTTATTTACAAATAACTAACCTTCCCCAAGGAAATCCTGCTGGTATGGTCTCATATTACTTTTCTGTTTATGAGGTACTGCACCTATAGAGATTTTGTAAATTGGACGATATATCAGCTGATTGTGGCCAGGAATGGACCTGGTGGTTTGAGTTGTTCTGTGGGTATGGTCTTCAGAAAAAATTATCCAGTTCCGTTTCAGATTGTTAGTTGTTTGTATTAGACAATATAAAAAAAACTGATAAAAATATCTTTCATGTACTACAAGCAAAATCTTAGAAAAACCATTAAGAGGCTAAAACTGGAAATTCAGCAGTTGCAAACATTTTATGTGTCTAGTAAAAATTCTAAAACATGTTAGAGAAAAATGAAAGAAAAGCTATTACACCATTCAATCAGTTCAAAAAATGCATTTTTAATTGGACAGAATGGAAATGAAAAACAGAAATACACAGTAATTCTTTGTGTGACTGGATGGAATGAAACTGACTTCTTACACAGTTTTCACTCAGGAAACTCTTACTATAACTGACATAAAAAGATATGATTGTTAGTGTCAGAAAAGAGTTAAGTGGGCTTCACTTTGATCATAGATTGGGCAAAGAGTATGTTGAAACATGAAATGCTTATACACACAATCTTCTGGACCACTACAGTGGAATAGATAACAAAATTCTTGAAGAAGGTAAAAACCGACCTTGCTATCATACTGTGGGGTATTTGGTTACGAATGAAACATACGTGGAACTATACTTACATTTTTACCCCTTCCTTCACCCAAACTCTACTACTTGCTCTGACTCCGATAAACTTACCTTTTACATAAAAACCCCCCAGAAGATTCCAAACTCACTCAAAAGGTCGCCACAATGTTTTGGGTTATACATCGAAACCATGATACTTACCCTTAATTAATTTAGATATTTAACTGCCCTTAAATCAAGAAATTCTCAGTTTTCTTTTAGACGAATTTGTTGATGCAGAACTCAAGTTATGGTTGTGGTGTAATAAATACACTTAACACATGTTTCTATAAGACCAAATCTTGTTTTATTTTAAGCAAAAGTTTCTTTGTATTATTACTTAAATTCAGTACACAATACGATTAACAATTACATCATTCAGAAATTCCCCCTTGTTACCTTATAACCACAAACCAGTACTTTGGGTTTCTTATTGTTCTTTCTACTTTCATACACTCTCTTACTCAGTACAATTTTTAATCCCCCCCCCCCCCGTTTTATTTATGAGCTCTTTATTTATTGAAATATTCAAAACTGCTAATCAAAATGATTGTTTCTAGGATACCTTCACGTGCTATTCACACAATCCCGCCATCTTTCTTACAGCACTTTCACTGTCGTCACCGCTACACTGTTCTAATTCTTTCTTCTCACCCCGAACGTCGTAAACTTTCATTTTATCGTTCACACTTACTTCTTACATTTTCGCGTGTTTCGGTAGACCTCCACTACTATATTCGCTTTGGTCTACCGAGATCCGAGGCCACAATTTTAAACTTACGACTGTACTGTCGGATGAATTATTTCCAACTACTCGAGATGAACTGCTGGCATTGACCGAGTGGTTGCCTCTATGCAAGGCATTGGGCGTCGGCCCCGCTGCGCGCCAACGTATATCGATTCTGTAACGCCTTCTCCAATTGGCTGTTTCTATCGAAAATGTTCTAGAAGCTTGACTATGGAATTTCTTTGACTTCACCACGTGGTCGGTTTTCGGTATTGTGTGTCAACCATACAGTCTCTGCTCATGATTCACTCGCGACGTTGGGCTGTCTACGATCCCAGACTATTTCAAAATAGATTTGCACAATTCGTACCTTGTACTCCCAGACACGGCTACAGATTGTTACCACAAGTGTTAAATAACGTGGTTGGTTATAAATTAATAAAAAATATTCAATATAAAAAAACAAAATCTACCCTTTTTTGTACCGTCACAATAACCCCCCCCCCAATGAGAGGTTTTATGCCAAAGCATAAAAACTCATTGCCTAAAACCTACGAGGACCAGCAAGGATATGGTGCCACGACCCCCCTTAAGTTCTTACTAACATCATGGGTAACTTACCCCCCTAGTCCGGTGACCATGGTTGCACCTGCATGATATTATTGGACTTCCTTCCTCAGGATCCCAACACCATAAAACCACAAAGGCACTCGACGCCCCTGTCCTGATGCACTGACCAGTACAGGTACGCCACCACCGTATTACCAGACCCTGTCACAATTAATAAAGCATCAATAAATGGCCTTACTAAATACTCCATATCCTCAACTGATTTGGTTTTTTTACGACTAAAAAATGCATTTTTAATTGGACAGAATGGAAATGAAAAACAGAAATACACAGTAATTCTTTGTGTGACTGGATGGAATGAAACTGACTTCTTACACAGTTTTCACTCAGGAAACTCTTACTATAACTGACATACTCCATACAGTACGACATAACGACATAACTCTTACTGACATTACAGTACGACTAACTCCCGTTAGTCATACTGGTGTTTTTTTTTTTTTCCAAAGTAATGGTTTTATATTTTACATTTCCACTAAAAAATTTACATTTAATACCCTCATTACTATGGTTGATTACTACTACTATCTTTGGGTAATACAAAACATTATCAATAAAAAAATACTTCATCACTACAGATATATTGTACTGCTGTTAAAATGCAACACAGTACATAAGAGGAAAATAATAAGTTTTAAAAGAAAAAATATATAAATTTATTAGAATTGGAACATATGTTTTAAAATGTAAACAAAAACATTGTATTGACTCACCCATCAACATAGAGGTAGATGCCTATATGAGATAAAACAGTATAAAGATATATGTTATGAAAAGAATATATGAAATTTGAAATGAATATTATAATAAGAGGAAATAGTAAGAAAATTATCATATTATAAATACAAACTAGAATTAAGAATATTAGAAATAAAATAAATATGTTTAATAAGAAGTAGAAAAGTTATATAAGTTTTTAAGAGGTATATGATAAAAAGATGTAACGAAGGTAGGGAATTATCAATGTGGCAAAATTGTAAATTGTTAGAGATTGTTTTGGAGAGTGATGAAAAAAAAATGAGTCTAATTTAATACCAAATACTATAAAGATGAAAGAGAGGAATTATGTAAAATTAGTCTAATTTAATACCAAATACTATAAAGATGAAAGAGAGGAATTATGTAAAATGAGTCTAAATTTATATCTAAGGAAAGTAACATGAGTAGTCTAATTTTATATTGAATACTATAAAGATGAAACAGAGGAATTATGTAAATAGAGTCTAATTTTTAACTCAATCAGAGTCACATTAAGAATATTAAATTATAATAACTGTTGTACATCATAAAAGTAATGTAACTTGGAAAAGAAAATAAAGCAAAGGATTTTGAATAGTGATTCCAGAGTTTGATTATAATATCGAATAAATAAATAATAATACAAAAAATATAACAATATCCTGAATAGAACGACGACAGAAGAGGAAACTCTTGGACTGGAGAAGAGTTTCAGTGGCCCTAACGAATAATTAAGTGTTCAAAGGAGACATCGGTGTTGCAGTAATCTTGGAGAGCGGTATCCAGCGGTAAGAGCAATAAAAGATTCGTGTGAAGAAACAGATTGCCAAGCTGAATATTGCTGTTGAAGAAAGGTAAACAACAACCAGAAGTGAACCCGTGGCAGCTAGAAGAATTCAGAGACGGTTAAGTTACACTAAGACGTTAGTTATTTTTTACATGGTTAATTACCAAAGTACTACCCATTAACTGAATCTGGGTTGGTTTAAAGAAAAGAAATTAATAGATATAATCGTAAATACGATAAAATAACTTAATAATCATTAACCTGAGAAAAAGAGTTTCTTTACATGTACTGGTAAATAAAAAAATATAATAACAGTAGGTACAGATTTTTTATTACAATACCTGTAATAAAAAATTAAACCAGTGCAATATATATATATATATATATATATATATATATATATATTGTAACGTAACAGAGTTGAGGTCCCCAACGTTACATAAAAAATTGAATTAACTATGGTCAAGGACCATACCCCGAATTAAGGTTGCTCAGTAATTAATGCATCTGAGAAGTACCTCAAGTCAAAAGAGGCAATAATTAATGTTGAATATAAAATACTATACCAATTAATAGTTAATATAATAAATTGTGCTTGTTTTTATACTGTAGCGTGTTAATGTTCACAGAATATTTATGTTATGTTTTGAGTATGGTAAGAGTGAACTAATGTTGTTTAATAGGAATACTTCATCAATGATAATGTTTATATTTATGTTAAATTTGTCTTTAGGCAATCAAGTATAGTTTCCTGTGTTAGGCATTATACTAAGTTTTAAGTATTGTCTAAAAATTGAATAATGAAGTTGTTTTAATTAATGTTTGTAAACTTGGCCAGGAGGGCAATCAGTGTTTAAGGTTTGACAAGTAGTTCTGATAATTATATTGTAAACTAATGAAGGGTTCCAGGACCAGTTAATTAATGTAATGAAGTAAAAACCAGGAAATTAAAATTAATGTAAATAACCATTAACCAATAATTAATTGTACAGTAGGTCAGGTAAAGAAAATTAAGTTAAAAAACCAAACAATATTATAACAGTTGTAAGAAAACCTGTAGGCCTAAATTTAATATTTGTGAAAGGAAATTAATACCTTTTTAAGAAGCCCAGTCCAATGAAACTATAGTAAAACATATACTGTTTAAGAAGGAAGGTTAGGTGAGAATTTTAGGTAATTTAGTATTATTCCAAGCATGGAGTATTTTATTGAAAAAGAGTAGTAATATTCTATAATTCTGGCTCTAGGATATCTAATTTCATCCAATGACAGAAAAAGTGGTTGTTAAGGCAACTGAAATGTACAAGAGTTGTTTATATTGAATCATTCGTTCCGATTGTTACAAGCTATTGAGTTGAGGTGGGCAGATATATTTAAAGGAATGAATAATAAATTTTGAAGAAAATATGAATCTAAATTAAAAAACCCTTTTTGAAACCTAATTCTATCATAATACTGATGAGTAATAAAACCAATTAGACTTCCAAATTATAACTGAATACATTTAAAAGAGTTGAAAACCCCTCACCTCATTCACCAGAATAATTCCGCTGGATTCGGTATTAAACCGACTTCTCCTATAACCAGAAGATTAGTTGAGAGAAATAAAGGCCGAAACTAACGGAATTATTGAGAAGACATACGAAGACCTCGTTTTGCAGAGTTAACCTTCACTTGCAGAAGAAGCTGGAATACTATTTTCATTCTACCGTGATCGACAACTATCAAGATCGTAGGAGAAGAACAGCAGTTAGAAGAGTTCCTGAGAGCTTCCCTGGATACTACACCATCAATTTTATTAAGGGCCAAAACAATTTTTCCTGGATGAACGTAACTTAAGCCGAACATCTTCACTGTTTACAGACGTCCAGTGCCAGTTTGAGTTCTGCCAACCCGTTAAAAAACAACCTATTTTAAATTCAATATATTTAGAGTTAATAATTTTGTTTTGTAATACTTGAGTAACCTTAATTTTGCATTTTACCTGGCCTTACTAATGGTTCAAAGAATCTTACGAACCCTGGGATAAGAAATATTTATTGTTATATTTAATTTGTATAAGTCAAAGGAACTTGATCAATTGACAATCGATATATTTTTGTATAATCGATTTGATAATATTATTATTTTGGAGATAACGGTGACTGTGAAATAACATATAAAATTAATAAAGGATTTTTATTGTATTAGATAATGTTTTAAGTTATTGCAGAATAGATACTATATGTTGTGGGTGGAATAATTTACAATAAAAGGTTGATTCAAACCCGATGAACGGCTAACCTAGAAGCACGCTTATTACAAATAACAGCGCTAATTGCCTACAGCTGGTGGAACGGGAGATTGCCGAACTAGCTTGTTTTCAGTACCAAATTTGAATAGAATTCTCTAACATCGAGGGACTAGGGTTGACAAGAATACTCAATACATTCAGTCAATACCTTATATAGATCGTTGATATTGCCCAACTACTGAATACTAAGTTAAACCTATATCGTAGTACGATTATAAGTTAAAAGAACATAATCATAATTATATTTGCCTAATAATATATTTTCAGGAGGTTTCAGCTGTAACAACCTAATAGATATATTCATTAATAACATAAGTAAATAAAACACATTATAAACGAGGATCGTTACAAATTGACGATTCCAACGTGGGGCATCATCATCTTCTATTAACATAGTAATTTGTAAATTATTACAATTTGGTGAACCCAACAGTGGGGCTTTCACACATCCTCGAATATAATTAAACAACGAGAGGAGTAAAAAGTTGTTACAATATACATGTAAACAACAAAATATGTTTCAATCATCCTCAAATACATGTTCTATACAATCATGTATTCCTCATAAATGCAACATCTCCCCATAAACATAACCAACATTACATTTACCCTTACCACCATCATATTAAAATGAACATTCCACATTTGCATTTAAATAAAATTTACAAACATTACAATTTTAATTTCAATTGTCAATTAAATAAGCATTTTAATTGTTTATCTTTCATTATCACTTCTACTTTGATTTTCTATTAAATATTTTGATCATCAAACTTCAATTATTTATCATCTATTAGCCAATTCAATTCTCCAACAAATTTAAGTTTATTACCAACATCCATCTTTTCAATTAAATTAATTACGGTACCTCAAATTAATTTAATTACGTAATTTAAAACACTGTGTTACTTTAATTACATTATTCAAAACACTTTCAATTTATTTAATTTCATCTTGCATTTATTTAATTTCATAATAAAATTCATTTATGGCAATTATTCCATCAAAATAAAATATTATTGTTGTTATCAACTCAATCATAACTGTAAGCATACTACAATGTACATATCCACAACATATCAGCTGACAACTTATCAGAACATTAATATAGCCTTACTACCTAAGTACACTTAACACATGTAAACCAAATACAAAACTATCTCCAATATACGTCATTAAATGTTCTTGTTAGCCAAAAATTGTTACATTATTCAGTCCAGTAATTGAAACCACTAACTCAAATAATTAAATGTTCATTAATAATAACTGTCTAACCACCATCATCATACAGCAATCTTACATTATCATAACACATTTCATTTTTAGTTAAATTTATTATATTACACTTTTTAATATAATGTCCCTTTAACTCTATTTCATCCATTAACCCATAATAATAATTAATAGGATCATTCCCCATTATTATTTTATCATTAAGCCTGTCTGCATTATGTGTGGTTGTCTCCCTTGGTATTATTTGTCGTTATTACATAGTTTATAATTTCATCCTCATAGTAATCAGCTGTTACTAGTACACTACTTCTGTCACCAGGCAAGTATTTTTTCTCAACAAGATAATCATCATTTACTATGGTGCTAATTACTTTACAAGGTAAGTCTACACTTCTAATAATATAATCATCATTTCTCTCAATATTTATTCTCTTTACCAACCCTTCATAACCTCTATTTAACCTGAACATCTCTATCACTCTCATTATTGCTTTTCCAACCCAATTTCACACTTTCATTCCACTCAGAGGGAAATACAACATTACTAAAACACCATGTGGCCTTACCAGATACACAAAAACAACTTATTGGACTATTTGCCGACCCCTTGTCACCCAAATATCCTAATGGGAAATCTTATCCTCTAACAACACTTGTGAAGCCTTTTCTCCACGTTTAACCCTAGAAAAATTTGCCCCCTGTACCCCAAACTTACTTGTACTTTCCCTCCATTCTCTTTCAAGCTCAATAACACTCGCTAACACTCCATGATTAACCTCAACTGATTTTGCACTCTCATTCTCACTACTACTATTAACATTATTTCATCACTATAATCATTTATTTTTTTACTTGCATTACCCACACTACTTACCTTGTAGTCTATCACTTGATTATTATTCGTAATTATTTCCCCATTATAATTATAGTTGTCGCTATTATTTCCACTTACCTGATCAATTATAACCTTTTTTGCACTTAAACTAACATCTTCCTGATTATCACTTGTATTTACCTCACCTACCTCGTTGTTTTTTGTCTCCACTGCACTTAAACTAACACTATTGTTTGTAAAAGTATCATCATTACTACCTCCACGATCAGAACTACTTACCTGGTTTAGTTCACTTTCTGTATTCTCTTTTAATTTATCTGTCTCTAGTTTCCACCTTTCATTTCGTTCTTTCATATCAGTAATCATTTGTTTTTGCAAATTTATTAATTTATCCCACTTTTCATCACTCTCGTCAAACTGTTTATTAAAATTATGCATAATATCATCCAATGTTGTTCTTATAATATTCATCATCTCAGCCATTGTCCACTCTTTTTCTTCGGTTTCTCTTACATCAGCCATGCTTATGAAATTTTTATATAATACTCCTTTATAAAAATTACAACTCTCCTCATACACAATAATTAATAATTTCGTACGCTACGCTACCAAAACATAACCTAATCACACATACACAACGAAAATATATATGCTATTTATTCAAAATTTATGCCGTACCACAACCTACATTCTGCATCTCAAATAGGTCTACTGTAACGGTACAATCCGGTACATATGGGTTTTTGGGGAAATAACCAATATAAATTTTATTGTGAAATCAAAATCATAAATACATAATGGTAAAGTTTTATAAAGTTTGTAATGACGTAGTAAGCTCAGAGCAGGAACTGTAGCAAGGTCAACGGTGTACGTGCAAAACGACAGCTATTTTAGCCAAACAAACTTGTCAACAAGCCGATCCTGCAAATACGTCACATAAGGAATGCAGTACGTAATTGCCGAGCCTTAAAAACTACGACGTCATAGTCTGAAAACAAAAGGACTTGGTGACGTGACACCCTCTCCACCTCAGAATTGAAACCTTTCGTCTCGCTCTCAGTCAAGAAATACTTTTGTGCCGGCCGTACACGTATAAAAGTTCCGAAACTAAAAATCTCGAGTGCACTCAAATAAAATGTAAAATATTACGTAAAATCGGAACAAAGCTATGAACTAAAACTTATTAACAGTTACCATTTAAAATATTATTTCAAAAAGTGCGTGCGAACAACAAATAGCAGGAATGTGCGCAATAAGACTGGACTCGCATGTAACCAATAAGTACAGCAACGAACAGCAGACACTTTCTGTTCGACAAAATTCTTCAATCAGACAAATTCAAATACATAAAATGCTAGTAAAGAAATGTAAATTAAAATGAGCTCAATTTGGGGAAGATAGAAAATATATAGCATGAACTAGTGCGTAATTGCGTGAATGGAAAAATCTAAATTTAAGAAGTGCTGGGTTGTGTCATATATATATATATATATATATATATATATTGTTACAACACAAACAAGCCACCCCAGTACCAGGGATAAAAAAGATGATAATAAATATAAATATACTTCATTATTAAATAAAATGTTTAAATATAAATAAAATGTAAAGACAGTGACACGACAAACGACGACATGACCTAACTTACCAAACAAACAGGAAACCAACAAAGAAGGGAAAAAACCGAAACCAAAGAAGAATAAAGACAATTGAAGGAAGTGAACGAATTCATACAACCAAATAAAATAAAACCAAACGAGAAGGGGAGAACCACCGAATTAAAATGAAGCCAATTGAAAATGAAGGAGAAGAAGAAGAAAAATGAAGAGGAAATGAAGTGAAACCAAGGGATAAGAAACACCACAAATATAAAAGGGAGAAATGGTACACTCAAGTATAATATTGGGAATAAAACCAATAATTATCCTATACCAGAAATAAATATTATTCTAAATGAAATAATTCATATAACTGTTTTAACCAAAACAATAAAGTAATATTATAAAAAGAAAAAGTACACTAACCCAAAAATTAGAGTTAGATATAGTAAAAATCTATAGAAAAATAAAACATTAATAATACTGTGTATAATTTGTAATGAAAGAAATAGTGAGAGAGTGAGAAAGTGACAAAGAGAAATAATTATAGGGATTACCCACTAAGAAACACTAAATATAAACAGTTCAAAAGTGCAATAGTGAAAGTGTGAAACCCCAAAATGGTTAGCAACCATAATAATGATAATAAAACGCTCAATAATCAATAAGAAACAATAATTGATTAATAGTGAATCCAATAATAAGTAAGAGTAAGGTTTTTAGGATAACATTAGATATAAGCATTTCATGATGTGGAATAAACACTGAAGAGTGATAAGAAAACACTGTGTGAGTAAAAGTGATACAAATTAGTAATTAGAAATATAAAGTTTAATAATAATAGTAAGGGTAAACAATTAGGAATATGAAACGAACACTGGAAGGTGATAATAACATTGTTAATTAAGAGATTTAAGATTAGTTGTAAACGATTATATTTAAAAGGGGAGTATCCCATGTAAAGATAAACAGCTAGTATTAACATGGATTGAGAGTAGAGTTTAATTAAGAAATAAGCAAGTAATAATAAATAAATAAACACCCCAGATTGTAAGGGAAAACCAATTGTTCAATGGTGATGTTAGTTAACATAAAAAAAAATAGTAATTAAGGAATTGAGTTGTAAACAAACTTTACTTAATAATGGTAAAATAATTGTATAATTATATTTATGAATAGGGTATGATGACTGAAGAATTTGTACAGAGCATACGCCTAGATGTTATGTTTTTAATTGAGGAAGAATAGGGAGTGGTAGCCATATTATTAACAAAGGCAAAATAGATGATTAAGAAGTTAAGACAATACAAATCTAATTACAATAGAAAATCAATAAATATAGAAAATAACAGAACCATTAATAAACAAAATACATTAGAATAAAATGAGACATCATTTGTATAAACTCAGTAAATATAGTCAATGGCTAATTAGGCCTATGAAAATGCCTAACTGTCAAAACCAATAATTACAAATTGTATAAAATCCACAAGAAAATTAACAAATCTAAGGCAAGTAACTAGCCAAAAATAATGTATAAATCATTTTAAAAGAAAAATGTTACAATAAGAGCTTAAATTAAAAGAAATATGTAATTATCAAATGTTAACATAATTAGACAAAAGTTAATATCTAATGGAACATGACCTTATGAGGTATTATTTTAATCTTTGAAAGGAAATAAATACAATAGTGATAATATCTAATACTCAGGAAGGAAGACAGAAGAATAAAATCAATCAGAAAATATATAGTAATTTTGAATAAAAATTCAAATATGATAACAATGCTTATAATCTAGGCCTTAACCATTCAAAGGGTTTTCGTTACCATAGAAACGAAAACTAATTTACTAATTGTTACTAATTTTCCGTTAATTTTCAGTACTCGTATAATGACGCTTGGGTAGTAGAGACGCAAGATTTTGTATGACCGAAATTTTACTTTAAAAAGTTTAAAAAAATTCAAAAGTCAAGAACATGTACCAGTGAGAAGGAGATGAAGAGGATTAACGTTTAACTGATGTCCAGGAACTAAATAAATGAAAATTAAAAGCAGAAATTCCCAAGACTAATTAGAAAAGGACGCCTGCAGCCTAAGTCACTCAAATTTGATGAATTTTCCATTACCAAAGAACAACGATCTATCACAACCATCTGAACTGATAAGTATCATTTAAATACCCTAATCCCGGAATAAAAGCACTTTAAATATTTCTCATATCAATACAAACTCTCACTATGAATCAAAAATAATTTTCTTTCAAGGATTAAATAAAACAAACTTACGTAGCAAAACTTGTTAACTAAAAAATAACCTTGCATTAAATTGCGAACTTTTGTAACACCTATTACTACACTGCAGAACAAATTGTAGACACACTGTATATTATATAAGTACGGAAAATGTACGGTATGTTAACTTATAAACTTTTATGTTTTATTAATAGGCTTAATTTGCAACTATATACCTTCGGCTAGTGCAGCCGCCATTGTTGTCTAATACGAACTCAAATTTTTACTTACCGTATCCGGAGTATCGTTAGACGAGCTGAAAGATAACAAGATGGTTGCTTGGAAATGATTACTTCGATCTACTATATTCAAACAAACTTGTGTTTATTCATGATTTAGTTTTACTGTTGCATATTATCGACAATGACAAAATTACTCCTCCTGTCTTTCATTATTTTAACATTGATAGTGTACATGATATATTTTGACAACAACTTTCAAGATGTTACTGATAATTAAACTGTTAAACACTAAAACAAATGCTGTAGAAAATAATACTACACTAACTTCTCTTAACGAAAACCAGTGCCTTTTTAATTATGTAATTCAAACTCACCCATACACACTCACACGCTTTCACATTAGACAAGTTATATTCCCCTTAGAGCTCATATTTCAAATTAATTTTCCCCATCTGTTCTTGTACTGTATGAAAATAATAAAATTTGATAGTTTACTTCCCTTTTATCATGTTGAAAGTACTCTCCTACAATGTTTCCTCATATACACGCACTAATTTATTGCCGAACTGTTGTATTATTATTATTATTTTCTCACTGTATCTACTCGGTTTCAAAAATACTGTTTTAGATGGTCAAATATCAAAATTTTCACATTTTATATGTTGCGGGCGCCCACGATTTACGTTCCGGAACTTCGTATATGTACCACTCGCGCGAGTGTTGAATTGAGACTGGGCCGAGACAAACGGCACTATTTTGTAAAGTGGCCGCAGTTGTTTACCAAGTTTCATTGTTCTGAGTTCGTATCACTACGCCAGTATACGGTATTGGCTTATACGCCCAACATTCCATAGCGGGGATTGTCTCTGACGTAAGATGTTGACGTCACATGGTCTGATGTTATTACATAACTTGTTTACCGTTTAAAGTCATTGGAGCTGACCTTGACTCAAATCCGCTGGTTGTTTGTTTCGTCTTTATAATATTCATGAATAATTTCACACTCACTGCCGCCAACTTCATTAACAACAAAATTTACCTTTCTGTTTACGTTTCCCCAAAATTATCGTAAAAAATGCTAATTCACTTTTATGTAAATACAAATTTATCTATTTCCCCGGGTAGGCCAAAATGTCCCGTTACAATACCCCCTCAGTGAGAGGTTTTATGCTGAAGCATAGAAACTCTCATTGACACACTCATACTTGCTAAAGGGATCAGCCAGGATATGTCGCCACAACCCCCTTTATGGTTTACAAAAAAAAAAAATATAATTAACTCACCCTTGGTTCAATGACTGTGCCCGCACCTGAATGACATTACTGGACTTCTCTTTCGAGATCCCAACACCATAAAGTCAGACAGATACTTAGCGCCCCTGCTCTGACGCGCTGGCCAGCTCAGGACCGCCGTCACAGCATCACCAAACTCTGAAACAACAAATTAAAATATCAACTAGTGGCCTTATACAACACCATATCCCCAACTCATCTGTTTCCCCTTAGCGGTGCTGGTTTGCGTTAAGAAGCACTGGTTTTTCCTCTTAACCTCTAACAACACAACATGATACCCATTTTGAAATTCCATAATCTCATTCTGTCTACTTTCTCGTGTTAACTTTTATCCCAAAATTCAAAATTATTGCCCTGATTCCCATCAGAATTTAAATAAACATTTCCCATTACCATATTACACATCTCTCTCATCACCAATTTGCATCTAAAATATTTAAATTCATAAAAGTCTCTTAAACATGTAACGGTACAGAATTGTGTGCCGCCCCAGTTTTAATTTTAATTCAGTAATTCAGTAATTAATAAATTGTTAACTTTCACCTGTGAGAAGCCCCAGTACAACATACATACAGTTAGCCTAAACAATTGCCCAGACGTATTGCGTAACCGCCCAGTAAGCAGCCGTCCTTGTGAAACAGTATGCAGTCTGTCACCAGTTGTAACATTAGCCAGCAGCAGGAAGCAGCATAAAGTTTGTTAATTTAAAACAGTGGCCTCGGGCTTACAAGATAGGCCGTTAAAACAAACTCGGCCTATCTAATAAAGTGTGAAAACATTTATATAAAAGTATGTAAACAATAGCGCGGCCAGTCTACAAAAAATTAGTGCGAATAAAATTACGTCGGCCGACTTTATCATATTGTATAATGTGGAACCAATAAAACGGTAATAAAGAACCTTTAAACACTAACAGTAAACATAATCAACAAGTACCGGAGTGCGTGAAATCGAAGCAAGGATTCAACACCAGTTCGTGCAACCAACCCTATGAGTACGCTGCGTATGGGTAACTAGAAACATTTAATATGCATATTAAAACCAATGCCAACTAACCGGTGATTGTTTGTTATAAGAGGAAAATATAAAACACCAATACTTTATACGATAGAGTTCCCTAAGGGGCGGGGTTTATTTAAAGATCAATGTAACAGAATGAGAGTGTGTGTGATAATATAGAGGTTATACACTGGTTCATTTTCAATGTTTTATTTATTTAGCAACATCACTTATAATAGTAGTCAAAATAAAACTCAATAGAGATAAGAAATAATTTCAACCAATTGTACTATCGTTGAAAGGTTGTACTAACGTAAAAGAAAGGCGTAAATTTTGATAAATAAAAATAAGTATGTGATTTAGACAGTATCAAATGTGGTAACGTAATTATTGCACATATCAAATCCAAATATTCCTTTCTGTAGCTGGTTTCGTCTGAACGACCCTGGACCCGAACCCGAAGGTAAGAGTAAGATATTATATATATTTGTCGTAAATTGATAGTGTTTCAAACACTATTATATAACTTTTTAATTGATAGATGGTTGTAATGTTTTTATTTTATTTTATTTTAAACTGTTTTATTTAGTAGTTGTTGTTGTAGACTCTTCATCACTCCTCACGTTGTAATGTGATTGTTGTTTAGTATTTAATAGAATTAGTAAAGGGTAAATTGAAGTTAATGTTTATGTTTAAAAGGGATTACGATCACTAATATTTTGCTGTATTCACCTCCCCACTTACCATCCGTGAATGTCTTCGATCTTCTTGATGGGCGGTTCTACCTCACTGGAAATACATTAATAACACACAAATATTTTGTCTGGATATCGACATATGCACATTAAATAAAATAACACTGATACTCAATTGTAAATTGAATATTCAAATATCAACCGCTTGAATATTGCCGCCACCTTGTGAAATAATTGTTTCTAAAATGTAAGTTATTGATATCTATTTGATAGAAATAAAGACTCTCTATTCACTGGTAACAAATTGTGTTTATTAACATTAGTGAAATTCAGTAAAAACTCCTTTAAAACAATTACTAATGATTTTTTTAAAAACAACAACAAAGCTAAATAAATTCTGAAACTTCTTCAGCTCAAGGCTGGTAACACTGTTACAATGTACGATAATATGGTAATTTAGGTTATGTCTACTTTGGTTATTAGTATTACCAATTTTCGTGAATCCTTTGAATATACATAATACAAGATATAAAGATGTTATATTAAATAACAATATTTACTTATTTATTATAATTAAAAAGACAATATTTAAGAATTATTAACGTCAATACGATAGTCAAATTATCGTACGGTCATGGTTGTTGCTCTGATGCTGAAAGCTGTAAACACGTGCTATCAATGTTGCACTATTAAAACAATGTTACTGGTTTACTTGTTATTATTATGAACTGGAATTGATAAAAAAACGAAAGAACTCTTATTACTGAGTCTATTTATAAGAATTATTTATGACAGAAGTGACTCTCTGTGGCAAACAAATGCGTTCTGGTTATAGGTTAGTTTACCTAGATGAGAGTAAGTTACAAAATAGAATAGTTAATATCATAAAAAATCTTAATACTATCTTTACAAACACATTATTTATTAGTAATAGGATGGAGAATTAACAGTAATGATTGTTCTCGCATATTAAGTTATTGTTTTTCAAGACTGCTGAAATCATAGTCAAACAAGCGACTATATTTACGAGTAATGGTGTGCGGTATAAAATATTGATTCCACTTCTATTATTATTCTTTGAACATGAATATAACATATTTTAATTAAATGTCGTCATTAAGTTAGACGAGAACTTTTATTCATTTTAATCTGGTAATAATTCATCGTTACTAGTTAAACACGCAAGTGTGTTTACTTGGTTAGCGTAGTCGACAATAATTTTCGTTGACTAACGAAGATTATTTTGTCATTATATTTTAAAATTGTTAATGTATAATACTCCCTGTTTCTTTCACATAACATGACCTTTATTATACACTGGTCATGTCTTTTATGGTTCACTATTTCACTCACAACACTGTCACACGATAAAATGGGTGTTCAGTTGAGGTTAGTTATGGGTATATTACTTAGATACACGCACATTTTCAAAATATATTTGGATGACTGCCGCAGGCTCCGCTCGCATCGATGTCCAGAAGACAATTAGTTCATCTCACCAAAGCTCCTGGTTTCATCTGGTGAAATCGGGTCATTCTATTGGTTTAGAATGCGATACTCTCTACCCCAAAAGTCTTAGTTAAACAAATATTTTAATTTTTTAGTGTCACTGCTTTGGGTTTGAGATTATCTATGATGTGTTCATTGCCATTCGAAAATGACCGAAAATCTTATAATGTTTATAAGTTTCTTATTATTAGTCAGATTTTCATTTGGATAGTGGCATTATATTGCGGACACTTGTGTCTTTAATTTAAGTCCAAACAAGTAATAATTCCGTTCATTAATAACTCACTTCACTTTCTTCAAAATTCATATAGTGGTTCTTAATAAAAATAAGTTCTTTCCACTATATTTTGGTGTAATTATATCTTAATACTTATGATTAAACTTTTGGAGTCCATTTCTCATCTACTCTAATACATAATATTAATATATTTGTAAGTTAAACAAAATGTACTAATGGCGTACAAGCCATCTATGTCCGATTGTTTATATTTGCTTACATCACTATTATCCCTTATTCTACTACATATTTTTGGTACTATAACACTATTAGATACACTTACATACGTTTGCTAATACTTCATTTTGGCAAATGTTATTTTGTTTACATATATAATATTGTTTAAAATACATTATGCTCTCATCTCGCCATTCTGTCACTCTTATTTAGTTATTTTACCACATATTAGATGCATTGTTGATAATTAAATTGTGTACAAATGTTGTACATGGTCAGTTTAGTGGATTCACTAACTTTTTGTTAGCTGAAATCTTTTTAAGTTACTGTATGGTGGTTGTTTACACCTAGTCCTATGATTGCAGTTAGTTAGTTTATTAAATTCCAGTCATTAAATTACTTGTATAATACTTGTGAGGTATTCTTATAGTTGTATTGAACATTCTTCTAACTATTGATAAACCTTCTTACTCTCTCTTTACAAGTTTTGTTAATGTTTTTTGATTAATTCTATTGTCACATGGGGTCCTTGTAACGGGGCATTTTTGGGCCTATTTTGAAGTAATATAGAGAAATTTGTATTTTTTTTATAAAACAAATAACATTTTTTCAATAATAGGGACAAACGTAAACAAAGGTAAATTCAGTGGTTGCGACGGTAGCGACAGTGGCAGCATTGCTGTTGACATTATATACGTGAAAATTATTGAAGCAAACAGAATCAACGAGCTGGAATTGTGCCAAGGCCAACCAATGACACACAAAACTGTCAACAACTTATGTAACTGAACGTCAGACCATATTACGTCAGTGCATGCGTCACGCTGCTATGCAGGGTGTGTCAACGCCAGCAGCCTTGTGACTCACAGAACAAAGCCAGTCGGACAATAACATCTGAACACAACGGACGCGAGCTGTTTTGTGCGTCCGCCGGCTCGCCGGTTTTGGGCGAAGTTTTTTGTGTCGCCCGCAACATATAAAATGTGAAGTAAAAATTAGAAATGTATAAATAACTAACAGTTTTTCTTTTCATTACAAGAACAGTTTTCTTTTTCGGAAATTACCCGTTAAAACTTAACAATGTGCGCATAAAAGTGTGACGCCTTCAAGACTCAATTGAACAGCTAAGTAGCAATGTATCCATAAAATTTTAACAAGGATTATTCAAAATTACTTGAATAATGGTGAAATAAACTTTTAATAAAATATAAAAATGAGATCTCTCAGGTTATAAATTAATTGTGTGTGTGTGGGTGTATATGAGTGAGTGAAACTAGGTAAACAAAGAAGGCTGGTTTGTGTTGATATGTGTTAATGTAATTCATGCTTAATTTTATAGAAGTTTATTTACAATTTATATACTATGTTTCAATTCCCATTATATGCTAAATAACTTTCGTTAATCTGAATTTATAGTACAGAAAGGATGTCAGGAGATAGTGTGTTAGCAATAAAAGTTCTAATCAAAATTGTCAATAAAACTCGATTAATGGGAAACAAAATAAAGTTTTCTTTATTTTGAACAACCAGTTCTGCTCCTGAGTTCGCCTAAAAAGAACCCTAAAAATGGTAAGTACACCTATTTTTTTTCTCATACGTAGTTGGCCATACAAGATGGCGCTCGACAAAGTTAGACAGTAAAAATTAAATAAAATTAAAGTCAATCATATTTCATTTATTTTGTTAATTTCAATAAAACAAAACATAACATTGGCTTCTGAACAGGGACAATTTTATATAAAGAAATTTATATAAAATATAGGCCTACTGGAAGAGCAGAATGGTTGTTTGGAATAGGAAATAAAATTTTTGTGTGTATGTAAAATAGACGTATAAGGATAAGGTTATGATATGATTATGTGTAGTATGGGTGAGTAGAATATTTTTTTTAATAAGTATGTGTTACAGATAATAATATTTTATAAAGAAATATATCTAAAAGATTTTAAAAAATGGCAGATAATAATGACGTCAGCTTATCTGACAGCCAAATAAGTAGCGACTCCGGAATTCAAACAACTGACAGTAGTCTTGAGGAGTCAAAAATAATACAGACAGTTGAGATTCATTCAACACCTATTTTAGGAAATCAAAATAAGAAATCTGATAATGATACTATGTTAACAAGATTGTATGATATGATGTACAATAGTTTAGAAAAACAAGACAGCATGTATAACGCTTTAGAAAAACAAGATAGTAATTTTAGAGAATTGAATGACAAATTTGACAAACAAAGTAGGGAGTTCAATGAGAAATTAGATATACAGAATGACAAGTTTGATGCAATTGACAAAAAATTTGAGTCGTTTTAACTCTAGTGACGAAAAATTTGACCGTCGTTTTGATGAACTTAGAACTGAAATTAATAAAGTACAAGTCAACTGTGAGAGTAACTGTAACAAATTAAAATATGAATTAAATGAAACGTTGAGTCATGCAGTAAAAATTATGAATAACAGAGTTGACAAAATAGAGAGTAATGTGGGGGAAAAATTTGATAAACAAAGACAAAAGGTAATTGAAAATTTTGAATGTAAAACAGAGGATAATTATAATGATATGTGTAAAAACGTAGTAGTAGAAAGTAAGATAACAAATAATAATGAGGTTGTTGAAAATAATGAGAATAATAATATAATTGAAAATGTCATATCAGAGAGTACTGATGAGTTTGTGGAATGTGATTATGAGATGTTAAGGTGTATTGATGAAGTAGAGAGAGAGTGGAAAAATAATATAGTAGTTGAATGTGGGCAGAGGGTAAATTTTTCCATTAATTTTTCTGAACCAGAGTGTTCACAAATGTTGTTTTTGAAGGGCGAGAGACCCGTATTGGTAGATGAATTGAAGTGTATATTGATGTTGTATAATGTTGTACCCTCTGTCTGTAATAATTGTGAGAGTGTGATGTGGTGTTATGAAGAGAGAGAGTTGTGTATTGAGAGAGAGATAGAATTATATAAGTTAAAAAGAAATTATGATGAATTGAGAAAAAGATTAGAAGGGGTGAAGATGAACCATATAAAATACTTACCTGTCGAAAGAGAGATAGAGAATTATTTTGATAATATCTTTATAAACGATAATGACTTACCTGACGTAATAGTAGAGGAATATAAAAATGATAAAACAACTTACCTGACGTTGACCAATAATACTGATGGAGACTGGACAATAATAACTTATGTTGACAAGTTTTATGAAATATTAATAGGGAATAACCCTATAAATTATAATGGCATCAGGAATGAAATAAAGTTAATGGATTCTTATAATAATAATAATAATAATAACAAATTGTGTGTGGATAACAATGATGCATGTTACAAATATATTAGGTATCTATACGATGATGGAGGCTGAACTAAAAAATCAGTGAGTGGACATTGTTAAATATTGTAAATTTTGGTAATGACCTTGCAGATTTGGACATATGAAGTGTGAAACAATTGAACAGTTATTGACGAATAATTTGTAAATAATGTAGCGTATTCAATTGTGTGTATTATGAAATGTTAGGTAGATAATGTGTATATGCAGTAGAAAAATGTTGTGATAATAATAGTAATATTATTAATAGTTTGCAGTCTAAATAAATAATAAAATAATTTTGAAGACCATAATTAATGATATGTAAAGTTTTGATAATAATTGAAATATGTTGTGTTTTAATACTAAATTGAAGTAAATACTTTGAGATGTTTCAACATTGTGATTGAAGGTTATATGTTTGAATTTCTATAATGAATTTAAATTATTTGATGAGATTTCCATTTGATAACAATGAATAAATAAATAAATGTTAAATGGTTTAGTTTGTGGCACAGCATAACGGTTAAACATATAGATTAATAATAAATTTGAAAATTTTGAGGAACCTAATTACAGCAAAGGATAAATAATGAAATGATGATATATAAAAGAGTTAATGAAAAATTTTAAACAAGAATGTTTATAAGTTTTTATATAAATTATTTAAAAGAGAATTGTTTGTTTAATGTATGCTAATAATCAAGGTTAATGTCTATTTGTGTATTATGTTATTATACAAGATGTGTGGGGATAATTTTGGGGGGTAGATTGGTGCTCAATGAAATGATAGAACAGTGGAGTGTGGAACTGCAATGGTAGAAAGTTTAGTTTTCAATTTTAATTAATTAGTTATTAGGTTGCTGTTGCTGGGGTGGCATGTGCCCCAGTAGATGGCGGAAAGTGTTGGGGGTAACCGATAGTGTTACCTCCATCGGAGGCCAACATGGCGAATATGCACGGCACACCCTTTTTGTACAATTTTATATTGTAACTTGATAAATTGCCGTGCCGTGCAAAATAATGATGACGAGTACATGCCTGAAGGAAGAGATGATTTCCCCGACTTTTCGGGCGATTACTGCCTTACCAGCACTAATCGTGGTTTTCGCTAGCGGTCAGCTATGGCCATATCAAGTCCCTTGACCATAGCTGACTTGAAATTGGTCTATATTAGAAATTAATGGGGGGTGAAACTAGGGGAAATCCCGGCACTATGGAACAGCGGCTGCCACTCTGTTCGAGGAGGAACAGCAAGGCCAGGTGGTAGACCCGCATTAAGGGTGCATTACTATAGACACAGATATGTTGATATCTGAACTTTTCAAATGTAACGCAGAAGCAAGGACACGGAGATGTCAAATTCCTCCAAAACTTCAGTCCTTGTGGACGCCACAGTCCAGGGGGGGTCATAGTGTGTGTGGCAGGGAGGTTACCCAGGGGGGTAACGAATTAGAAATTTGTTGTATTTTAATAATGACGAATCGCTACTAAATAATTTTGTTTTTGATTTGCAAAATAAATGCACTAGATACTTCCTATATTTTTTATTATGTCTTATTGTGTTAATTGCATGTAGTATGTTAGGAATAAGGATTATAAAAATATAATAATATGTTTTCAATGTGTTAATAGATTTTAAAATAAAATGAAATAAAGTTGTGATAGTTAAAATTTTCAATGGGTTGTAAATAATAGAAGTTGGGTGATGAATATTTGTGGGACATATAGATCTGTCCAAATTGAAGTCAAAGTTAAAGAAATAGTAGAGATGAAAATAATGTAATGTTGTTTTGAAGTAATGTATGTTATAGAATTTTGAGAAGTATTGATGTTGACACAGTAGAAATGGAGAATATATGTATAGTTTTGAGTGATATATTGTTGTGTATAATTGATGTTGTTATTTTGTTGCAGTTGTAGTAAGGTAATGAGATTGAGATTTTGGGGATGGCAATTTTGTAGTAGGGGTAGTGTAATGTGGGAGTCCGCAACATAATGATAAGTTGGGACGGGATTGGTATCGATTTAGTGGGGAAGGGGTTGCCTTAGGTAGAATCCAGGAACCAGATAAGGGAAATGAGCTTTTTGGGGGGGGGAAACACTTATCCTAAGTACAAAGGGTTAGAGAGTATTTTTTTTATATATTGAGAGAAGGTGGCGAATTGAGTTAAAGTAGTAAGTAGTTAGAGGTAGAGAAGGGTTAGTAGATTTTGATAGAGAGGGTTGTCATACTAGTTAAAGATTTTGTAAGGGAGCGTTAGAGTAATAAAAGGGGTAAGATTATGGGTAAATGCCAAGTTGATAAAGTGAATTATAATGAATAACTGAGAATCACCCAAATGAATGAAATGGAATAATAATTGCAATGTTATGAAAGAAAAAAAAATATATATATATATAATAATTTTTTTTGAAAGAGAATTAATACAAGTTAAATTGAGATTAAAAGGTAGATTTTATGATTTTATATGCAAATTTAATGATGTAAAGTGTGTAAATTTTTAAATACAAATTGTTTATTTTAAGATAATAATAACAATGTGAATTATGAATGTACTATGTTTTCTTATGTTATATTGTGTTGTTAGGTATTCTGATCTATGTTAGAAGTAAGTGAAAAAACAAAACCAGTGCTTCTTAGCGCAAACCAGCACCGCTAGGGGGAAACAGATCAGTTGGGGATATGGTGTTGTATAAGGCCACTATTTGATATTTGATTTGTTGTTTCAGTGTCTGGTGATGCTGTGGCGGCAGACCTGAGCTGGCCAGCGCGTCAGAGCAGGGGCGTTGAGTATCTGTCTGACTCTACGGTGTTGGGATCTCGATAGAGAAGTCCAGTATTGTCATTCAGGTGCGGTCACAGTCACCGGACCAAGGGTGAGTTGATTATTTTTTTTTGTAAACCATACAGGGGTTGTGGCGACATATCCTGGCTGATCCCTTTAGCAAGTATGAATGTGTCAATGAGATTTTTTATGCTTCGGCATAAAATATCTCATTGAGGGGGTATTGTAACGGGGCATTTTTGGGCCTATTTTGAAGTAATATAGAGAAATTTGTATTTTTTTTATAAAACAAATAACATTTTTTTCAATAATAGGGACAAACGTAAACAAAGGTAAATTCAGTGGTTGCGACGGTAGCGACAGTGGCACCATTGCTGTTGACATTATATACGTGAAAATTATTGAAGCAAACAGAATCAACGAGCTGGAATTGTGCCAAGGTCAACCAATGACACACAAAACTGTCAACAAGTTATGTAACTGAACGTCAGACCATATTACGTCAGTGCATGCGTCACGCTGCTATGCAGGGTGTGTCAACGCCAGCAGCCTTGTGACTCACAGAACAAAGCCAGTCGGACAATAACATCTGAACACAACGGATGCAAGCTGTTTTGTGCGTCCGCCGGCTCGCCGGTTTTGGGCGAAGTTTTTTGTGTCGCCCGCAACATATAAAATGTGAAGTAAAAATTAGAAATGTATAAATAACTAACAGTTTTTCTTTTCATTACAAGAACAGTTTTCTTTTTCGGAAATTACCCGTTAAAACTTAACAATGTGCGCATAAAAGTGTGACGCCTTCAAGACTCAATTGAACAGCTAAGTAGCAATGTATCCATAAAATTTTAACAAGGATTATTCAAAATTACTTGAATAATGGTGAAATAAACTTTTAATAAAATATAAAAATGAGATCTCTCAGGTTATAAATTAATTGTGTGTGTGTGGGTGTATATGAGTGAGTGAAACTAGGTAAACAAAGAAGGCTGGTTCGTGTTGATATGTGTTAATGTAATTCATGCTTAATTTTATAGAAGTTTATTTACAATTTATATACTATGTTTCAATTCCCATTATATGCTAAATAACTTTCGTTAATCTGAATTTATAGTACAGAAAGGATGTCAGGAGATAGTGTGTTAGCAATAAAAGTTCTAATCAAAATTGTCAATAAAACTCGATTAATGGGAAACAAAATAAAGTTTTCTTTATTTTGAACAGCCAGTTCTGCTCCTGAGTTCGCCTAAAAAGAACCCCAAAAATGGTAAGTACACCTATTTTTTTCTCATACGTAGTTGACCATACAAGATGGCGCTCGACAAAGTTAGACAGTAAAAATTAAATAAAATTAAAGTCAATCATATTTCATTTATTTTGTTAATTTCAATAAAACAAAACATAACATCCTGTCTAATTGGTTTATTGTTATTATAATTAATCTGACTCATTTAGTTGTCCTCCAGTTCATATGGTATTCATTGTCTTGTATTTTTACTCTTATTTGGTCTCTGTTTGAAACAATTATTGATAATTACCTTATCTAATTATTGTGTATGATTTTATGTTGTAGGTCCAGTTCATGTGAGGTTATGTGTCATTTGGTTGACAACAATATGCTTCATATTTTATTCAGTATTTATCTTAAATACTGTCATGTCATTATGGTGTGTTAATACAATTGTTCATTACTATGTTTTGCATATTTTGTACACATTTTGGTGGGTTGTATCTAGGCTTTGGTACACTGATTTGTTTTTATTCAACAAATTAGTTTGTTTACTACTTAATTGCTTTGACATTTATCTACTTTTTGTCCTGTGTTACTATGACATTCAGGCACATTTCACATCAAGGATTATAACGCTTTTATTATTGGTCTCTTTGAGCAATTATTTCACTTTTCTGTATCATAAAATTGGTGGTTTTACTGATTATATTTGTGGTTTTACAATCTTGGATTAAACTTGGTACACTAATTGTTTGTGTATTTCCCTTGTTAATCGTTGATTCTTTCACTTATAAATTGTTATTCACTTCCCTCAGTTATAAACACTTCACTAATATTGTCTGTGCTGTTTACTTGGGGTTAATGTTATTATATCATTTGTTGTTGCACTTATACAAAGTATTCACTGTCATTGTTTGTGATCACTTATTGAGGTTCAACACTTGGTTTTTTATTATTAATAGTCCAATAATCATTATTCTTATTCTGGTTACTATATTGATTGTGGTGCTTCCATATTCTGGGAATGTTGATGTCTTGTTCTGGTCATATATAATCTTCATTCTTCATGGTACATTTCTTCCTCTTCTTCTTCTGGTTCTTTTTCATGTTAATTGTTTGTCATTTTTGGTGCTTTTCTTGGTTACTCACTATTTGTAATAATTCATGTTCACTGAATATAGTTATATTCTTAAGAGCTCTTTAAAATAAAATTTTGGTTTTGCACTTCCCTTGTTAGGTAGACTGGAAGTTCTAGCAGTGGATCACATGTTGTTTTCTCAAATAAGGCGTGGTTACATTTTACTGAATTCACTGACTCTAGGTATAATTTTGAAACACTATTATTTCACACTGTCTGAGTTCTCCTGTAGTTAATACTTTTACATTTTTTGATTACATTTTTGAACTATTTAAGACACTTTGGCTGACTATTTTAGGCCAGCACAATTTTTAACGTGTTATCGCCATGATGAATTTCTGAAGACTGGGGCAGACGTTGTATGTCTAGCGTTCGTCTGTCCTTTACACTGAATTTACATGATGGTTATAATCACTTGTTAACACTATTTACTTGTTATTACATTTTGTTAATTCAAATAAAACACTTTAGCTGACTATTTTATGCCAGCACAATTCTAACGTGTTACTGCCATGGTGATGTTCTGGCAACTGGGACGAATACTATGCAATTTTTACGCATGTGTGTGTGAGTACACGTCATTGTTCTTGTCTTTTGTTACATAATCGCCTTACTTGTTACGTATTTTAATCACGTCATTGTTGTATTAATGACGTTTGGCGTTGCCGGCCAATGAAACAGAAGTATGTAGCGCCGGTATTGGTGGCTGTAACCATTATAAGTGTTTTTATCTGCACGTACACTGCTGTCCTTGAAATTATTTCGTTGTCTCGGAACTGCGTCGTTGTATGCAAAACCAAGGGAAATTGTATTACCCATAGAAATGAAGTTAAAAACATTGAAATACAATAATTTACTACCTTGCATACCATACTTTTTATATCAGACTTTTTGTACTGTCACAGATTGACTGTTGAAAAGTCCAGCAATCAAAATAAACTGAGCAGAGATAATGTTCCTCTGGTCTAAAAAAAAAAAAAAAAAAAAAAAAAAAAAAAAAAAAAAAAAAAAAAATGGAAGAAACTAGCTACTAAAAAGTTAGGGAAAATTGTATAAAAGGGAGAACACACTAATGGAAATAAATAAAATGGAATGAATCGAGTAAGAAGATAAATAAATAATGGAGAAACAAACAAGAGAGAAAAGGAAAAAATGTATATAGCTGATAATTTCATAAAAAACTATGTTACTGTTTTATTAAAATGATCAATTTTGAAAGAGAGGCATTATGTTAAAACACAAACAAGCCACCCCAGTACCAGGGATAAAAAAGATGATTATAAATATACTTCATATTAAATAAAATGTAAAGACGGTGACATGACAAACGACGACATGACCTAACCCAAGTAATTGACCAAACAAACAGGAAACCAACAAAGAAGGGAAAAAACCGAAACCAACGAAGAATAAAGACAATTGAAGGAAGTGAACGAATTCATACAACCAAATAAAATAAAACCAAACGAGAAGGGGAGAACCGAATTAAAATGAAGCCAATTGAAAATGAAGGAGAAGAAGAAGAAAAATGAAGTGAAACCAAGGGATAAGAAACACCACAAATATAAAAAGGGAGAAATGGTACACTCAAGTATAATATTATCTTGTTGATCTATCCTCTTCGTTCACTTTATAAAATATTATTATATATATATATATATATATATATAAACTTTCACAATATGAACTTACTTTCTTTACACTTTCCCAAACGTTTCGAGGTGATGTTCCTCTTACGTTTCGAGGTGATGACTCCCACTGAGGAAGAGGAACATCACCTCGAAACGTTTGGGAAAGTGTAAAGAAAGTAAGTTCATATTGTGAAAGTTTATATATATTGTGAAGTTACCCAATATTTAAATAAATAGAAATGTATTTGTAAGAAGGAATAACAAGTAACCTATATTTGGGTTTGTTTACAGTACTTGTATTAAACACGTATGTCACGCGCACCATAATTATGGTACTTACCATAGTTCGAGAATCTGGTTGTTTCAATCTTGTTGTTTTTATTATTACCTAGGGTCCAAGGATTCGACTCAGCGTGATTGCTGACAGAGACAGGCATAGAAATGAGAATACGTTCATTTGAAACATTGACCATTAATATTAATTTATTCAGCAATTTTGTTAATTGTGTACACCGGATAAAATTTCAACATGGCGTCCATTACTTATATTGACTCTCTTTCATCATAAAACTCTCTTATGTTTTATTAAACTTTAGTTTATCAAATTCTATATACTGACTATGAAGCAGCTTCATGATTAATTGCTTTTAATTATATTTCCTTATCACTAACGCAAACCAACACCCCGTTTGGATGTCGACATTTATCATGCATGCACTGCTCTCTCTCTCTCTCTCTCTCACATTCATACATACAATTTCAATTTATTTTTTGTTGTGTACACATAACGGCAATTTTGATTAAAAGAGCTCTTTATATAAAATTTTGGTTTTGCACTTCCCTTGTTAGGTAGACTGGAAGTTCTTGCAGTGGATCACATGTTGTTTTCTCAAATAAGGCGTGGTTACATTTTACTGAATTCACTGACTCTAGGTATAATTCTGAAACACTATTATTTCACACTGTCTGAGTTCTCCTGTAGTTAATACTTTTACATTTTTTGATTACATTTTTGAACTATTTAAGACACTTTGGCTGACTATTTTGGGCCAGCACAATTTTTAATGTGTTATCGCCATGATGAATTTCTGAAGACTGGGGCAGACGTTGTGTGTCTAGCTTTCGTCTGTCCTTTACACTGAATTTACATGATTGTTATAATCACTCGTTAACACTATTTACTTGTTATTACATTTTGTTAATTCAAATAAAACACTTTAGCTGACTATTTTATGCCAGCACAATTCTAACGTGTTACTGCCATGATGATTTTCTGAAGACTGGGGCGAATACTACGCAATTTTTACGTATGTGTGCGTGAGTACACGTCATTGTTCTTTGTCTTTTGTTACATAATCGCCTTACTTGTTATGTATTTTAATCACGTCATTGTTGTATTAATGACATTTGGCGTTGCCGGCCAATGAAACAGAAGTATGTAGCGCCGGTATTGGTGGCTGTAACCATTATAAGTGTTTTTATCTGCACGTACGCTGCTGTCCTTGAAATTATTTTGTTGTCTCGGAAGTGCGTCGTTGTATGCAAAACCAAGGGAAATTGTATTACTCATAGAAATGACTTTAAAAATATCGAAATACAATAATTTACTACCTTGTATACCATACTTTTTCTACCAGGTTTTTTGTACTGTCACAAAACCCCCTCAATGAAAGGTTTTGTGTCGAGACACAAAAACTTTCATTGACTCATTCACACTTCTCTAAAAGGATCAGCTCAGATATGGAGCCACAACCCCCTGTAGTGTTACTATAAAAGAAATTCAATCACTTACCCTTGGTCAAATGATGAGGTTCGCACCTTCTGACCTTACTGGACTTCTCCAGAGAGATCCCTACACCATAAGGCCATGAGGCACTTTGCGCTCCTGTTCTGACGCACCGGCCAGCTCAGGACCGCGGTCACCACACCATAAAACTCTGAAACATTCGATACAAAATTTTTTAGAATAGTGGCCTTCTCTATATCCATATCCACAACTGATATGTTTCCTCTTAGTACGTTGGTTTGCGTTTTGGGGCATTGGTTTGCTTAATTATACAAGTTTCAAACAATGTATATCAAGAATTAAGACAGAAAATTCCTTCTCTTTTAACCATCCGGTATCTAGTACACCTTTCTGACTTCTGTCAATTATATTCACTCTCTTTATCACATGAAAACAATTGTTCTTAACCTAAACAGAAAATACATTTTACTGTTTTAGCAACAACCATTAACTCTAATATTTTACTTCATATAATCTTACAACATCTATATCATGGCAAACAACTTTAAAGCTTTATAATTTCCTTATGATCGTTTCTTATGTTTAACTTTCTTTATAACAGAATCATTACCACAGAATGGACAACCTTCACAAAATTTTAATATTATAATCGTTACTATCCTGGTAGTAACCCCCTATCCACACACATTATCATCAACATAATAAAACATTGTACATAAACACTAACATTGAACCATTCACATTACTTAATTCACATTTACATAACTTGTAGCAGAACTTTATAACATTTTTACTATCAACAATTCTCTATCCAACTTTTAATATTTAACATTCATTTAGATTCTATACAAAAATTTCACATTTATCATTACCTTTCAGTTACCTCACCTTCCTACCATGAATTTTCCTTTTTCTAACCTTTTTATCCTTATTAGTTTGGGTGACTCTCTATTATTCACTATTTTCTCTATCTTATTTTGGCATTTGTCAACCTAACCTTACTCACCTCTTTTTCACTATTAACAACCGCTTCTAACCATTAACATATTATGACACCAATATCTCTATAATAACCCCCTTCACAAATCCCATTTAAAACCTCTGGCACCGCTCATTTTGTACTAGTATGTGTGTATTCCCTATCTATGCTCATTCCATCATTGGTTCCTGACCCTTTCAGATAACCCTTTCCGGCACACAACGGTCCCTTCCTGTCTCAACATCTTTCGTTGCAGACTCCTACACCAATACCCTTATTACAAAATATCACCATCAACAACAAATATAATTACCACTCACATTACTCAACTCTACATATAATCACTAACCACTGTGTCCCTAAAATATCTAACACCTCTTTATATATTATCAGCATCTCAACACTTAATTTCCCTAACTCCCAATAACTTTATTCAACTAACTCCAATGCCCTTATTTATCACTATTACCCAAACTCTTTACAACATTTCACCTTAATCTACTACTAGAAAATTCATCACTTACCTACTAACAACAATACTTCTCAATAGCCAAATCTATTACCTGCATAATCATCTACTAACCCTTTAGAATCTGAATCGCATAATATCATTTAAACTTTCTTCAATTATTTAAAATTCTACAATACATGTTTACATAAAAAATATATAAAATACACAACAGTAAAATTACACAAATACATAGACATTGTTATACGCAAAAATATACAATCCACATAATCATTAAATCATTTACCAAAACTCAGTCATAAACAGTCCATCTTAAAAAACACTGTCCACATAATTAAATGTTCATAACACAATAAAAGGTCTACCCTCCATCGTCAAATAACAATCAAACCTTAAAACTATATACATGGTTTAATATTGAATGTCTTATATTATTACAATCAATATAATACTTATCTAATTCTTCATATATTTCCACAATACTATTTAAATGAATATGCTTATTCCATATTACTATTGTTATTAATCAAATTTGTTATTATTTATATAATTGTATTTTACCAATACACAATAACAGTAATTATTGTATTTACTATCGGGCGCCATATTGGGAATTACTAACAGCTGATATTATTTACTTTACGGGCCAAGTTTCGTGTTAAGCGAACGAGGTTGTTGAACAGGAAGTGTTATCTGAAATAAATACTCTGTATTCTGAAAATGAAATAATAAAACAAAACTTATTATTAACAAAAAATTACATAATTTTAGACTTGCTCATACGCCAAACACGCCTCGGGGCGTAGTCCGACGTATTATGAAATACACAAATACACAAACATATTTAATATTGAACTTTTAGTTGATCTAAACATCTAATAAACATATAGTAAACAATGGTAATGTAAAGATATATATATGTGTATGAACGCACAACCCAGCACTTAAATTATAATACACACACGCAACCTCTCTCTCTTTCATGCTCATGGTACAATGATTTGATTATTAATGTTGGAGCTCCTTTTAAATATATTGAAAATTTGAAATAATTGATTTCTACAATAAAATTTTATATTGGGAAATAATGAAAGGATTTAAAGTGTACAAGGAATGTTCTCACCCATTTCGTGTCGTTGTTCCTGGTTGTATCGGTGAGGTAAAACTTCGCGTCCAGTACCGCGAGTTTTACTGGTACTCGTAACGGTCACATTTTGTAGTCGACGCACTTATACTGTTTATTAACCACCTTCAGTGGTCTAAAAAGTTAAAATTCACCCGTAAGTGAACGGGTTGCCGGCCGGCGTTGATCACAGCTGCAGAAGAAATGACGACAAATCTTTGTTGGATTTTGCGGAAGTGGGGTATACTGACGTCACAATCCCATTGTTTAACTTGTTGACAGCGCCGTGTTGTTGTTGTTGTCAACACATTCTCCGCCTCTGACGTAATTAAGGTTCGGCTCTGTTATCGCAATAACTGCACATTGTTTTTTGTGATGTTACACATATTTTGCTATGAATTGGTTCAAATCCTGACAAATATTGTCATACACTACACTCACGGTATATTCGTATCGGGTGTTTAATGTTGGGTTGAGTATGACAAAATTATAAAAATACAATAGTTATGTTCTAGTTACCATATTTAAGGTAATTCCAAAAATGTACCATGATTGTACCATCACAAAAACCCCTCAATGAAAGATTGTGTGACGAAGCACACAAACTTTCATTGACCCTTTCATACTTCCTAAAGGGATCAGCCAGGATAAGTCGCCACAACCCCCTTACAATTTTATATAAAAAATAACAACAACTCACCCTTGGTCTGGTGATGATGACCGTACCTAGATGACCTTACTGGACTTCTCCTGCGAGATCCCAACACCATAAGGCCACTTAGGCTCTTAACGCCCCTGCTCTGACGCGTTGGCCAGCTCAGGACCGCTGTCATATCACCAAACACTGAAACAATATATAATAAACATTAAAATAGTGGCTTAGTAAATCACTACATCCTCAACTGATCTGGTTCCCCTTAGCTAAGTGCTGGTTTGTGCCAATAAGCACTGGGTTGGCTTAATATATTTATTCAAATTATACTCCTCAAGAATTAAAAAGAATTTCCCTTCTTCACATTACAAACCCTGAATTGATAAATGGTTTCGATTCCTATCGATAATATTTATCTTCTTTCTTTTACAATTACTGTAATTGTAACATAAACACATTGATATAATAAAAATTGAATAAAATATAATTGAAAATAGGAAAATTACACATTATAGATCTCCCAAATCTGGAGAAAAACAAATTAAGAAAAATTAATAAATCGATATATTTATTTACTTATAACTCTTATTGAATGATAAAAATAAAATTTTATTATTATTATTATTATTCTTATTACTAACAAGTAATTATCTGGTTATTGTTATTATTAACAGCGCCAGTTAAAAAAAAATTTTTTTTTTTCTACACATTATTTCCTTATTATAGAATCATGTTGAAATTTCTATAACATAAATACATTTTACATAATAATAATACATTAATAATTAACACTGATACATTAATACATTAAATATTCTTGATTCATTTTAATCTTGTTTTGCATATTCTAAGTTGCATTTTAAGTTAAAATTTACAATTGCAGTTAAGTCATTAATTAGACATCAATTTTATTATAATTAATTATTAATATTTATTTCAAATTTATTATTAGTATTCATACTACATTATTATTATTATTTCATTATTCACTTCTTACTTCCTCTATACTCTGAACTTTCTACCTACCTAACTACCTAACCTCTCACCTTCTATCACTGTTTAGTCTGGATAACTCCTATATTCACTATACTTTTTATTATAATCTTACTCACCTTCTTCTAACTGACCACCAAATTTACCTATCATGACACCAATATCTCAATTATAAACTTCATTACTAATTTCATTTAAATCCTATGGCACCGCTCGTCTTTGCAATGGGTTGGGTGTTCCCTAACTGGCTATATACATCCATAATATTTTGCCCTTCCAAATAATTCGGCAAACACTCCCTTAAAATTATGCTTTTGCCTGCCACAACACTATTGGTTGGCTACTCTTTATCACCTCACCCCCACTACAGAATTCATCAACAACAAATATATGTTTATACCTTTACTCAAACACCTTTTCTACAAATAATCACTAACTACTGTGTCCCTAAATATCTAATAATTCTCTTTGTATTTTCTTAAAATTCTTAACTTTCTAACTCCATTTTCCTTAATTAAACTCACCTGCATTTTATCTATACCCAGGCTCTATTCCTGTTTAAACATTTACTGTACTGTAATCATTGACAATTCTCTTATAAAATTCCTCTCTTACCTACTTATAACAATACCTCTTTTCAAAATTCAAATATATATTCTTACTTAAACATCAGTAATTACTTTCATTACCAATTAAAAATTAAATATTATTATTAAACATGTTATATATGTACAATATATAATAATACATACTGGTGTAAATATACCTGTAATACATAATACATATCAAAAATACATGGATAGATAAATACATATAAAACAATGAAAAATATACACTCCAACTCATTATCTTGTTATATACCAAACTCAGTTCATAGCAGTCCAATTCAATACCACTTTTCATATTATTATTTAATGTTCATTTCACAATACAACAGTCTATCCACCATCATTAAACAACAAACGAATCTTAGGTCTATATAAATTCTTATTTAATAAATAGATTTTATTACTAGATACATTATATTCGTACTCCTTTATGAAACGGTTATTAAACAAATATTTCCAGTCACGATCAAGTAGGGTTCCGTTTATCTCAGCATCATATGTCATTAATCGGTTTATACTATAATTATCCCCATAATATTCCACCACAGGTAAGTACCTAATGTCTTTTTCTCATTTCTTGTTATTTCCAATTTATTGTTATTATCAGGTAAGTATTCATCATTTTCATATACCACATTTAACCCTAACCTTTCTAACAATTGTCTGTAATTTCTGTTTACTGTAAATATTTCTATTACTCTCTTACTCTCACAATATCTCTCTATACTTTCTTTATTAATACATTTCTCTCCATAACACCAAAATACACTTTCTCTCTCCAAATATGCAGGGGTCCCTATCATAAAATTATCCCTAACATAAGTGCACCACTTCTTAGGTACCCAAAAACATAAAGAAACTTTATTTTTAGACCTTTCGTCTACCAAATATAAATTAAAGGAACTCTTATCCTTCTAAAAAATTCGTGAAGACTTTTCTTCACCCCCTAATACAACATCAAAAGAAAATTCTATCCCCTGCACTCCTTGTACTAAAATACTTTCTCTCAACTTTCTTTCTGACTTAAAAAATTCAAACATTTCATTTTCACTCATTATACTTTCATTATTATTTTCTAACACCACATTCTTACTACTTGTAATACTCGATTTATCGGTACATTCATTATCTGAATTATTATTTTTAAATAGGTTTATATTCAGTACAGCATTTTGCTGGGTACTACTCTTTAGTACTTTCTGGCTTTCTAATTGACTTTTATTTACATCGAGTTTTGTGATGAGCTGGTCACATTTTTTAATAAGGTGATTGTGACCTAATTGAAATTCATTTTTCATCTCATTGAAATTAATATCAAAACTACTTTGGATTTCTTTAATTTCACTTTTCTGAACATCAAATTTAATATTCATGTCCCCTCTGAGGTCATTAAAATTGCTACACATCATGTTATACAGACGTGTTAACATTTCGTCTGTTTTGTTTTCATGAAGTGAGATGGAGGTTACTTGTTCAGTCTCTACATTTTCGGTCGCACTCGCCTCGCCAACCTGACTAATTGGGGTTAATGGAACATCCATCTCACTCATAACTATTTCGTCAGAGAGGCTGACTTTTTCAGTTTTATCTTCATCAGTATTCATGTTTACAATCTATAATACAGGCATGCATCTAATAGTATAACCTAACTTCGTCAAATTTGGTTATGTTTACGTAATTTCTATATTACCTCAGATAACTATTTCCATTCACCTCGTAGGCTTACTCTATATAAAATTTTATTATATAGAGTCCCTGTTCCAGAAGCCATCTGTTATTAATCAAATTTGTTATTATTTATATAATTGTATTTTACCAATACACAATAACAGTAATTATTGTATTTACTATCGGGCGCCATATTGGGAATTACTAACAGCTGATATTATTTACTTTACGGGCCAAGTTTCGTGTTAAGCGAACGAGGTTGTTGAACAGGAAGTGTTATCTGAAATAAATACTCTGTACTCTGAAAATGAAATAATAAAACAAAACTTATTATTAACAAAAAATTACATAATTTTAGACTCGCTCATACGCCAAACACGCCTCGGGGCGTAGTCCGACGTATTATGAAATACACAAATACACAAACATATTTAATATTGAACTTTTAGTTGATCTAAACATCTAATAAACATATAGTAAACAATGGTAATGTAAAGATATATATATATATATGTGTATGAACGCACAACCCAGCACTTAAATTATAATACACACACGCAACCTCTCTCTCTTTCATGCTCATGGTACAATGATTTGATTATTAATGTTGGAGCTCCTTTTAAATATATTGAAAATTTGAAATAATTGATTTCTACAATAAAATTTTATATTGGGAAATAATGAAAGGATTTAAAGTGTACAAGGAATGTTCTCACCCATTTCGTGTCGTTGTTCCTGGTTGTATCGGTGAGGTAAAACTTCGCGACCAGTACCGCGAGTTTTACGGGTACTCGTAACGGTCACATTTTGTAGTCGACGCACTTATACTGTTTATTAACCACCTTCAGTGGTCTAAAAAGTTAAAATTCACCCGTAAGTGAACGGGTTGCCGGCCGGCGTTGATCACAGCTGCAGAAGAAATGACGACAAATCTTTGTTGGATTTTGCAGAAGTGGGGTGTACTGACGTCACAATCCCATTGTTTAACTTGTTGACAGCGCCGTGTTGTTGTTGTCAACACATTCTCCGCCTCTGACGTAATTAAGGTTCGGCTCCGTTATCGCAATAACTGCACATTGTTTTTTGTGATGTTACACATATTTTGCTATGAATTGGTTCAAATCCTGACAAATATTGTCATACACTACACTCACGGTATATTCGTATCGGGTGTTTAATGTTGGGTTGAGTATGACAAAATTATAAAAATACAATAGTTATGTTCTAGTTACCATATTTAAGGTAATTCCAAAAATGTACCATGATTGTACCATCACACTATCTCATATAATTTGTCACGATCGAGTATGGTCATGTCGCCTTTGGTATAGTCTGTTACAATCAGGTAAGTTACAAAGTCAGCTTTATCAACATCATCTCCCACTTCTGCTATATCAGCTTCAACCCAAGGTAAGTACTTATTATATTTATTATATATCATCTCTACTCCTAACCTTCCCATAAATTCTTCATAATCTCTGCTTATCTTAAAAATGTCTACCTCCCTCTTTCTCTCACAATATCTCTCACTTTCAAAACATCTCTCTCTTTTAAAATATCTCTTATAATATCTCTCCCAATAACACTTCTCTCTCTCAATATATCTCTCTCTTTACACCCACTCTTTAAACCTTCAAAACACACTATCATTCCCTTATTATTATATTCTATTCCCCATAAAATTTCATTTATACTACCAACCTCCACACTATTATCACCTATTACTATATTTTCATCTATTTTATCGTCATTTCCACTACTACTTACCTTGTCCTCTTTGTTTATCTCTAACTTGTCTACTTTGTCAATACTACAATTTTGTCTTTGTATTTCATTTTTTAATTCTTCTAATTTTTCGTCAAGTTTGCTAAATTTCTCATCTAACTTATTGTTCTGTGTATCGAAAAGCATTTGCATCATTTTCATAATTTCGTTATTTTCAACCCTGTTATTTGGGACTGGTGTTGAGTGAACAACTCCTTCACTCATGACTAGTGATTCTGTCATACTTATTTGACTGTTATTCGTACCATCAGTTATGCTGACGTTTTCTTTATTTTCTGCCATCATAAAAAATGTTAATGGTTTGTTGCTTTATATTAGCGTTACCACCTAACCTACAACCGTACTCTCAGTTTCAATGCCCACTTCGCCATCATTCAGGCTTATTATATAAAATACATTAATATATTTTTATATAGTCACCAATTCGGGCGGCCAATTGTGAAGTTACCCAATATTTAAATAAATAGAAATGTATTTGTAAGAAGGAATAACAAGTAACCTATATTTGGGTTTGTTTACAGTACTTGTATTAAACACGTATGTCACGCGCACCATAATTATGGTACTTACCATAGTTCGAGAATCTGGTTGTTTCAATCTTGTTGTTTTTATTATTACCTAGGGTCCAAGGATTCGACTCAGCGTGATTGCTGACAGAGACAGGCATAGAAATGAGAATACGTTCATTTGAAACATTGACCATTAATATTAATTTATTCAGCAATTTTGTTAATTGTGTACACCGGATAAAATTTCAACATGGCGTCCATTACTTATATTGACTCTCTTTCATCATAAAACTCTCTTATGTTTTATTAAACTTTAGTTTATCAAATTCTATATACTGACTATGAAGCAGCTTCATGATTAATTGCTTTTAATTATATTTCCTTATCACTAACGCAAACCAACACCCCGTTTGGATGTCGACATTTATCATGCACGCACTGCTCTCTCTCTCTCACATTCATACATACAATTTCAATTTACTTTTTGTTGTGTACACATAACGGCAATTTTGATTAAAAGAGCTCTTTAAATAAAATTTTGGTTTTGCACTTCCCTTGTTAGGTAGACTGGAAGTTCTTGCAGTGGATCACATGTTGTTTTCTCAAATAAGGCGTGGTTACATTTTACTGAATTCACTGACTCTAGGTATAATTCTGAAACACTATTATTTCACACTGTCCGAGTTCTCCTGTAGTTAATACTTTTACATTTTTTGATTACATTTTTGAACTATTTAAGACACTTTGGCTGACTATTTTGGGCCAGCACAATTTTTAACGTGTTATCGCCATGATGAATTTCTGAAGACTGGGGCAGACGTTGTGTGTCTAGCTTTCGTCTGTCCTTTACACTGAATTTACATGATGGTTATAATCACTCGTTAACACTATTTACTTGTTATTACATTTTGTTAATTCAAATAAAACACTTTAGCTGACTATTTTATGCCAGCACAATTCTAACGTGTTACTGCCATGATGATTTTCTGAAGACTGGGGCGAATACTACGCAATTTTTACGTATGTGTGCATGAGTACACGTCATTGTTCTTTGTCTTTTGTTACGTAATCGCCTTACTTGTTACGTATTTTAATCACGTCATTGTTGTATTAATGACGTTTGGCGTTGCCGGCCAATGAAACAGAAGTATGTAGCGCCGGTATTGGTGGCTGTAACCATATAAGTGTTTTTATCTGCACGTACGCTGCTGTCCTTGAAATTATTTCGTTGTCTCAGAAGTGCGTCGTTGCATGCAAAACCAAGGGAAATTGTATTACTCATAGAAATGACTTTAAAAATATCGAAATACAATAATTTACTACCTTGTACACCATACTTTTTCTACCAGGTTTTTTGTACTGTCACAAAACCCCCTCAATGAAAGGTTTTGTGTCGAGACACAAAAACTTTCATTGACTCATTCACACTTCTCTAAAAGGATCAGGTCAGATATGGAGCCACAACCCCCTGTAATGTTACTATAAAAGAAATTCAATCACTTACCCTTGGTCAAATGATGAGGTTCGCACCTTCTGACCTTACTGGACTTCTCCAGAGAGATCCCTACACCATAAGGCCATGAGGCACTTTACGCTCCTGTTCTGACGCACCGGCCAGCTCAGGACCGCGGTCACCACACCATAAAACTCTGAAACATTCGATACAAAATTTTTTAGAATAGTGGCCTTCTCTATATCCATATCCACAACTGATATGTTTCCTCTTAGTACGTTGGTTTGCGTTTTGGGGCATTGGTTTGCTTAATTATACAAGTTTCAAACAATGTATATCAAGAATTAAGACAGAAAATTCCTTCTCTTTTAACCATCCGGTATCTAGTACACCTTTCTGACTTCTGTCAATTATATTCACTCTCTTTATCACATGAAAACAATTGTTCTTAACCTAAACAGAAAATACATTTTACTGTTTTAGCAACAACCATTAACTCTAATATTTTACTTCATATAATCTTACAACATCTATATCATGGCAAACAACTTTAAAGCTTTATAATTTCCTTATAATCATTTCTTGTTTAACTTTATAACAGAATCATTACCACAGAATGGACACCCTTCACAAAATTTTAATATTATAATCGTTACTATCCTGGTAGTAACCCCCTATCCACACACATTATCATCAACATAATAAAACATTGTACATAAACACTAACATTGAACCATTCACATTACTTAATTCACATTTACATAACTTGTAGCAGAACTTTATAACATTTTTACTATCAACAATTCTCTATTCAACTTTTAATATTTAACATTCATTTAGATTCTATACAAAAATTTCACATTTATCATTACCTTTCAGTTACCTCACCTTCCTACCATGAATTTTCCTTTTTCTAACCTTTTTATCCTTATTAGTTTGGGTGACTCTATTATTCACTATTTTCTCTATCTTATTTTGGCACTTGTCAACCTAACCTTACTCACCTCTTTTTCACTATTAACAACCGCTTCTAACCATTAACATATTATGACACCAATATCTCTATAATAACCCCCTTCACAAATCCCATTTAAAACCTCTGGCACCGCTCATTTTGTACTAGTATGTGTGTATTCCCTATCTATGCTCATTCCATCATTGGTTCCTGACCCTTTCAGATAACCCTTTCCGGCACACAACGGTCCCTTCCTGTCTCAACATCTCTCGTTGCAGACTCCTACACCAATACCCTTATTACAAAATATCACCATCAACAACAAATATAATTACCACTCACATTACTCAACTCTACATATAATCACTAACCACTGTGTCCCTAAAATATCTAACGCCTCTTTATATATTATCAGCATCTCAACACTTATTTTCCCTAACTCCCAATAACTTTATTCAACTAACTCCAATGCCCTTATTTATCACTATTACCCAAACTCTTTACAACATTTCACCTTAATCTACTACTAGAAAATTCATCACTTACCTACTGACAACAATACTTCTCAATAGCCAAATCTATTACCTGCATAATCATTTACTAACCCTTTAGAATCTGAATCGCATAATATCATTTAAACTTTCTTCAATTATTTAAAATTCTACAATACATGTTTACATAAAAAATATATAAAATACACAACAGCAAAATTACACAAATACATAGACATTGTTATACACAAAAATATACAATCCACATAATCATTAAATCATTTACCAAAACTCAGTCATAAACAGTCCATCTTAAAAAACACTGTCCACATAATTAAATGTTCATAACACAATAAAAGGTCTACCCTCCATCGTCAAATAACAATCGAACCTTAAAACTATATACATGGTTTAATATTGAATGTCTTATATTATTACAATCAACATAATACTTATCTAATTCTTCATATATTTCCACAATACTATTTAAATTAATATGCTTATTCCATATTACTATCTCATATAATTTGTCACGATCGAGTATGGTCATGTCGCCTTTGGTATAGTCTGTTACAATCAGGTAAGTTACAAAGTCAGCTTTATCAACATCATCTCCCACTTCTGCTATATCAGCTTCAACCCAAGGTAAGTACTTATTATATTTATTATATATCATCTCTACTCCTAACCTTCCCATAAACTCTTCAAATCTCTGCTTATCTTAAAAATGTCTACCTCCCTCTTTCTCTCACAATATCTCTCACTTTCAAAACATCTCTCTCTTTTAAAATATCTCTTATAATAACTCTCCCAATAACACTTCTCTCTCTCAATATATCTCTCTCTTTACACCCACTCTTTAAACCTTCAAAACACACTATCATTCCCTTATTATTATATTCTATTCCCCATAAAATTTCATTTATACTACCAACCTCCACACTATTATCACCTATTACTATATTTTCATCTATTTTATCGTCATTTCCACTACTACTTACCTTGTCCTCTTTGTTTATCTCTAACTTGTCTACTTTGTCAATACTACAATTTTGTCTTTGTATTTCATTTTTTAATTCTTCTAATTTTTCGTCAAGTTTGCTAAATTTCTCATCTAACTTATTGTTCTGTGTATCGAAAAGCATTTGCATCATTTTCATAATTTCATTATTTTCAACCCTGTTATTTGGGACTGGTGTTGAGTGAACAACTCCTTCACTCATGACTAGTGATTCTGTCATACTTATTTGACTGTTATTCGTACCATCAGTTATGCTGACGTTTTCTTTATTTTCTGCCATCATAAAAAATGTTAATGGTTTGTTGCTTTATATTAGCGTTACCACCTAACCTACAACCGTACTCTCAGTTTCAATGCCCACTCCGCCATCATTCAGGCTTATTATATAAAATACATTAATATATTTTTATATAGTCACCAATTCAGGTGGCCAATTGTGAAGTTACCCAATATTTAAATAAATAGAAATGTATTTGTAAGAAGGAATAACAAGTAACCTATATTTGGGTTTGTTTACAGTACTTGTATTAAACACGTATGTCACGCGCACCATAATTATGGTACTTACCATAGTTCGAGAATCTGGTTGTTTCAATCTTGTTGTTTTTATTATTACCTAGGGTCCAAGGATTCGACTCAGCGTGATTGCTGACAGAGACAGGCATAGAAATGAGAATACGTTCATTTGAAACATTGACCATTAATATTAATTTATTCAGCAATTTTGTTAATTGTGTACACCGGATAAAATTTCAACATGGCGTCCATTACTTATATTGACTCTCTTTCATCATAAAACTCTCTTATGTTTTATTAAACTTTAGTTTATCAAATTCTATATACTGACTATGAAGCAGCTTCATGATTAATTGCTTTTAATTATATTTCCTTATCACTAACGCAAACCAACACCCCGTTTGGATGTCGACATTTATCATGCACGCACTGCTCTCTCTCTCTCACATTCATACATACAATTTCAATTTACTTTTTGTTGTGTACACATAACGGCAATTTTGATTAAAAGAGCTCTTTAAATAAAATTTTGGTTTTGCACTTCCCTTGTTAGGTAGACTGGAAGTTCTTGCAGTGGATCACATGTTGTTTTCTCAAATAAGGCGTGGTTACATTTTACTGAATTCACTGACTCTAGGTATAATTCTGAAACACTATTATTTCACACTGTCCGAGTTCTCCTGTAGTTAATACTTTTACATTTTTTTATTACATTTTTGAACTATTTAAGACACTTTGGCTGACTATTTTGGGCCAGCACAATTTTTAACGTGTTATCGCCATGATGAATTTCTGAAGACTGGGGCAGACGTTGTGTGTCTAGCTTTCGTCTGTCCTTTACACTGAATTTACATGATGGTTATAATCACTCGTTAACACTATTTACTTGTTATTACATTTTGTTAATTCAAATAAAACACTTTAGCTGACTATTTTATGCCAGCACAATTCTAACGTGTTACTGACATGATGATTTTCTGAAGACTGGGGCGAATACTACGCAATTTTTATGTATGTGTGCGTGAGTACACGTCATTGTTCTTTGTCTTTTGTTACATAATCGCCTTACTTGTTACGTATTTTAATCACGTCATTGCTGTATTAATGACGTTTGGCGTTGCCGGCCAATGAAACAGAAGTATGTAGCGCCGGTATTGGTGGCTGTAACCATTATAAGTGTTTTTATCTGCACGTACGCTGCTGTCCTTGAAATTATTTCGTTGTGTCGGAACTGCGTCGTTGTATGCAAAACCAAGGGAAATTGTATTACCCATAGAAATGACTTTAAAAATATCGAAATACAATAATTTACTACCTTGTATACCATACTTTTTCTACCAGGTTTTTTGTACTGTCACAATATAATAATCAAGTATAATATTGGGAATAAAACCAATAATTATCCTATACCAGAAATAAATATTATTCTAAATGAAATAATTCATATAACTGTTTTAACCAAAACAATAAAGTAATATTATAAAAAGAAAAAGTACACTAACCCAAAAATTAGAGTTAGATATAGTAAAAATCTATAGAAAAATAATATTAATAATACTGGCTATAATTTGTAATGAAAGAAATAGTGAGAGAGTGAGAAAGTGACAAAGAGAAATAATTATAGGGATTACCCACTAAGAAACACTAAATATAAACAGTTCAAAAGTGCAATAGTGAAAGTGTGAAACCCCAAAATGGTTAGCAACCATAATAATGATAATAAAACGCTCAATAATCAATAAGAAACAATAATTGATTAATAGTGAATCCAATAATAAGTAAGAGTAAGGTTTTTAGGATAACATTAGATGTAAGCATTTCATAATGTGGAATAAACACTGAAGAGTGATAAGAAAACACTGTGTGAGTAAAAGTGTACAAATTAGTAATTAGAAATATAAAGTTTAATAATAATAGTAAGGGCAAACAATTAGGAATATGAAACGAACACTGGAAGGTGATAATAACATTGTTAATTAAGAGATTTAAGATTAGTTGTAAACGATTGTATTTAAAAGGGGAGTATCCCATGTAAAGATAAACAGCTAGTATTAACATGGATTGAGAGTAGAGTTTAATTAAGAAATAAGCAAGTAATAATAAATAAATAAACACCCCAGATTGTAAGGGAAAACCAATTGTTCAATGGTGATGTTAGTTAACACCAAAAAAATAGTAATTAAGGAATTGAGTTGTAAACAAACTTTACTTAATAATGGTAAAATAATTGTATAATTATATTTATGAATATGGTATGACTGAAGAATTTGTACAGAGCATACGCCTAGATGTTATGTTTTTAATTGAGGAAGAATAGGGAGTGGTAGCCATATTATTAACAAAGGCAGAATAGATGATTAAGAAGTTAAGACAATACAAATCTAATTACAATAGAAAATCAATAAATATAGAAAATAACAGAACCATTAATAAAACAAAATACATTAGAATAAAATGAGACATCATTTGTATAAATTCAGTAAATATAGTCAATGGCTACTTAGGCCTATGAAAATGCCTAACTGTCAAAACCAATAATTACAAATTGTATAAAATCCACAAGGAAATTAACAAATCTAAGGCAAGTAACTAGCCAAAAATAATGTATAAATCATTTTAAAAGAAAAATGTTACAATAAGAGCTTAAATTAAAAGAAATATGTAATTATCAAATGTTAACATAATTAGACAAAAGTTAGTATCTAATGGAACATGACCTTATGAGGTATTATTTTAATCTTTGAAAGGAAATAAATACAATAGTGATAATATCTAATACTCAGGAAGGAAGACAGAAGAATAAAATCAATCAGAAAATATATAGTAATTTTGAATAAAAATTCAAATATGATAACAATGCTTATAATCTAGGCCTTAACCAATCAAAGGGGTTTAGTTACCATAGAAACGGGCCGTTGGTTACTAATTTTCAGTACTCGTATAATGACTCTTGGGTAGTAGGGACGCAAGATTTTGTATGACAGAAATTTTACTTTAAAAAGTTTAAAAAATATTCAAAAGTCAAGAACATGTACCAGTGAGAAGGAGATGAAGAGGATTAACGTTTAAATGTCCACGAACTAAATAAATGAAAATTAAAAGCAGAAATTCCCAAGACTAATTAGAAAAGGACGCCTGCAGCCTAAGTCACTCAAATTTGATGAATTTTCCATTACCAAAGAACAACGATCTATCACAACCGTCTGAACTGATATGTATCATTTAAATACCCTAATCCCGGAATAAAAGCACTTTAAATATTTCTCATATCAATACAAACTCTCACTATGAATCAAAAATAATTTTCTTTCAAGGATTAAATAAAACAAACTTACGTAGCAAAACTTGTTAACTAAAAAATAACCTTGCATTAAATTGCGAACTTTTGTAACACCTATTACTACACTGCAGAACAAATTGTAGACACACTGTATATTATATAAGTACGGAGAATGTACGGTAGTGTATTTTTTTATTGTAACCATATTTAATGTTTTCTTTATAATCTAAAGAACTCCAGAGTTTGGACGAGTTGACGTATAATGTACAAACAGTAGCCATGATGGCGTCAGAATCACTCGTTTCAAAACCAATTTCATCAGCTTGAGATAAAGTGTTTCATGTTTCATGTCGGGGCAAATTTATTGAATACTAAATTATCATATTATTGTCACATGAATTAATTACCAAACTATCATTAAAGAAACAGTACAGAGTGTAACCATTGTTTTATTTCATAGGAAATTGTATTATATGTGTGTGTGTTAGCGAATTTACGGAACAGACGACTAGCGCTTTCGCTATCTGTGCAATACAGTAAGCTGTGAAAAGGCGGGAACCGATTCGAATGTTCCAGACGTCACCGCTGAAAACACCATACTAACATATTAACTCATAAATTTGTTTTCAATAAACAATTTGGCGCCGCCCGGGATTCAAAACCCCTATGAAATTACAGGTAAGGTTTCCACTAGGTTGTACTGATAATTGTGACAACGCTACAGACTTCGTTAGCAACAACCATTGATGTAACGACAGGTGTGAGACGAACACACCACCACCACGTGTGGCATAATAACACGGGGAATAATAATAATCTCGTTACAATATAAATTAAAATATGATTAATTATGTTTATTACTTCCATATTCCTTAAGGAAATGGAAGAAGTATGGTTGGTTGATGCGCACCGTGAGGACTAAAATGTTAATTAGAATCCAGGCACGGTGGACCAAAAAAATGATTAGTGTCCGGTCCACGTGGACCGAAAAATTGAATAAGAATGATGATCCAGCATGTGTGGACAAGAAAGTTAAGAAAGTGGGCCCAAGTGGCTAAATGTATGCTTCTTGAGTTAAATATTCTGTCGGCTGATCTTCCATAGTAATTGAAATGATATGTAATACATGAATTGATTCTGCAGGAAGAAAATGACGAGAAGTGGACTGTATACGAATAATTTTAATATCTGAACTAGTTACATTACAGCTGTTAATTTGAATAAGGCTGGCTAATACTGCATGTTGCGAAGTATTAAGAATTTAGATAAACATGAAGCGGGCCTAGTCGGCCATAATCGAGAATATAAGGGCCTAAAGCCTACATTTAATGTCGAGAATAAGTGACAGCGAAAGATGTGCTCGGCTCGGTACTACCGCCGCGAGCGTTTGATACGCACTGTGCAAAGTACAACAACGCGAATATTGAGGCGAAGTATAACGCAGATTAGCCAACCTAGAAAAATAAAATCATCGCGCTACCGTACATAAGCTGCCCGTCAAAAATCAAAAAGATTTTTTAATACATTTTTTAATAAATTATAATACATTTACAATTTGATTTAAAGAGTACAGTTCTTACTAACAATGGTTAGCTTCAAGGCCAAGTTGAACCTTGAGTTATAAGATTAGATAACGGCAATCCGTTACTAGTTTAGAGATAAGCATGCATAAGATAAGCCTAGAGATAGGCGCTTGTAGGCCAAGTTTGGCGAACAGCTGTTTCATATATGAATAAGTCTGGTTGACCAGTATTACTGACACAAGTGTGTGCAGTCTAAAACATTATAAAACATGAAAGAAAATACATAATTATATAATGTTTAATGCATGATCGGAAGCTCATCACATGATGGACCGATCGCTGGTAGTCCTATGCAAGTCATAGACGGCTACCTTAAAGTTACTTGAGGCCCGTAGACCTGTACATGAACAAAACTTGTTTATTACATGAACAAAATTGTTGTTGAACATGTTGTAGTTACATGTTCTATTGTATATTCAGCAGGGCGGCATGTATTGACCTAGACATGCTATTCCTGATGTTTCAGGAATTTACAATATAATGACATATAAACAAGCTAGATGCTGAATGCAAGCCCAGTTATGACATGTAGGTCATAATTTTAAGTAAAAATTGTGCATGCTTACTTGCAAAATGAATAAAATATAAAGTACAATGAAACTAGACGTGGCAGTTACATACGGCAGACGCTAACAATAGTTTTTTGCATAGACATAATTTATGCGAATACGGTAACAATAATTTGAATAATTACAAAATAAATAATTGCAATGTCGAATAACAATACAATACTGAAATTACAGAGACAATTTAACAATTTAAAGACATTCACAGAATAGTACATATTTATCAGCAACAATATAAAGAAATGAATGCATGATTGCTAACAGCAAGACATGCAAATGTTATGCAATAACATTTTATAAATGAGACCACCAAAAAACATGCAATATACCCCATAACATCAAATGAAAATGTGTAAGACATAGTATGCCACACAAATTAACATACAATACAAATATCAAGATACCACCAAAACTGTGATAATTAGAAGCGTGCAATGACGCAAAATTGACAAGAAAAATATTGTGATGATTCATCACGATTGTGTTGACCAAATGGTCGTAATAAGTAGTAAGCCAATGGCTGAATAAAGTAGCATTGTGCTAAGTAATCATAATGTCAAATCTCGTCTCGCGCTGGCAACAGACATAATTTATGTATGGGTCTCCGCAAAACACCCGTAGGCGTGCGAATGTCCACGACACGAACCAAGTTATCTGGGCCGGGAAATGTGGCGATGATCACGCCAAATTTCCAGGCTAATGGAGGCAAGTTATCCTCAATAAGCAGGACTAAGTCACCAATGGAAACATTATCTTTGGCAAACTTCCACTTGTGACGCTGCTGCAACTGGTGCAAATAATCGCGAGACCACGCCTTCCAAATGCCCCGGACAAACCTCTGAAGGAGTTGCCAACGACCAAGGCGAGAAACAGGAACGTGAGAAAGGTCCGGGTCCGGAATCGCCGTTAAGGGCGCGCAAATCAAAAACTGGCCCGGTGTGAGTGGCACCGGGTCGTTAATATCCGATGAGATAGCAAATAAAGGTCGAGAGTTCAGACATGCCTCTATCTGAGACAAAACGGTTGTGAACTCTTCGAAGTTTAGTATAGATTTGCCTACCACGCGGCGCAGATGAAATTTTAAACTCTTTATGCCGCTCTCCCAAAGGCCACCGAAATGAGGTGAGGAGGGCGGAATAAATGACCATGATATCCCCTGAGAGGATGTGAATGACTTAATCGAGGAGATGGCATCCTTATTGTGCCAAAGGTTGTAAATATCATGTAAGATGGTGCGGGCCTTCCTGAAATTTGTGCCGTTGTCGGAGTACAGTTGACTGGGTATACCCCGACGTGCCATGAAACGACGTAAAGCAGCTATAAATGCGCTGGCCGTAAGGTCGGACACCAATTCCAAGTGAATAGCCCTAGTCGCTAAGCAAACAAACAAAGATACATATGCCTTAGTAAGAGTTCTAGACTTCTGCCCGCCATGACGAATCATGAAGGGACCACCATAAACAACCGCGCAAAATAGAAACGGCCTTGAAGGAGTGACTCTAGGGGATGGCAGAATACCAAGTCTCTGAACCTGCTGTGTGGCACTAAACCTGATACACTTGAGACACTTACGAATAATGGAACGGATGACCAGCCGGGCATTAACAATCCACCAACGTTGACGCAGTGAATGATGCACGAGTTGAGCACCAGCGTGAAGTAAACGAATATGTTCACGTTCGATGATAAGGCGGGTAATATGCGCCGATGGGGGTAATACAATAGGATGTTTCGAATCGTAGGGTAATTGGGAATGCTGCAATCGTCCGCCCACGCGTATCACTCTAGAATCGTCAAGAAACGGGTCGAGAGAAGCCAACTTGCTCCTAACGGAAACAGAAGATCCGTTCCGAAGACAATTAATTTCGGTTGCGAAATGGATCGACTGGGACTGTTTTATGAAGAAATTGAGAGACTGATGAATTTCTACAGGGGTCAAATCGCCCGAAATTCTGTCCGCAAATGAGTGCCTAATATTTCTGATGAAACGAAAACAGTAAGCGTATACACGTGTCAGCCGGTGCAACGAGGAAAAGTCCAAAGATAAGTCAACAGCCAGGGTAGACATTAGCGACCGGTTATGTATAGTTTTCTCTTCCGCGGTAACTTCAGAGGACGACTGAGTGGCCGGTACGAAAGATTGGAAGGAATTGAACTCTGACGATTGAGACAGACAGCTAAGACCGTGCCACCAAAGCGAGCAATCGCGCAAAACGTCAGGGAAACACCCTCTAGAAATAATGTCAGCAGGATTGCGTCGCGAATCAATGTGATGCCAGGTATATGTTTGCGTACGACGCTGAATTTCAGCAACTCGATTAGCGACGTATGTTTTCCAACGCGTAGATTGCGCATGAATCCAGTAAAGAGCAACCATGGAATCAGAATACAAATGTACACCATCAATAAACGAATAAAGAGCAGGAATAACCTTAGATACGAGTCGCGATAATAACAAGCAAGCGCAGAGCTCGATGCGAGGTAATGACACCTGGCGTAGGGGAGCCACGCGAGATTTAGAACACAAAGAATGCCAATCCGAACGTGACTGACCGGAGGTTGGTTCATCCCAACCAGTCTTGCAAAGCCAGAGTAAGTATATGAGTATGTATAAGTATAGACATAAGTATATGTAGTAAGTGTTTGACGCTACTAAATTGATAGCGCCATCATCGATGAGTGTCATGTGCCCAAGATCCATGTATTCCCTGATAAAGTCCGCGTAGTCGCGAGCAAGCTTGGGATCGCGCCTAAATCGACGCTCTAAACCTAAGAATCTTGATTCGGCACTTGTGTAAGATTCCCCCAGGTGGGGATTATCAGACTTGAATGGGAGCGACACTATAAATCTACCTTCGTGGTTGCGCTGAGTAGAGCGCACAAAATGCTCTTCGCAAGCCGACTCGCTATCAGGGGTATCGTCAGGGATTGTTTCTGCCTCCCAAAATCTCTCGAGAGATTGCAGAATTTGGCTGTCATTGTTCCTTGCCAGGAACGAAACAGCAGGACCCTGGGTGTGGCAGTGTTTGGGCAGATTGCCGGCGAGAATGTAACCTAGTTTTGTTTCCTGAATGATAGGGAAGTTGGGTCCGCGTGTATATTTATTGGCTAATATTAAATCCAGATAAAATTGTGCCCCTAATAGTATGTCGATCTGTGAAGATATATTAAAATCTGGGTCGGCGAGAAAAATTTTATTTGGAATGTGGAACCGGTTGATGTCAAACGAGATTGAAGGCAGATTGTGAGTTAAGTTAGATAGGACGGCACATTTGGCCTCGAAACTATGTCTCTGATAGCGAGAAATAATACGTATAGAAACAATGTCAGTAGCGCAACACGCTGTGTTGTTTATTCCTATGATTGGAATATTAGATCTGGTTAGTTTAAGGTGCAACCTTTCCGCAAATGATTTCGTACAGAAATTGATCTGGGAACCGGCGTCCAGAAGCGCTCTAGCTTTATGCGTGTTGCCAGCCTGATCGACGACATATACAACCGCTGTGGATAAAAGAACATTGTTTTTACACTGCAATTTAAATGAGCAATAATTGCTGCTGGCAGCTGTTGATTTCGGCACGTAATTTGCGTGCAGCAATGTGTGGTGACCGTTTGAACAAATTTTACAGACTTGTTTACTCTTACAATTCGTTATCAGATGACCTGCTCTAAGGCAGTTGATACAACATTTATGATTTGCAACCAATTGCCCCCGCTCAGCGGCACTTAATATGCGAAAATTATTACACATGTAAAGCGGGTGGTCAGATTTACAACACACGCATGAATAATGCTTTGCCGCTGCGTGATAGTTTTTAAAAGTATTGCTGCCAGCAGTATTTCTTAAGCTACATTTCTCAAATTTATTGTTGGGTTTTACGCTAAGTTTGTTGAATTGCTGTCCGGATTCAATAGGCATTGTATTTTCTAAAAGCTGTCGGCGTAAGTTTAAAAAATGCGTGAAGTCTTGAAAGCTGGGCAAGTTGTCGGGGTCTATTGACTCCTTCCAAAGTTTTAAAGTAATAGGGTCAAGTTTGGTGGAGAGCAACTGTATGGTAATAAATTCAAATGAATTCACGGACAGCTTCATTGCCGCCAGTGAATTAACGGAAGACGTTATTGTATTCGTAAACTCCGCCAAGCTTTGGACTGAGTCCTTTATTGTGGACTTAACCTGAAGTAGGTTTTGTACATAGTATTTGGCTAATATAAATGGGTTGTTATACCTTTCGGACAGCAAGTTCAACGCTATTACATAATTTTCTTGACAAATGGGTAATGATTTAATTAAATCTAATGGTTCACACTTCACAGAAGAATGCAAATAATGCAGTTTTTGCACTGGTGTTAAGTCGGATCTCGAATGCACTAGATCATTGAAAATTGAATAAAAATGTTGCCACTCAAGTATGTTGCCTGAGAAGCAGGGCAAACTTATCGGCTTTAAATGCATAGGCGTCGATAATACAGGAGGCACAGTCTGAGTATTAAAAGTGTCAAGAAGTTGTAAAATGTTTGCCTCAGTTGAGTATATCATTTCTTCAACCTCAACTCGGTCTGCCTGAGCAACGCTCGTGTCTTTACTGATAAGCTCTATCTCAGACTGTACCTCGTCGTACTTCGAGGCCAAGCTTTTAAGACTTTCCAGTCTTACAGTCAGAAAATGTTTTGTGCTTAAATTAATATCGAATGAATTTACCGCGGATTGTATCCGCACTATCGCGGACTTTAATCCGCCTCTCTTTCTGGTCAGCACCTTGAGGCCTTCTTCAGACATTTTTACGCACCTTTTTTACTGTTGCTGGTGGTACCTGGTTGGCGATGTCCCGCAGCGTCGGCTCCTTGGTAAAGATGGTGAACAGCTGGCAGAGATGACCACTTTGAATAAGCACTGCAGCCGGCAGGAACTTGCTACCACGTTGTCCGAAGATGACGAGCGAAATGGCGACGCAAATCACGCCACGGTCGCATTAGCTGACGTGCTAATCTGCCCGTGATGGCCAGAAACAGATGTAAAAGTATTAAATGGAAATCCAGGTCCGGAGTGACCAAAAAAAAATGGTTGATGCGCACCGTGAGGGCTAAAATGTTAATTAGAATCCAGGCATGGTGGACCAAAAAAATGATTAGTGTCCGGTCCACGTGGACCGAAAAATTGAATAAGAATGATGATCCAGCATGTGTGGACAAGAAAGTTAAGAAAGTGGGCCCAAGTGGCTAAATGTATGCTTCTTGAGTTAAATATTCTGTCGGCTGATCTTCCATAGTAATTGAAATGATATGTAATACATGAATTGATTCTGCAGGAAGAAAATGACGAGAAGTGGACTGTATACGAATAATTTTAATATCTGAACTAGTTACATTACAGCTGTTAATTTGAATAAGGCTGGCTAATACTGCATGTTGCGAAGTATTAAGAATTTAGATAAACATGAAGCGGGCCTAGTCGGCCATAATCGAGAATATAAGGGCCTAAAGCCTACATTTAATGTCGAGAATAAGTGACAGCGAAAGATGTGCTCGGCTCGGTACTACCGCCGCGAGCGTTTGATACGCACTGTGCAAAGTACAACAACGCGAATATTGAGGCGAAGTATAACGCAGATTAGCCACCCTAGAAAAATAAAATCATCGCGCTACCGTACAATGGTGATGACAAAAAAATCGTGTTCGAGATTATTGCAGATTCTGATTGTACTACACTCAAAACATGAAAAAAAGTCGTTTTTCGAAAAGTGTCTGTGTGTGTGTCTGTCTGTAGATTTTTTTTCTATGGCACACGATAACTGCCGCAAATTCAAACAGAATCAAATAATTTTTTGCATACAGCCCTGATTTGTAGAGTACTCAAGACCTATTGTTTTTGGTGAAGATCGGTTGAGGGAAAGGGGTAGTTTACCTGCAACGGTTTTTTTTATCAAGGGTAATTTTTTTTTTTTTGCAAACGATAACAGCCGCAAATTCAAACAGAATCAAATAATGTTTCGCATACAGCCCTGAATTATGGAGTTCTCAAGACCTATTGTTTTTGGTGAAGATCGGTTAAGGGAAAGGGGTAGTTTACCTGCAACGTTTTATGTTTTAACAAGGGTATTTTCTATGGCAAACGATAACAGCCGCAAATTCACACAGAATCAAAAGATTATTTGCATACACCCCTAAATTTTAGAGTTCTCAAGACCTGTTGTTTTTGGTAAAGATCGGCTAAGGGAAGGGGTAGTTTACCTGCAACGTTTTTTTATCAAGGGTAATTTTCTATGGCAAACGATAACAGCCGCAAATTCAAACAGAATCAAATAATTTTTTGCATACGTCCCTGAATTGTAGAGATCTCAAGGACTTTCGATTTTGGTGAAGATTGGTTAAGGGGAAGGGGTAGTTTACCTGCAACCTTTTACGTTTTAACAACAGTAAAGTACTTGAAAATTCATTTAAACTTTTTGAAACAATGGTAATTGTTAAAAATAAAATAATTTTGTTGCCAGGCAATAAAATTATAATTTTTTATTTTAATGTAAATCATGTATAAGAGAAAATATATCGTGCTATTATTATGACTACTGCAATAAAAAGGCAGGGAAGACACACACACACACACACACAAAATTCGCGTTATTTCTGGCCTCATTCATGTTTATTTTCTTACATTTGCACGCTTTTTAAATGGAAAGTGCCGAACCCATACCAACATAATGCGTGCAAGCCGGAAAAGTGTCCAGCGTGGATAGCGATTTGCTTCATGTGGATCGCTGGGCAGTGTAACTGCACGTTTTTACAGAGGAACGATTCATAGACAGACTTTTCGTCTTTAGGGAATGAACCCTCTGCAAGATGCTGAGGGTCCATGAGTGACTTCGGAGCGCTCCTTCTTTTCCGCGTGTTTGTTCTGTGAAACAAACAAACACTGTAGGTTCGCAGCTTTACTCTAAGCAACGCTCAATAGGAAATGTTGAAAATTTTTGTCCACGGTGTACCCTCATACACACTAAACCTGCTCTGATGTTTTAATTACGGACATCATAATATTAAAACTTTGGAAACTTGAGCACTACTTAATGGAGATCAATCATTAACTTATACAAGCCATTAATTTTATGCATATTTTTTATATATATGTGTACAACGTTATCGGCAACAAAGAAGTAGTTTTTGTTAAAATTCCTTCTCGGACTGTTTGGCCGTAGTCTAGTGTTTTCTACAAAACCAGAAGTTTCGGCAATGCCATCGACTTCCGTCATCAGTGAAAATCGAGTGCGATAACGTGAGGTGGTATACGTTAGTGACCACAGTACTGTGGTTAAGGCTGAAGCAGTAAGTAGAAAGAAGTAGTTTCTATGGTAATATTTCATTTCCAAAATGATTTTAAATATAAATCTTAGAATATGGAAGTCATGTATGGTTCTCCATACCGATATTTTGGTGGGAATGAAAAATGTTAATGGGAAAGAATTTCTAACTTGATTTGATAAACTACGCCTCATGGCCGAATAGTAGTGTGCACTGTTTCAAAGTAGGATTCGATGTGAATGTATGTTGTAAGTAAAATAAAAGGTAATGTCATTGGTAAAGAGCAAAATTGAGAGTAATTTATTTCAAGTAACAAGTACTGCTGTTTTTGGTTCGCTTAAATGAAACTGGCCCAAAGGTAAGCATATTTTAGGTTTCATTGTTGATATAAATAAAGATGGCGTCCGGACAAAATAAAGTAATAAAGTGAGTAATGTTACAGTTTATTTATATAAAAGTAAATAAAGTTACACTACCTCATATAAAATTTATACCAGGATCCTGGCAGGGGTCGCCGATTGTAACTATACTTACATTTTTACCCCTTCCTTCACCCAAACTCTACTACTTGCTCTGACTACGATAAACTTACCTTTTACATAAAAACCCCCCAGAAGATTCCAAACTCACTCTAAAGGTCACCACGATGTTTGGGTTATACATCGAAACCATGATACTTACCCTTAATTAATGTAGATATTTTAACTGCCCTTAAATCAGAAAATTCTCAGTTTTCGTTTAGACGAATTTGTTGATCCAGAACTCAAGTTATGGTTGTGGCGTAATAAATACACTTAACACGTTTCTATAAGACCAAATCTTGTTTTATTTTAAGCAAAAGTTTCTTTGTATTATTACTTAAATTCGGTACACAATACGATTAACAATTACATCATTCAGAAATTCCCCCTTGTTACCTTATAACCACAAACCAGTACTTTGGGTTTCTTATTGTTCTTTCTACTTTCACACACTCTCTTACTCAGTACAACTTTTAATACCCCCCTCCCCCGTTTTATTTATGAGCTCTTTATTTATTGAAATATTCAAAACTGTTAATCAAAATGATTGTTTCTAGGATACCTTCATGTGCTATTCACACAATCCCGCCATCTTTCTTACAGCACTTTCACTGTCGTCACCGCTACACTGTTCTAATTCTTTCTTCTCACCCCGAATGTCGTAAACTTTCATTTTATCGTTCATACTTCTTACATTTTCGCGTGTTTCGATAGACCTCCACTACTATATTCGCTTTGGTCTACCGAGATCCGAGGCCACAATTTTAAACTTACGACTGTACTGTCGGATGAATTATTTCCAACTACTCGAGATGAACTGCTGGCATTGACCGAGTGGTTGCCTCTATGCAAGGCGTTGGGCGTCGGCCCTGCTGCGCGCCAACGTACATCGATTCTGTAATGCCTTCTCCGATTGGCTGTTTCTATCGAAAATGTTCTAGAAGCTTGACTATGGAATTTCTTTTACTTCGCCACGTGGTCGGTTCTCGGTATTGTGTGTCAACCATACAGTCTCTGCTCATGATTCACTCGCGACGTTGGGCTGTCTACGATCCCAGACTATTTCACAATAGATTTGCACAATTCGTACCTTGTACTGCCAGACACGGCTACAGATTGTTATCACAAGTGTTACATAACATGGTTGGTTATAAATTAATAAAAAATATTCAATATAAACAAACAAAATCTACCCTTTTTTGTACCGTCACAAACCCCACGTAATGTTAAATTATATATTTTTTATATTATTTCCTCTGGTGAGACTCGAGTGAATGGAAAACTGCCTTAAGTATAGCAACTCACCTTATTCCATATAGCCCTGTGGTTGAAGAGACAAGCAGATCCTCTTAGGGGGTGTATCTCAGTTCCTTACATTGCTTGGTGCTGCTAGTTCAGCATCTGGATTGTGACTGAACCATGCAAGGTATGCACTGCCAGAAACATTCGATAGGGTGGATGAGTCAATCTCTGCACTCATTAATAGAGATCGACTGTGTAAAAATTTATGTGCCCCAAAATACCAAACCCATATTGAAAGGAATGGCACCCATGCTCTAGAGGTGTGTATCAATCTGTTTTTAAAATGTATTACAAGTGATTTGTTAGTAACTGGATGATGAATAATGAAAGACCACAATTTGGCCCTATCACATTTGAAAACAAGATAAATTATCTGGAGTTAACTTATAAGAGTTTTAAGAAGTTGGAAAATCAGACAGTTATATGGAGTTGTACATCTAGAATACGGCCCATTGGGGGGGGGGGGGAGGTCTGGTCGAGTCGGCTTCATACAAAAGACAAAAACAAGTTAAGACTAATCAACATTACTATCTTTAAAGTGGTTAAAAATGTGTAATAACATCATGAAATCAATCCGATTAAAGTAAACGGTAATAACACAATAAAAAATACGTTACTGAATTAGAACATTGGTTAGAAGATACTTATTGACTGAATTGATTTCCTATATTTCATATGTCAAAGGTATATGGAAATCTGTGTAATAAACCTGATTGTATATTTAAAAAAGGGTTACTACTACGTTAGCGTACAAAGCTGAAAAAATAAAACGGCCTAAAAATTAAGACAAAAAATTCAACTTTTTTTTCGACCCTCTGGGGGGGGTGTCCAGTCCCGTTCCCCCCCCGTAAATATACCCCTGGTTGCATGGATATAAAAAAGAAGTATATTTGGACAAGTATTGTTCACATCCAACTGACAAAAACAGTAACAATAAAAATTAGTGTCAACTATCGAATGTTACCACAAAGGATTTTAAACTATTCATACAAACAAACTCTGACATGACCATAAAAGAACTTCGGTATCAGTACAGAAATACTTGAGACAACAAAAATGAACTGGAAGTTTTTTAATTAGATCTAATTTCTGTATGTGCTATTTTAATTTCAATTAATGTTTCCTGTCCATTCAAGAAATTATGTATTACATTCGGAGAAAAGCAAGTCTGTGTGAATATGTTGTAATGAAATGTGTATTTTTACAAATTGATAAACAACTTGTAAATCTGCTATGGACACAGCACTGTGTAACATGTAGAACTACATAACTAACAAGGAGATGGTAATCACCAATATATGGATTTAAAAAGAATTGCACAGTCTCACCATAATATAAGCACTGTATTTTATTCTGTAATAATACAAACTAATGACACAAAGAAATACATTATGGCAGTATCCGTGTAGCGTGGAATGGAGAATTCTGCTTGTGTACACTGAGTATTTCAAAACATCTAATAGCCATTTCATAAAATACAGGCGTATTTTTAAAACATGTAAATATTTAATTTAAATTTAATAAAAATAATACATTAACATCATTTTATGTGAAAAGGCAACATTATTAAAATATTCTTATTCCACTTTAAAAATAGCAAAATGAAAGTAAAAAAAGGTATCACACACACCTATATCTGTCCTTTAGGAGCTGTAATGAAATGTAACGAATTTGACACTGTGTTAGAAATGTTCACAGAAGATTGAGCTTGTTGCGTAATGGATGTCGCATCTTTCTGAATGCCTCCAAACATAATTAGCTCTCCATTCCCTGGAACCAAACTGTACAAAATTGTATCTTCAGGACTACCATCAGGAACTGCCTTTAGTGGTAACCAGCTCACTGTATTATCAATTAAAACATTTGATATATCCATCACAAACATCGCCATTCGGGGTGGGACAAGTTTAATTGTTGACGATTGTGTTGCAGAAGGAGGACAGGAGGGTGGCGGCTGACCTGGTAGTTCATCCCTTTTGGACTGCATGTTCTGTAATAGCTTTTCTTCCATTCTTCGTAAGGCTTCCAACTGCCTTTCTCTCTGATTCTTCACAGAGTTCGATACTGAAAACCTGAACGCTGCTAAAGCATTGTCTGTTGAGGAACGAGGAAGATCACTGATTGAATGCCTTGGTCTCTGCATGTGATGCATAGTTCTGGCTCCATTTGTTCTGGTAAAACTACAACCAGGACCATCATTTGAACTGACTAGTGATTTAACTTGACTAGTAGATGGTACACTGTCTTCTGAACTGGACTTGCCCTGTGTAGAGTTACAAGGCAATGTTTTATTTGATAATGCTATTCCTGAAGAATCTTCTGACTGTAACAATGAAGCACTATTTGTGTTATTGCTTGTGCGAGGAGTAAAACTTCCTCGTCTTCCATTCACGTTGATGTCTCTGTCAACAGATGGTGGCTCTGTCCAGCTACCAGAAAACCTGAAAAAAATATAGCAATTATGTTACTATTCTCATTATATTGTTACGACGGTCTACTCGATCGTCGTAGGTACAGTGGAAACAAAGTAAGTACAAGACAACAATTAAGTCACTAATCACACCTTTACTTTTTACAGAAACAGTTCGTAATTAACAACACAGTGTCTACAACAAATCAAATGAAAATTGTTCACACACAGTAAATGTCCACTAATATTAAAACTTAATTGTATTACAATTATACCGTCCGAATATAAAACGCAACACTTCACTAATAACTACTTGAACGTACACAGTAATAACTCGAACCGCTCTGTAAATATATTGCACTAATACTCTCGAACGCACAGTCAAAAATTCGCCTCATACTAAACTGAACGTTGTTTGAGTACCGGTATTTATAGCTAGTCGAATATCTAGACGATTCCTAATTGCGTCGTAGCGTGGGTATGAACTATGTAATTAACTGCGACCCTGACACAGTCCGCACGGCTGGCGGCATCGAGAACTTTCTCGTAGATGCGTATACAAGCACGTACACCACACGCTTACACTCTGGATCTCTCTGGAATGTTCAATAAACACGTAGATTGTTCGGTGACGTCGTAACAATATTATATTCATAAAACAAACTTTTTATTAGCAAACTTTTGTTTATTATATGACATGGTTAGTTCTGCATGGAAAATACTTGCCAGTCATACCGGTTTATAGCTAAGAAGCTATCAAACAAAATTACCATATTACTGCTGTTTCTGTTATGAAGGAATATAAAAATGAAATACTGACTTATGTAAGATACACTAATTAACAATACACATATTTACTTAAATTTATACGACCTAATTTCAATTATTAATATTAAAGCAAAACTGAAAGTTATATGTATGTTTATTAAGTCTGTAATAAAAAGACTGATGCACACATTTCTGCATAAAAAAATATTTATGAGCACAAAAATATGTACATCATGAAGAAGGGATTACTGTAATTTGGAGATTTATTAATTCTTATTTTTGGCTTTGGTGAAATTATGCAGTTAAAAGCAAGTAATTACCAAGAACAGTAATTGAAAAGAAATGTATAAGCAATTATTTTGCACACAAGAAATAATTCCTGTAATGATTAAATTTTAGATTGTGTTTATAATAATTAGTTAGTTTCCTAAAATGGATCATATTTCTACATAGATTAAATTACAATATCAAATTACAACTTGGGCCTATTTTCAAATATAGTCATTACAAGAATTTTGGTAAAATACCAAAAATACATTTTACTCACCATCAAATACATGCAGTAATAACATACCAGTATTAAACAATTAAAATACCGTACACGTGATAGTAATTACAAGTCACTAATTAATAAAAGAAGTCCTGATTACCACAATGTGTCTGGCAAAGTTTGCAGACTCGGTACAATAAAATTTCTATGAATCTTATTGCTGATTTTTGATGGTTTTCTTCAAAATTAGTTTTCCTTGGGAAGATATACACTCCTACCAGTGTCTAGTCCACCCTACCCAGTAGCTTTGGTTAATGTGCAGTCATACCCCGCTTTGCGCGACCCCACATAACGCGAATTCGCTATAACACGTTTTTTTTCTAAGAAAATATTTATTATACATATTAACAGTTACATATACAGTACCAATAATATTGTATATATACGTATCATCGTAAATGTAATGTATATGTAAATTTTAAATTTAACAACTAAAGTTTGTGTATTTTATTTCAAAAATGACAAATAAACACATAATTACATTACTGTACAGTATTATTTTTTAAGGAGTACGAACACGTCAGCCTACCAACACGATTGGTGGAAACGTAAAAACAGCAAGCTGATTTGTACAGATAAATAAGAGGTTGCATTAGGTCAGACGTAGATCTGTATATAAGTGTCAGCCAAAACAGTAGTACATTTTGTAAACATACATGGCTGTGCCATTACACATTATAAATGTTATTTGACCTTGAATACAGCTTGTTGGCGGGATTCTGACGAATGAGAAATCGTATCTCTGTGCTGGAGATCCGTGGTGACGCTGAATAGACACAACACATTTTCACTACACACAGCAGTGGCTGACGTTTATTAACCATTTCTGAGTTCCCGATGCCACAACTCAGATTAAACTGTGCACAATGTTTGTAGAAAAGGCGGACGTGTGTGATGTAGGCGTTAGTTTGCATAATGCATCTTCCATTTCCGCCACAAATGTATTCACGTTTCTTGTTTATCTTGTCTCAGCCAAATAAACTTTACTGTACTGTATACGTACTAATTTACATTCTTGGAATGGTAGTTCGGGTTAATCCATCCTTTTTTGGGCCCCTTGTTGAACTTAAGTCTCGGCCAATTTCCTGGAAAACCATTCACTTCCCCCCCCCCCCGTTATTGTTTCTAAACATTGGGAATACGTTATCCTTTTAGTTTAGTTCGAACATTCAATTAGAACGGATTAACAATGTGCGCTGATAAAATGTCGAAATTAGCAGTTAAACGTAAATGTTATAATGTTTATAACACATTTTGACAAGGAAAATCATATAAAAGCAATAAAAACTAAAACGAGGTATTGGTCGGTAAAAAATAGGAAACCCCGCTTAGCACGATTTTCGTTTTACGCGAATCGCCGAGGAACGTATCACTCACGTTAAGCGGGGTATGACTGTATTGCTCTTGATCAATTGAGGATTGTGGTTTGAAAGCTAGGAAAAGCTCTCTCGGACACATTGGGAACGTATCTACTTTCCATAATATAGAAAATGTTACATTGCTTTTGTGTGTGTTTGTTGGATGTTTTTTTTATTTTAGCATACACAATTTTTACAGTCCTTAACACCTAACATGGAACATGCAGTATCATTTGTTTTTGCAATCAAACATTTGTAGCAAGAAAAAGCATTTTTTAACTTTGCAACAGCATCACACAGCGCCTTAGTGAAATTTCTAGTAACACAAGAACAACTTTTGTTTTTATATTCCTGCTTGTGAGTTATTTTGAGTTTTGGTCTTGGGGGCCCTAGTTCTTTCAATTTTAACTTTGTTTGAAAGTAAAGTTAGGGCTTTAAAATATTTTTAATGTAATTCATTTTTTTGTAATGTAATCAACCTACATAAATAATATGTAACAATAATCTACAACACATTATCAATAAAATACAAGAATTGTTTTAAAATACGCTATGTTAAACATTGGAAGGGAGACTAAAAAGTGACAATCGTGTGGCCCTACTAGTTCAGTGTATGGAATTCACCTCCCACAACACCTCTTCTCTTGGCAGTTCCATAGTTGTATGCTCACCTAAACTACTTTACATTATAAACATTCTTACATTCCTTATATCAACAATTTCAGAGACAATGTCTACATTATGGAAAAATGTAAAATGGCACCGAAATGAAGCTAATAAGCATACACTTCCTTAACTTTTGCATGGGTGGCTCTCGGTCTCAGAGCTTTCATTGATGAGTTGCATGAGTTACACAGTTAACAGGATTGTAATCATACAAGATCCATGAGTTGGAGTTGTTGTTAGTGAAAAGCTTGTGTCTTATTTTATTTAATTTTTTCACAGAGCTATTCCAGAACTTCTACTTAGAAGGTCTGATTCATACTGTGCCTGCCACAGCTTCATGAAGTTTACTGTTAGAACTCGTACTATACCTAAGTGTATATCAAGTATTAGTCATGTTCACATAAGACAAGTGTGTGTGTGTGTGTGTGTGTGTATGTATGTGTGTTGTGTGCAGATCATAATACAAGAGCATAGGGAAGCTAATAAACATACACTTCCTTAACTTTTGCATGGGTGGCTCTCGGTCTCAGAGCTTTCATTGATGAGTTGCATGAGTTACACAGTTACCAGGATTATAATCATACAAGATCCATGAGTTGGAGTTGTTGTTGGTGAAAAGCTTGTGTCTTATTTTATTTTATTTTTTCACAGAGCTATTCCAGAACTTTTACTTAGAAGGTCTGATTCATACTGTGCCTGCCACAGCTTCATGAATTTTACTGTTAGAACTCATACTATACCTAAGTGTATATCAAGTATTAGTCATGTTCACATAAGACAAGTGTGTGTGTGTTGTGTGCAGATCATAATACAAGAGCATAGGGAAGAATGCACAGCTTATGTTTACCTGCAGTAACCATCAAACCTTGAGTTGTTACAATACTGTAGCAGGCACCCATTGTAAGGGCAATGTGATACTGGAATCTTCTGACTACAATGTGATGGCATAAACCCATTAATGTAGCGGGACACTGACTTGGCAGCTTTATACAGTCATACCCCGCTTAACGCGAGTGATACATTCCTTGGCGATAAAACGAAAATCGCACTAAGCGGGGTTTCCTATTTTTTACTGACCAATACCTTGTTGTTTTAGTTTTTATTGCTTTTATATGATTTTCCTTGTCAAAATGTGTTATAAACATAATAAAATACATATGTACATACAAAGGTTTTGATAAATAAATATTCATAATATGAAATCTCAAAAAAGGCATTTTAATTTAAAAGATATACATACGTACATACAAACGAATATGTACAAAAATGATTTATACAAACGTCTACCTAATTCACTTACAACTGATCACAAAGAAGATCCTTGAGAAGTTCCGGGTTGAGGTTCCTCATGTGGCTTCTCAGTCGCAGTCTTTTTGAAAAATGTGTGTAGAGTTGGTTGTGATGCTTTTCGGTGCAAATAATACGCTTTAAAAGCAGCAATTGCTCCCTGATCCATAGGCTGCAATAATGAAGTTGTATTGGGAGGAAGAACCACAACATCAACAGGAAAATCAGTTTGGAGGCTTTCCAAGGTAACAGAATGACCGGGTGCGTTATCCAGAACTAACAGGGCTTTATGTTCTAAGTCGTTCTCCTCACAATATTTTTTTACTTCGGGGATGAAATGGTTAAGATACCAATCATTAAACACAGCCATTGTCACCCAAGCCTTCTTGTTTGATGTCCATGTGACGGGCAAATTTTCTTTTTTATAAAATTTCATTGCTCGTGGATTTTCTGAGTGGTACACCAAAAGAGGTTTTAATTTCAAATCTCCACTTGCATTACCCTCCAATAGAAATGTAAGCCGATCCTTGGCCACTTTGAAGCCGGAGGCCTGTTGCTCACTTTTAGAAATGAAAGTGCGTGAAGGTCAAACAGCCCTGTCTCATCCACATTGAAAACAAGGTTAGGGGGATAGCTTCGACTGTTCACCAAATCCTTAAATGTGGAAGGATATTTATCAGCTGCTGCCATGTCGGCACTTGCTGATTCACCTTGAAGTCAAAGGCTGTGAACGTTTGAGTGACGTTTGAATCGATCAAACCAACCTCGACTTGGTTTAAATTTTATGGTCAAAAATTCTTCCTCCTTTTTTTTTAATGTCGTCAAACAGGGACTTAGCTTTAGCCATGATAACAGCCTGGCTTAAAGGCATTCACCGCTGGTTCATGTCTTCAACCCAAACTGACAGTAGGTGTTCCATTTTTTCTATAATAGAGAATCTAAACCGATTCACTTTTGTAGCAGCAATAGATGTACCCGCGGACTGACTGGATAGCACAATTTTTTCTTTTATTTTTTACAATTGTACGTACGGCTGACTCCGATATGTCAAACTCACGACCGACTTCTGTGGCACCAACACCCGACTCCATACGATTTAAAATTTTCATTTTAACTTCAAGAGTCAACGATTTACGTTTAACTGCTAATTTCGACATTTTATCAGCGCACATTGTTAATCCATTCTAATTGAATGTTCGAACTAAACTGAAAGGAAAACGTATTCCCAATGTTTAGAAACAATAACGGGGGGGAAGAGTGAATGGTTTTACAGAAAACTGGCCGAGACTTAAGTTCAACAAGGGGCCCTAAAAAGGATGGATTAACCCGAACTACCATTCCAAGAATGTAAATTAGTACGTATACAGTACAGTAATGTTTATTTGTCTGAGACAAGACAAACAAGAAACGTGAATACATTTCTGGCGGGAATGGAAGACGCATTTTGCAAACTAACGCCTACGTCACACACGTCCGCCTTTTCTACAAACATTGTGGACAGTTTAATCTGAGTTGTGGCATCGGGAACTCAGAAATGGTTAATAAATGTCAGCCACTGCTGTGTGTAGTGAAAATGTGTTGTGTCTATTCAGCGTCACCACGGGTCTCTAGCACAGAGATACGATTTCTCATTCGTCAGAATCCCGCCAACAAGAGTATTCAAGGTCAAATAACATTTATAATGTGTAATGGCACAGCCATGTATGTTTATAAAACGTACTACTGGTTCGGGTGACTCTTATATACAGATCTACGTCTGACCTAATGCAACCTCTTATTTATCTGTACAAATCAGCTGTCTGTTTTTACGTTTCCACCAATCGTGTTGGTAGGCTGACGTGTTCGTACTCCTTAAAAAATAATACAGTAATGTAATTATGTGTTTATTTGTCATTTTCAAAATAAAATACGCAAACTTTAGTTGTTAAATTCAAAATTTACATATTCATTACATTTACGATGATACGTACATATACAATATTATTGGTACTGTATATGTAATTGTTAATATGTATAATAAATATTTTCTTAGAAAAAAAAACGCGTTATAGCGAATTCGCGTTATGTGGGGTCACGCAAAGTGGGGTATGACTGTACTCTAGGGCGTGAACAAGAGTTTCTGATCTATTTCGGTGTCTTGCTATTCATAACACTTGCTGAAGTTCACAGTCTCCAATGGCATCAATAAATGTCTGCACTGCAAACCTCATTTGAAAATCTTCTGGTGCTTCAGGGTAGGCCAATATAATCAGTCTGTCGATACTTGTCTCAAACTCTTGAAGACTCTCCCCGCAAGGAACGTTGTCGTCTTGTTCTTAACTGAGCGTAGTACACATCTCGTAAATGTTTATCACCGTACTGTAATTCTAGAGCTTTAATCAATTCGTCACAGATGTTCTGGCTGTCAGGTGGCACTTTCTGTAATAGTTCTGCAGCAGGTCCTTTTAATGCGAGAATAGACATGAACTGTCCCAACTGCAGGCAAGGTGATTTTCTCTATTGTCTTTTCTGTCTTTATCATTGGTACAGTCTGTTCAGAAATTTGTTTTGGTTGTATTTTCATGAACTGCTCAACTTCATTCGTAATTTGTTCTCTTATGTTTGTAGTTGAGTCTTCCACTGCAGACATTTTATTTGACATGTATTCTTCTATGACAGATATTTTTATAGATATCAATTCTTCAACACTCGAGATAGATTTTTCTATTTCAGCTATTTTTAATGTCATCAATTCTTGTACCTCCGATATTTTAATAATTTATTTATTAAGCTAACCTTGTAGTAGACCCAGTACTGCAATACTATGTTCTTGCAATTGTTTTTTCATAGCTTCAAAAAGAGCTTCTGTGTTATCTGCTTCCTGCTTACGTTCTGCTACCTGCTGTCCTTCCAACTTGCGCAATAGTGTGCGACAGTACAGATAAGTGCTGTACTGAGCATTCAATATAAAAATTTAAATATACATAATAAATTGTAAAATAATTAATAATGTATTAGAAGTAAGCATGTCAGGGATTGCAAGCTTGGCTCAGACAAAAATATGGACAGGTGTTTCGACCTGAATCGACTTGTACACACACACAGATGTAACTGAAAGTGTGTACAACAGTATTTTGCATGTGTGTGTGACGCAGGTCTATGCAGGCGAGTTTGCCACCCCAGTATGAATAATTGTGTAATTACTGTTTTTCCATAATTATTCATAAACTATAAATAAGGAGTAAAATCCAAAGACACAATAAAATGTAATAAAATTAACTACATACTGTGTACGAAAACCACGTGAAAGGGACACACCGTACGAGTGTAGTGGCGAAATAACTGTGTACAGATCGAAAGGGTTAAGCTACAATGTCCAAAAGTACAGTGAACATGTGTAGTGAAAATAGTTATAAGATGGGTATAAGAGTATACTTACAGGACTCTGCAATTCGCAGAAATATAAGAAATAGTGAAATTGACAAGGAGTGGGGGAACAAAACCCAGAGACAATTTCAGACATGTCGATTTCGTACAACTGCAGGTGTTAACCAAGACGTGGGTATAAATAGGACACACACGCTACAGTTGTATCTTTTTTGATCACCCACAGTTGCAGCGGGAGCTTCTGCCCGTCTGCACGGAGTATTTATTTTTTGTAAATAGTTTCATCCTTCCAGTTACATACAACTATGTAACTGAGTTGTAAATACAATCACTTTTAAATAGTAACAGAATTACACGAGAAGAAAATCTATATAAGATGATCAACTGACGTCCAAAACAGCACGAAAAGAAGTAACATGAAGTTCCGGAGAGCGAGAGAGCTGACGACTTAGTTCCAGAGAGCGAGATGATGCTGGAGTCTAGAGGCGACTACGCTGGACAAGAGGAATGGTACTGGAGTCTAGAGCGGCTGCGCTGGACAAGAGGAACATTACTGAAGTCTGGAAACGACGCTGGACAAGAGGAACATTACTGAAGTCTGGAAACGACGCTGGACAAGAGGAACATTACTGAAGTCTGGAAACGATGCTGGACAAGAGAAGCGACGCTGGACAAGAAGAATTGATGCTGGAGTTCGAAACGAGGACGATTACAGATGGATCGATTGCGACTGAGTATGATTGACAACAATAAGGTGATAAACAACTTATTTATCTCTTAGTCGAACAATTAACTCAAAGACAAAGACATATTGTTTTATTTTAAAGTTAAGAGCCAATGTTTCTTGTAAATATAGAGTTAAAATGGTAGATATTATCGAAGTAAGATTAATGTAAACAAGAGCTCAAATTAGTATTGAAATGAAAAGAATGCAAAGCATTTAAGTAAAAAAGTAGAGTTTTATAAATCATTACTGAAAAAGAAAGATAAATTCAGTAGCTATTAATATGTTAAATTTCGTTACAATATCTAAAAAAAAAAGATATTTAAGCATTGATATTTAGAAGCACACTAATTGTCTGAGTAGTCAGGAAAAGATATTTTTAGTAAAATAATTACGGTATTAGAATAGAATATTTAGTCAGTACGGATGTATACAGCGTAAGCCTTACGGCATAGTAACAAAGCAATAATGAATGTTTTTAAGTCGAATCAAGTGCCTTGCGCACAATTCATTATTACTAAATAAATTTGAAATACCGTTACAAGTTATATAGAGTTATTATTACAGATACACCTGAACCCCAAATACATACATGCCATTATAGGAATGTTATATAAAGAGTATGAGTTAAATTAATGTACCGATTAAAATATACGAAGAAGGGTAATTTGTCACCTTTTGGCGTCCCAAAGAACGTGGGACTCCACGAATTTAAAATGCACTTAAATGATGGTATTTAAAAATGTTGCCTATTTGTCGCCCATGAACGTGTGGCCCGATCCCCACCATTTAACTATTAAATTTTTTTTGTGTAGCTAAATGGTTGCTCTAAAAATAAGGGTGTGTTAAATGAAAAATATATTATATGTAATAATAATTATTTATATTAAACATTAACTGAATGTTATGTTAATTGTTGTGTATTAAAACACAGCTGGCGCCCACAAATAATATTGTTTGTCTATGTAACAGGTGTAACTGTAATGAGTATTAATAATAACTATTAATAAAAATAAAGAAATAAATAAATAAGTAGGGAACGGTTATCAATAATAATTGTTAAAGAATAACTACTAAATAAATATTTTAATAATACTTCAACATGATGACTCCAGGAAATTTGGACATAGAGGCGTTTCAAACGATGATGCATGCTTGGATAGACGAAATAAGCACAAAACAAACGGAAAATATAAATGCTAAAATAGACGAATTAAAGGAATCTAATAAGAAACAATTAGAACAAACTGAAAAGTTTAAACAAGACACCATAAAAATAACGGAGAGTAGAAGAGTTAAAAATTGATAATCTTGAAATAAAACAAAGTATAATTGACAATAATGCACAGTTAACCGAAAAAATTAGTGACACCAATATACGTATTGATACTTTAGAGAATAATTTTAAACAACCCTTACATGAGCAAGTTATACGGATTGAAAATAAACAAAAAGAATTACGTCTCGAGTGGAGAAAAGATTTAAAAGAATTGCATAAACAAATAAAGGATAATTTGAATGATACTTTAAATACTATAACGCGAGAGCAGGATGATAACATTCAAACTATTAATAATATGTCGCAAGCAAATACCAGTAAAATTAGAGAAATAGAAACACGTACTGTAGTCATTGAGAATAAAATTGAAGAAACTACGAAGGACTGTTCGGGAGACGTATCACATATGAAAGAAGAAATTCAAGAGGAAATGAACCAGCTACGAAGTGAGTTGAGAAGACGACAGAACCAAATGACCATGTTTCCTACACCAATGGAAGAAAGGAGCAGACTTAAGTTCTCAAGTGGTAAAGGGGAGAACAGTGGAATTCCTAGCTAGAGTAGAGAAGGAAATAGAGAAGATTGGCAGTGCAATAAATGACGACGAGAAAGACTTCGTCACGCGATATTTTAGAGATTCAGCCAGCCAATGGTACTCTATTATTAGAGATAACGTCGGTACATATCAGCAGTTTCGCGAGGCATTCGAGAACTGATACTGGAATTTACATACCCAACGACAAGTACGGGATCAACTCGAATACGGAAAGTTCAATGCACAAGGACAGCAGAGTATTGAACAATACACAATTACGCAAATAGACCGTGTAAAGCATCTTAAACCTAAATTCTCAGAATACGAAATTGTTTCAAAGTTATCTTACCATTTTCTGCGAGATATCCAGTTAGCAGTTTATACGCAGGGAATTGAAACCATAGAAGAATTTTTAATCCTTGTGACACAGTCGGAGAATATCAATAAAGGTAAGAACACACAATACTGGGAACAAAAACACGCAAATCACCACTATAATTATCACAGAGATGACAAGAAAGCAATACAAAACACTACACCGCACCGGGATAATTACAAAATAAATTATTCGCCACCAATATACAACACTACAACGCGCACAGCTACAGAGACTGAACGAATAAATCCAACTAAAGACAAGGAGACGTTGTATGGTCGTCCAATCTTAAACAGTTTTCAAAACCAGCTGACAAATGCGTTGCCGCAGTACGAAGGGACGACGAGAAAAAACTGAAGAGAGATAGCGAGAAAATGAATGAGATGGAGACAGTAACGTTTCACAGTCAGCCGTCTACATCAAAAGCATCACAATGACTGAATAAACGGAAGCAAACTTATAAAATAAACAACATATACCCCTGCGATATTAGGGAGGAATTATTAAGCACCGAACAGGATATAAAGCGAGACGAACAACAAACACAATGTCCTATTGTGACTGTGAGCATAAACAGGTGTAAAATACGGATGCTAGTTGACACCGGCAGCCAGCTGTCAGTTCTTAACGCTGCATGGGTTCAACGCAATAAGAAATATTTTTAAAATACTGCAATTTTGCCCGTAAATAATTTAAATATCACAACAGCTACCAATAAAAAAGAAAGAGTTAAACAACAAGCATATGTAACTCTAACATATAAAAATCTAGAATTAGAACACCCCATGATAATTATGCATAAATTGATTTATGATGGAATTTTAGGTATCGATATACTAAATACAATAAATGCTAAGATTAATGTTAATGATAATACAATTGTGTGTAATTATAAAAATGTTCAATATGAATTAAATATTAATAGCGAGGAAGAAGACTGCAAGGTAAGTGAAATGCCTATTACTTTGTACAAGCCACAATTACAGTATGGTCCAACTCGACATGTGAATGCGGCAGATGAAGGAATTACGACACAGGAAGAAGAAAAACTGCACAAATTAATAGAAGAATACAGTGATGTATTTAGTGAAGTACCGATGCAGACGACAGTTTACGAGCACTCTATAGTTGTGTCAGACCCTACGAAAGTCATTAGGAGGACGTACCCTATCCCAATGCGATATGAGGAAGAGGTTGAACTGGAAATTTGGCGCATGATTGAAAATGGAGTCATAGAGCGATCGAACAGCAACTTCCTGAATCCTCTAGTGGTAGTAAAGAAGAAAAGTGGTGAGATACGTCTATGCCTTGACATGAGGGAGCTGAACAGCATTGTATTAAAGGAGTATGACTGTGCGCCAACTGTGGACGAATTATTTACTAAGTGTGAAGGAGCGAGGTATCTGACGAAGCTAGATTTACGCTCAAGTTTCTGGCAGATTCCAATTCACGAAGAGAATAGAAAGTACACCGCTTTCCTGTATAAAAATAAATGCTACCAACACAGGGTATTACCCTTCGGATTAAGCACGTGTTTGGCAGCCATCGTAAAATGTCTAGAAAGAGCACTAGGACCTGAGGTGGAACCCTACACCATGGTATTTGTAGATGATATCTTAGTTGTATCTAAAACGTTACGAACATATAAAACATCTAAGCACGATATTCCACAAGTTTAGGCAAGCGAACATATTCCTTAACCTAGACAAATGTGAATTTATCAAATCCTCTATCCAATTCCTAGGTCACGTTATCCCCTCCTCTGGTATTCAACCCGATCCTATCAAAATTTCCAGCATAACTAATTTCCCTATACCCGGAAATCTCAAAGGGTTAAGAGCATTCTTAGGAATAACAGGATACTACAGAAGATTCTCACCATTATATGCAAAGTATACGCAACCGCTACTAGAGCTGACGAAGAAAGGACAGAAATGGAAACGGGAGAAGAAACACCAAAATGCCTTTAACCAAGTGAAAGAGTTATTCATCGAAAATATTATGTTACATCATCGTCAACGAGAAGGAAAATTCGTAATCTACTCCGATGCCAGTGACTACGCAGTAGGAAGTGTACTGTATCAACAAGATACTACAGGAGAGCACCGAGTTATCGCCGACGCCAGTAGAGTCTTCAAAGGAGCTGAAAAACACTACTCCACATCAGAAAAAGAAATACTTGCTATAGTGTACGCTCTTAAGCAATTCAGATATTATGTTTATGGTACTCATTTTGAGATACATACTGACCACCAAGCCTTATCATTTCTATTGAAATGCAAAGTAACAAATGCCCGATTATTAAGATGGATTTTAGCCATTGGCGAATACTCATTCACCATTAAATACTGTAAAGGTAAGGACAATATTATAGCTGATACACTAAGCCGATACATCAAAGAAGAATGTGAAGAAGTCTATGAGAGCGAAAAGAAAGAAGTACAATTGTTATCAATTAAATTTAAAGAGAATGATGAAGTAAAACAAATGCTGAAAAATTTAGCACAACAACAAGATTTGGACGTGACAATAAGGGAGATGAAGGACCAAGAACAGCTACCAAATCATTATAAGGTACTTAATGGAATTCTTTTCAGGTTAGTAAGACAAGACTGGAAGATAGTACTAACGAACGACATGTTACAGAAATTAATTCAACCAGCACATGAGAGTTTAGCACATGCTGCTGCTCTGAAATGTTACCTGAGCCTACGAGAGGATTTTACGATTAATAATATGTATCGAAAAATAAAGAAGGAGGTGAAGAAGTGTTATGAGTGTCAAACGGCAAAAGGACCGAATTTACACACATACGTAGAAATGCAGAGCATCCAGAAGGAAGACAAGGGAGAGTTAATTGCAGTGGATTTTCTGGGACCACTACCACGATCAAGTCGAGGTGTGAAGCACATATTGGTATGTATCGATGTGTTTTCCAAGGCAATCCGACTGTACCCAATTATGCGACCCACAACCAAAGTTGTTCTAAAGATACTACTGCAGAAATATATTCCGACATATGGAAAAATGAAGAAGGTACTCAGTAATCAAGGTGTACAATTCCAGAGTGAAAAATGGGAGAGGACGTTAAGGGAAAATGGAATACAACCTGTACTCACATCCATAAGACATCCTCAAGGAAACCTTGCTGAGAGAGTTAACAAGGAATTAGGTAAATATTTACGAATATACTGCCATGATCAACACAATAAATGGGCAGAATATTTACCATTTCTTGAGAAAGCCATCTTGTTTATTATCCTCCTTCATACTACTCATTAATTCCTTATTATCCTTCTTCATGCTACTCATTAATTCCATTAATTTTTCCCAATTTAGTCCTCCTCTGGCTTCCTCTTTATCGCCCGCCTGTTGTTCCATTCCGGTGTCTGTAACTACCTCTGCTTCTTCTTCCCGTCTATCTTCTTCCGTTTCTTGTTCCTTCTCCATCCTTTTAGTAACACCTCTCGTATGCATTCCTGTGCCTCTAATGGTTGCCTGCTCAAGTTAAGTAATAATTAAGACGGTTTTTTACTTAACTAAAGCCCACTCGTTGAGCGCCAATTTGTAATTAAACAAGTTTCAAATTGTTGTTACGGTGTTTAATTATATTCGAGGATGTTTGAAAGCCCCACTGTTGGGTTCGCCAATTTGTAATTAAACCTTTTAATGAGTAACTAGTGTTGCGGGATTATCGTTAATTCAGCCCACATTGAATTAACCAATCTGTTTATAAGGAAAATATTTATTAAGTTGTTACAGATGAAACCTCCTGAAACTCAATATTAATTCATAGAAGAAAACAATTATTTATTATAGTTGTTACGACTCGTATGTTGAACATAAATCTGTGTTAGTTAATTACCATGTGTTTTACCATAGAATAACGCTATATTACGGGTATTATAGTTAATAAATTGAGAATTCTCTCCAACCCTAGTCCGTCCGTATTGTGTAATTCAATTCAAAAATTGTGCAGTAAACACGCTAGTTTGGTAATCTCACGTTCTACTAGCTGTTGACTATGAGCGCGGTTGTTCGTAATTGGCTTGCTTCTAGGTTAACTGGTTCACCAGAGTTTAATCACCCTTTTACCTGTAAATTACTCCACACACCACATATAATACCTATTCTACAATAATATAAAACGTTATCATATACAAGAAGGATTCTTTATTTATTTTGTACTTTAATTCAAACTAACAGTGCTCTTCATGACTATAATAGAATGATATCGATTATACAATGATAGATCGATAGTTTAGTTGACCAGGTTCCTTTTATTTTATACAAATTAAATATAATATTAAATATCTCTTATCCCAGGGTACGTGTGATTCTTTTAACGATTAGTAAGGCCAGGTAATGCAAAATTAAGGTTACTTAGTATTACAAAATGTTATTAGTTCTTACTATATTAAAATTAAAAATAAGCTGGTGTTACCGGGTTTGATGACTCTCAAGGCAGCATTGTATTTCTGCAAACAGTTGAAGATTACAATTTAGGTTACTTCCATCCAGAAAAAGTGTTCCGATTCTTAATAAAATTGACGGTGTGATGTACTGGAAAGCCCCCGGAACTCTTCTGACCTTCGTTCTTCTCTTACGATCCTTGTGGTTGTCGGTCTCGTTGGAAATGGAGTCGTATTATAACTTCTTCTTGAAAGTGAAGGTTATTTCTTCAGAAACAAGGTCCTTGTATATTTTTTCTATAATTCCATTAATTTAGGCCTTTTGCTTCCCTCAATTAGTCTCCTGGTTAGATGGGAAATCGGGTTTAATACTAAATCCATCGGAATTATCTTGACGAGTGAAGTAAGAATTTCTCGACCTTTTTAGAGGTATTTGGTTATAATTTTGAAATCTAATTTATTTTATTATTCATCAGTTTGTATTATAGGATTAGGTTTCGACTTTAATTTATTAATTTAGATTCATTTTTGTTAATTTGTGTCATCCTTTTTAAAAGTGTCTCCTCATCTGAACTCAATAGCATATAACAATCGAATAATTGAAAATCAACAAGATTTTTTACATTTTAGTTACCCTAACAACCACTACTTTCTGTCATTGGATGATATTTGATATCCTAGAGCCAGAATTATAAAACATTACTACTCTTTTTTAATAAAATACTCCATGCTTGGAATTATACCAAATTACCTAAAACTCTCACCCAATCTACCTTATTAAACCGTATATACTTTACTATAGTTCATTTGACTGGACTTATTAAAAAGGTATTAATTTCCTTTTACAAATATTAAATTTAGGCCTATAAGTTTTCTTACAACTGTTATAATAATTTTGTTTTTAACTTAATTTTCTTTACCTGACCTACTGTACAGATAGTCATAGGTTTATTGCTACTTACATTAATTTATACTTCCTGGTTTTAATTCATTATATTAATTAATTCCTCCTGGAACCTTTCACTACCTTATAACATAATTATCAGAACTACTTGTCAACTTTTAAACACTTATTGCCATACTGGCCAAGTTTACAAACATTAGTTCAAAACAACTTCATTAATCAATTTCAGTCAATACATTTAACATAATATAATATCTAACACCTGTAATTATACTTAATTGTCTAAAGACAATTTTAACATAAATGAAAGGAGTACCACTGACTAAGTACTTCTATAAAACAACAGTTTCCCTCTTACTATCCACAAAACATAAAATGAATATCTTGTAAACACTACCATGCTACAGCATAACAACAAGTACAATTCGCAACACATTAAACATTAATTGTAATAGTATTTTATACTTCATAACCACATATTAAACTCCTCCCATTTGATACAATGTTTATATTCTACACTCCATATTATTTATTACATCTTTTAAATTTATGTACACCTCAGATGTATTAATTACTTCGTAACCTTAATGTTTTGGTGTTGTTCTAAATCATAGTTACTTCATTTTTTATGTAACGTTGGGGACCTCAAATCTGTTACGTTACATAACACCCCCCCCCCTTCGAAAGAAGTTTATTTTGGCTCAACTAAGTTTAGTAAAAATAAACTTATAGCTCGTACCTGACTAGTTTGTCCTCTTACTCATAATATTTTTTTATTTCGGACTGGTTATATGTACCCTTCACTCTATTATTTACGGGGTCAGATACCACGTATGTATTGTTCTGATTGTCCTGGCTTATTACAAAAGGTCCAACACATAATAGCAACAATTTCTTTGCTATTCCTTCGGAACTGCTTGGTTGCTGACGGTTTCTTATTAAAATTTTTTCGCCGATGGTGTATTTAATGATGTTTTTTCGGGTAGCATCCTGTTTTTTCCTTCGAGTTTCCAGTTTGTGGAGTAGTCTATTATACACATGGGTAAGGTCAAGTTCTTCTTCAGGTCTTTCAGGGAATGGTATTAATTTGGTAATTTCTCGAGGTGGTAGTTTTGAAAACATCATCTGGTATGGTGTAACACCAATGGTTTCGTGATAAGCAATATCTAAAAAGGTTTCGGTTTCCTGTAAGAATTCACTCCATTTCCTATGATTGTCATAATAATAAGTACGAAGTACTCGTCCTACCTCTCTGAGTACCCTTTCTGCTGGATTACTACTAGGATGATAAATTGAAGTTTTGTAGGTTTTAATTCCTCGATTTGACATTTCTAATTTCCATTTTCGACCCTTGAACTGGGTTCCATGGTCCGTTATTATGGAATATGGAGTGCCCACATCTATGAGGTACTTTTCTGCGATTACCTTGATGATAACATTGGTGGATGCCTTGCTGATAGGGTACAGCTTAGTGTAACGTGTGAAATGGTCCAAGATGATTACAATATATTTATATCGGCGCCTGCCTCCACTACGTGGGAAAGGCCCGCAAATGTCAAGAAACGTTTTTTCTAATTTCCTTTCTGAAGTAATGGTTATTAAAGACCCCTCCTTTCGTTCATTGTTTACCTTACCCCTTTGACATATTCCACATCGTTTTATTAATTCCCTTACCTTCTTGTTCAAACCCTTAATATACACATGCTCCTCCAGTGCCTTTACTACTTTGATGGAACCCATGTGTCCATACATTCGATGGTAATTCTTTATTATTAATGATTCTGTAGATTTGGGAATGTATAATTTCCATTTATTTTTTACAACAGGGGATTTTATGAAGATTAACCCTTTATAATTTTGATAATACTGCATAATTATAGTATCATTACTGATGAGACGTTCTTGTATGGTGGACAATCTCTGATCCCTTGCTTGTTCTTCCTGAATTTTGGTTAATACTTCTACTAATTCTTCTCTAGCTAATATTACAAGATATATTTTTCCAACATCCTCCCTTTCAATTTCAAAAGTACCATTCTCCAGGTCCACCCTAGATAGAGCATCAGCTACAGTGTTCTGTTTCCCTGGCACGTATTCCCATGTTATGTTGTATTCCTGGAGAGCCAATATCCAACGAGTTAATCTACCATGGCTTAGTTTGCACCTTTGTATAAATGATATGGATTTTTGGTCGGACCGTACTGTTAAAGGATAACCTAATACATATGTTCGAATTTACTGCATGCAAATACCACACTCAATAATTCCTTTTCCGTGACACTGTAATTTCTTTCACACTGATTTAGGACCCTGCTGGCAAAACTTATTACTTGGTGGTCTCCTTCTTGATCTTCCTGATATAACTCAGCACCCAGACTCACATCACTGGCATCGCAATTTATAAAAAATTTTTGATCAAAATCAGGATGATGCAGAATGATGTTTTGTAAAAATTTCTCCTTAATTAAAATGAATGTCTCATCATCTTCCTCTTTCCACTTCCATTTATGTTTAGATGACAGCAAGTGTTTAAATCTTGCTGTTAATTGGGAATAATTCCTTTGGAATTTCCGGTAATAGTTGCACACTCCTAGGAATGATTGCAGCTGTCTAATGTTTTTAGGTCTGGGGAAGTTTTGAATAGCTTCCACTTTTTCAGGGGATGTTGATATTCCATTTTCAGAGAGTATGAACCCTAGGAATTGTAATTGATTGGTTAATAATTTTGACTTATTCAATTTCAATGTAATTTTGCTCTTTTCTAACTTGCTTACACCATTTCCACACGTCGGCAATGTTCCTCCCATGTGGTTGAAGTTACCAATATATCATCTACATATACTGTTGTGAAGGCTAACACTTCTTCACCTAGAACCTGGTCCATGCATTTAATAAAAACCGCCACAGAGTTTACTAATCCAAAAGGAAGACGTTTAAAATAATTTCTACCTTCAAATATAAAGGCAACGTAATTTCTACTGTTGGGATGTAACTCCACCTGCCAGTATCCACAAACAGCATCCCAAATACTCATATATCTGCAATTCTTAAATTTCTTCATTAACTCTTCAATTTCCCCTGGTGAGGTTCTATCATTTATTATATTTTTATTTATCTCCCTGGCGTCCAAACATAAACGTACGATACCATCCTTTTTCTTTATGGCTACTATAGGGCTGGTGTATGGTGATGAGCTATTCTCAATTATGTCCTGTTCCATCATACTCTGTATTTCCCTTCTCACTGCTGGTTTTAGGGATTGGGGTATAGGATATGATTTCCGGTTAAAGTTAATGGGGTGTTTAAATTACAATTCACAAATAAAATTCTTGGCTTCTCCTGGCAAATCCGAAAATACTTTTTTATATCTGTTATAAATCTTTATTAATTGATTCTTTTGTTCAGGTGTTACTCTATTATTATTACTGGCAGTTTTAAACAAATAAATCTCTTGCAATTTTTCCTTCCATTCATTCTCCTTAGTACAGGCTAATTCCTCAAAAGGTGTTCTATATTCCATTTCATCATCACGCATTAGAGTAAAAGAATGTCGTTGGTGAGTGGCATTTTTGTGATCCACTATTTCACTTGACCATTCTCCATTTTCATGGTACAGGGTTATTCTTCCTCTGCCCATATTAATAATAGCTGAGTGGCGCCGCAGCGTATCACACCCTAGCATCGCTTTAAATGGTAATCCTTGAGCTACCATAAACACCATAGGAATAGTTCTACCTTCACTAGATACTTCCATCATTACTTGCTGTCGTATTGTTTTATTTGGTCTGCCAGTAGCACCTATAATTACCATGTTATTAACTGGTAATGTTGGTATATTTTTCTTATATATCTCCCTTATTCGGTTATATTCTACCTTGTCCAGGAGCGACACGTTCGCCGGTATGAATCACCATCTCTGTCATAACTCCCTGTAATTCAGCCATTACATAGATAATTTGATTGTTAGTTTTATTCTCTGACGGTAACACTTCTTCCGTTAAATCATTTCGTATGTCCTTTAAATAATTGTTCCTTGTAATGTTTATAATTTGGTTGCTTTCCTTTTGTATTCGTACATACCCTTCCAATCCCAGCAGCGAGGGGTTACTTGATACTTCCACTGCTGTACTTAGTTTTCCATCCTATCCTGCGGATGATCGTCCCTCGCAGTGGTTCCTGGGTTGCCATCATCGGGTCTAAATTCTCTATGGTTTTCTTGGTGTCTACGTAGATCCTCCTCTCGACTTCTATTACTGGGTTGATGTCGTTGGTCGTTGTTTGTACGGTTGTTATTCCAATACTCTCTCCCATTATCAAAATTCCTGCGGCCTGCTCTGTATCGGTTATTATCATAATTAATATAGTGATTACTTGGGTAATGATTGTTGCGATAACAATTATTTATAAATTGGTCATTCACCCATCGGTGATAATTATTATGGTTAAATCGATTTGTTCCTGGACGCGACTCTTGATTTGGCTCCTCCCTTCTGTTGTTGTAATATTCACTTTGCCGTCGGGACCTTTGATAATAGTCTTCCATTTCGTAACTGGCCAACAAGGTTTCCATTGTTACTACTGTCTTTACTTGTCCACTGCGTCTGGCACGAACTATCTCTTCTTCAAAATGGTAAGACAATTTATTTACCAAACATTCCTCTGGTATTCGCGGTTCCAAATGACGCGCCAAACACACCTTTCCCAAAAAGTAAGTAGTTGGTGACTGCTCTTGATTAAAATTGAATCTCCCATTGGTAATGTTATCTCCAATCATGTTCTGTACGGAATCCGACCAGTATTTTGACCTAAAAGTCCTTTTAAACTCTTCATAATTATTAAGTTCATTCCGGACTGCTGACCACCAATTATCATTTATACTTTTAAAACACTCATCTAATAAACTTTTTATTATGTTCCATCGGGTTACCTTAATTCTGCTAAACCATTCATCTATTCTCTCCAGAAATTCTATGGGATTTCCTCTATAAATTTTAAAATTAATATTTTCTTTTTGTTCAGGGGCTATGTGATGCGCCAGATACATTGGTCGATTTTGTAAAATTTCTATTGATTCTTTTATATTACTCAATTCCTGATTTTTCATATTTTCTATAGTTTCTTTATTTTTAACTACTTGGGTTTTTATTTGTGTTATCTCGTTATTTACTATTTCAATTCTCCCAGCCATATTAATTTGCACTTCGTCCAATTTCTCTTGGTTTTCTAATTGTACTTCCTTTATCCTAGTTTTGTTAGTATTTTCCCCTTGGTTAATTTTGGCCTCTACTTCCACTGCGAGTTGTACGATGGTTTCATCTGTCTTTTCCAGACCCACCTTAATTTCAGTTATTTGCTGTCTTACTTCCTCTTCACTATTATCTACCCTTTTATTGAGTGTTTCATTGACATTTGCAACCCTTTCATTGATGACTTCCCTCAACACTTGGTTTTGTTCATTTATAATTTGCCTCAACTCCTTATTACTGTTTTCAATTTTCCCGTCTATTTGTCTGTTATTTTCTTGAATCTGCTTTAAGCTCTCATCGTTCCTGTCAAACCTTTCATTAATTTGGTTTAAGCTTTCATTCATCAGCCGGTTATTTTCATCATTTTCCTCTTTATTTTTGTCAAACTTCTCATTCATTAGTTTGATTAAATTCTCACTCAAAATTTCGTTTTGTTTCTTTGAGTTTTCGTTGATACTGTCTATTTTATTTTCCAGCTTTTCCGAATTTTCATTTATACTGTCTATTTTATTTTCCAGTTTTTCTGAATTTTCGTTTATACTGTCTATTTTTTCATTGATCTGTCTAAAATCGGCCTTCAATTGTTCATTATTTTCATTTATGGTTTGCCTTAAAAGTTCACTAGTACTTTCCTTAATACTGTCTATTTTTTCAGAGGTTTCTTCAAATTTTTTATTTAATTCTTCCTTCTGTTTCCTGGAATCTTCTTTGATTTGTCTTAAACTCTCATTATTTTGTTTATTATCCTCCTTCATACTACTCATTAATTCCTTATTATCCTTCTTCATGCTACTCATTAATTCCATTAATTTTTCCCAATTTAGTCCTCCTCTGGCTTCCTCTTTATCGCCCGCCTGTTGTTCCATTCCGGTGTCTGTAACTACCTCTGCTTCTTCTTCCCGTCTATCTTCTTCCGTTTCTTGTTCCTTCTCCATCCTTTTAGTAACACCTCTCGTATGCATTCCTGTGCCTCTAATGGTTGCCTGCTCAAGTTAAGTAATAATTAAGACGGTTTTTTACTTAACTAAAGCCCACTCGTTGAGCGCCAATTTGTAATTAAACAAGTTTCAAATTGTTGTTACGGTGTTTAATTATATTCGAGGATGTTTGAAAGCCCCACTGTTGGGTTCGCCAATTTGTAATTAAACCTTTTAATGAGTAACTAGTGTTGCGGGATTATCGTTGATTCAGCCCACATTGAATTAACCAATCTGTTTATAAGGAAAATATTTATTAAGTTGTTACAGATGAAACCTCCTGAAACTCAATATTAATTCATAGAAGAAAACAATTATTTATTATAGTTGTTACGACTCGTATGTTGAACATAAATCTGTGTTAGTTAATTACCATGTGTTTTACCATAGAATAACGCTATATTACGGGTATTATAGTTAATAAATTGAGAATTCTCTCCAACCCTAGTCCGTCCGTATTGTGTAATTCAATTCAAAAATTGTGCAGTAAACACGCTAGTTTGGTAATCTCACGTTCTACTAGCTGTTGACTATGAGCGCGGTTGTTCGTAATTGGCTTGCTTCTAGGTTAACTGGTTCACCAGAGTTTAATCACCCTTTTACCTGTAAATTACTCCACACACCACATATAATACCTATTCTACAATAATATAAAACGTTATCATATACAAGAAGGATTCTTTATTTATTTTGTACTTTAATTCAAACTAACAGTGCTCTTCATGACTATAATAGAATGATATCGATTATACAATGATAGATCGATAGTTTAGTTGACCAGGTTCCTTTTATTTTATACAAATTAAATATAATATTAAATATCTCTTATCCCAGGGTACGTGTGATTCTTTTAACGATTAGTAAGGCCAGGTAATGCAAAATTAAGGTTACTTAGTATTACAAAATGTTATTAGTTCTTACTATATTAAAATTAAAAATAAGCTGGTGTTACCGGGTTTGATGACTCTCAAGGCAGCATTGTATTTCTGCAAACAGTTGAAGATTACAATTTAGGTTACTTCCATCCAGAAAAAGTGTTCCGATTCTTAATAAAATTGACGGTGTGATGTACTGGAAAGCCCCCGGAACTCTTCTGACCTTCGTTCTTCTCTTACGATCCTTGTGGTTGTCGGTCTCGTTGGAAATGGAGTCGTATTATAACTTCTTCTTGAAAGTGAAGGTTATTTCTTCAGAAACAAGGTCCTTGTATATTTTTTCTATAATTCCATTAATTTAGGCCTTTTGCTTCCCTCAATTAGTCTCCTGGTTAGATGGGAAATCGGGTTTAATACTAAATCCAACGGAATTATCTTGACGAGTGAAGTAAGAATTTCTCGACCTTTTTAGAGGTATTTGGTTATAATTTTGAAATCTAATTTATTTTATTATTCATCAGTTTGTATTATAGGATTAGGTTTCGACTTTAATTTATTAATTTAGATTCATTTTTGTTAATTTGTGTCATCCTTTTTAAAAGTGTCTCCTCATCTGAACTCAATAGCATATAACAATCGAATAATTGAAAATCAACAAGATTTTTTACATTTTAGTTACCCTAACAACCACTACTTTCTGTCATTGGATGATATTTGATATCCTAGAGCCAGAATTATAAAACATTACTACTCTTTTTTAATAAAATACTCCATGCTTGGAATTATACCAAATTACCTAAAACTCTCACCCAATCTGCCTTATTAAACCGTATATATTTTACTATAGTTCATTTGACTGGACTTATTAAAAAGGTATTAATTTCCTTTTACAAATATTAAATTTAGGCCTATAAGTTTTCTTACAACTGTTATAATAATTTTGTTTTTAACTTAATTTTCTTTACCTGACCTACTGTACAGATAGTCATAGGTTTATTGCTACTTACATTAATTTATACTTCCTGGTTTTAATTCATTATATTAATTAATTCCTCCTGGAACCTTTCACTACCTTATAACATAATTATCAGAACTACTTGTCAACTTTTAAACACTTATTGCCATACTGGCCAAGTTTACAAACATTAGTTCAAAACAACTTCATTAATCAATTTCAGTCAATACATTTAACATAATATAATATCTAACACCTGTAATTATACTTAATTGTCTAAAGACAATTTTAACATAAATGAAAGGAGTACCACTGACTAAGTACTTCTATAAAACAACAGTTTCCCTCTTACTATCCACAAAACATAAAATGAATATCTTGTAAACACTACCATGCTACAGCATAACAACAAGTACAATTCGCAACACATTAAACATTAATTGTAATAGTATTTTATACTTCATAACCACATATTAAACTCCTCCCATTTGATACAATGTTTATATTCTACACTCCATATTATTTATTACATCTTTTAAATTTATGTACACCTCAGATGTATTAATTACTTCGTAACCTTAATGTTTTGGTGTTGTTCTAAATCATAGTTACTTCATTTTTTATGTAACGTTGGGGACCTCAAATCTGTTACGTTACATAACACCCCCCCCCTTCGAAAGAAGTTTATTTTGGCTCAACTAAGTTTAGTAAAAATAAACTTATAGCTCGTACCTGACTAGTTTGTCCTCTTACTCATAATATTTTTTTATTTCGGACTGGTTATATGTACCCTTCACTCTATTATTTACGGGGTCAGATACCACGTATGTATTGTTCTGATTGTCCTGGCTTATTACAAAAGGTCCAACACATAATAGCAACAATTTCTTTGCTATTCCTTCGGAACTGCTTGGTTGCTGACGGTTTCTTATTAAAATTTTTTCGCCGATGGTGTATTTAATGATGTTTTTTCGGGTAGCATCCTGTTTTTTCCTTCGAGTTTCCAGTTTGTGGAGTAGTCTATTATACACATGGGTAAGGTCAAGTTCTTCTTCAGGTCTTTCAGGGAATGGTATTAATTTGGTAATTTCTCGAGGTGGTAGTTTTGAAAACATCATCTGGTATGGTGTAACACCAATGGTTTCGTGATAAGCAATATCTAAAAAGGTTTCGGTTTCCTGTAAGAATTCACTCCATTTCCTATGATTGTCATAATAATAAGTACGAAGTACTCGTCCTACCTCTCTGAGTACCCTTTCTGCTGGATTACTACTAGGATGATAAATTGAAGTTTTGTAGGTTTTAATTCCTCGATTTGACATTTCTAATTTCCATTTTCGACCCTTGAACTGGGTTCCATGGTCCGTTATTATGGAATATGGAGTGCCCACATCTATGAGGTACTTTTCTGCGATTACCTTGATGATAACATTGGTGGATGCCTTGCTGATAGGGTACAGCTTAGTGTAACGTGTGAAATGGTCCAAGATGATTACAATATATTTATATCGGCGCCTGCCTCCACTACGTGGGAAAGGCCCGCAAATGTCAAGAAACGTTTTTTCTAATTTCCTTTCTGAAGTAATGGTTATTAAAGACCCCTCCTTTCGTTCATTGTTTACCTTACCCCTTTGACATATTCCACATCGTTTTATTAATTCCCTTACCTTCTTGTTCAAACCCTTAATATACACATGCTCCTCCAGTGCCTTTACTACTTTGATGGAACCCATGTGTCCATACATTCGATGGTAATTCTTTATTATTAATGATTCTGTAGATTTGGGAATGTATAATTTCCATTTATTTTTTACAACAGGGGATTTTATGAAGATTAACCCTTTATAATTTTGATAATACTGCATAATTATAGTATCATTACTGATGAGACGTTCTTGTATGGTGGACAATCTCTGATCCCTTGCTTGTTCTTCCTGAATTTTGGTTAATACTTCTACTAATTCTTCTCTAGCTAATATTACAAGATATATTTTTCCAACATCCTCCCTTTCAATTTCAAAAGTACCATTCTCCAGGTCCACCCTAGATAGAGCATCAGCTACAGTGTTCTGTTTCCCTGGCACGTATTCCCATGTTATGTTGTATTCCTGGAGAGCCAATATCCAACGAGTTAATCTACCATGGCTTAGTTTGCACCTTTGTATAAATGATATGGATTTTTGGTCGGACCGTACTGTTAAAGGATAACCTAATACATATGTTCGAATTTACTGCATGCAAATACCACACTCAATAATTCCTTTTCCGTGACACTGTAATTTCTTTCACACTGATTTAGGACCCTGCTGGCAAAACTTATTACTTGGTGGTCTCCTTCTTGATCTTCCTGATATAACTCAGCACCCAGACTCACATCACTGGCGTCGCAATTTATAAAAAATTTTTGATCAAAATCAGGATGATGCAGAATGATGTTTTGTAAAAATTTCTCCTTAATTAAAATGAATGTCTCATCATCTTCCTCTTTCCACTTCCATTTATGTTTAGATGACAGCAAGTGTTTAAATCTTGCTGTTAATTGGGAATAATTCCTTTGGAATTTCCGGTAATAGTTGCACACTCCTAGGAATGATTGCAGCTGTCTAATGTTTTTAGGTCTGGGGAAGTTTTGAATAGCTTCCACTTTTTCAGGGGATGTTGATATTCCATTTTCAGAGAGTATGAACCCTAGGAATTGTAATTGATTGGTTAATAATTTTGACTTATTCAATTTCAATGTAATTTTGCTCTTTTCTAACTTGCTTAACACCATTTCCACACGTCGGCAATGTTCCTCCCATGTGGTTGAAGTTACCAATATATCATCTACATATACTGTTGTGAAGGCTAACACTTCTTCACCTAGAACCTGGTCCATGCATTTAATAAAAACCGCCACAGAGTTTACTAATCCAAAAGGAAGACGTTTAAAATAATTTCTACCTTCAAATATAAAGGCAACGTAATTTCTACTGTTGGGATGTAACTCCACCTGCCAGTATCCACAAACAGCATCCCAAATACTCATATATCTGCAATTCTTAAATTTCTTCATTAACTCTTCAATTTCCCCTGGTGAGGTTCTATCATTTATTATATTTTTATTTATCTCCCTGGCGTCCAAACATAAACGTACGATACCATCCTTTTTCTTTATGGCTACTATAGGGCTGGTGTATGGTGATGAGCTATTCTCAATTATGTCCTGTTCCATCATACTCTGTATTTCCCTTCTCACTGCTGGTTTTAGGGATTGGGGTATAGGATATGATTTCCGGTTAAAGTTAATGGGGTGTTTAAATTACAATTCACAAATAAAATTCTTGGCTTCTCCTGGCAAATCCGAAAATACTTTTTTATATCTGTTATAAATCTTTATTAATTGATTCTTTTGTTCAGGTGTTACTCTATTATTATTACTGGCAGTTTTAAACAAATAAATCTCTTGCAATTTTTCCTTCCATTCATTCTCCTTAGTACAGGCTAATTCCTCAAAAGGTGTTCTATATTCCATTTCATCATCACGCATTAGAGTAAAAGAATGTCGTTGGTGAGTGGCATTTTTGTGATCCACTATTTCACTTGACCATTCTCCATTTTCATGGTACAGGGTTATTCTTCCTCTGCCCATATTAATAATAGCTGAGTGGCGCCGCAGCGTATCACACCCTAGCATCGCTTTAAATGGTAATCCTTGAGCTACCATAAACACCATAGGAATAGTTCTACCTTCACTAGATACTTCCATCATTACTTGCTGTCGTATTGTTTTATTTGGTCTGCCAGTAGCACCTATAATTACCATGTTATTAACTGGTAATGTTGGTATATTTTTCTTATATATCTCCCTTATTCGGTTATATTCTACCTTGTCCAGGAGCGACACGTTCGCGCCGGTATGAATCACCATCTCTGTCATAACTCCCTGTAATTCAGCCATTACATAGATAATTTGATTGTTAGTTTTATTCTCTGACGGTAACACTTCTTCCGTTAAATCATTTCGTATGTCCTTTAAATAATTGTTCCTTGTAATGTTTATAATTTGGTTGCTTTCCTTTTGTATTCGTACATACCCTTCCAATCCCAGCAGCGAGGGGTTACTTGATACTTCCACTGCTGTACTTAGTTTTCCATCCTATCCTGCGGATGATCGTCCCTCGCAGTGGTTCCTGGGTTGCCATCATCGGGTCTAAATTCTCTATGGTTTTCTTGGTGTCTACGTAGATCCTCCTCTCGACTTCTATTACTGGGTTGATGTCGTTGGTCGTTGTTTGTACGGTTGTTATTCCAATACTCTCTCCCATTATCAAAATTCCTGCGGCCTGCTCTGTATCGGTTATTATCATAATTAATATAGTGATTACTTGGGTAATGATTGTTGCGATAACAATTATTTATAAATTGGTCATTCACCCATCGGTGATAATTATTATGGTTAAATCGATTTGTTCCTGGACGCGACTCTTGATTTGGCTCCTCCCTTCTGTTGTTGTAATATTCACTTTGCCGTCGGGACCTTTGATAATAGTCTTCCATTTCGTAACTGGCCAACAAGGTTTCCATTGTTTCTACTGTCTTTACTTGTCCACTGCGTCTGGCACGAACTATCTCTTCTTCAAAATGGTAAGACAATTTATTTACCAAACATTCCTCTGGTATTCGCGGTTCCAAATGACGCGCCAAACACACCTTTCCCAAAAAGTAAGTAGTTGGTGACTGCTCTTGATTAAAATTGAATCTCCCATTGGTAATGTTATCTCCAATCATGTTCTGTACGGAATCCGACCAGTATTTTGACCTAAAAGTCCTTTTAAACTCTTCATAATTATTAAGTTCATTCCGGACTGCTGACCACCAATTATCATTTATACTTTTAAAACACTCATCTAATAAACTTTTTATTATGTTCCATCGGGTTACCTTAATTCTGCTAAACCATTCATCTATTCTCTCCAGAAATTCTATGGGATTTCCTCTATAAATTTTAAAATTAATATTTTCTTTTTGTTCAGGGGCTATGTGATGCGCCAGATACATTGGTCGATTTTGTAAAATTTCTATTGATTCTTTTATATTACTCAATTCCTGATTTTTCATATTTTCTATAGTTTCTTTATTTTTAACTACTTGGGTTTTTATTTGTGTTATCTCGTTATTTACTATTTCAATTCTCCCAGCCATATTAATTTGCACTTCGTCCAATTTCTCTTGGTTTTCTAACTGTACTTCCTTTATCCTAGTTTTGTTAGTATTTTCCCCTTGGTTAATTTTGGCCTCTACTTCCACTGCGAGTTGTACGATGGTTTCATCTGTCTTTTCCAGACCCACCTTAATTTCAGTTATTTGCTGTCTTACTTCCTCTTCACTATTATCTACCCTTTTATTGAGTGTTTCATTGACATTTGCAACCCTTTCATTGATGACTTCCCTCAACACTTGGTTTTGTTCATTTATAATTTGCCTCAACTCCTTATTACTGTTTTCAATTTTCCCGTCTATTTGTCTGTTATTTTCTTGAATCTGCTTTAAGCTCTCATCGTTCCTGTCAAACCTTTCATTAATTTGGTTTAAGCTTTCATTCATCAGCCGGTTATTTTCATCATTTTCCTCTTTATTTTTGTCAAACTTCTCATTCATTAGTTTGATTAAATTCTCACTCAAAATTTCGTTTTGTTTCTTTGAGTTTTCGTTGATACTGTCTATTTTATTTTCCAGCTTTTCCGAATTTTCATTTATACTGTCTATTTTATTTTCCAGTTTTTCTGAATTTTCGTTTATACTGTCTATTTTTTCATTGATTTGTCTAAAATCGGCCTTCAATTGTTCATTATTTTCATTTATGGTTTGCCTTAAAAGTTCACTAGTACTTTCCTTAATACTGTCTATTTTTTCAGAGGTTTCTTCAAATTTTTTATTTAATTCTTCCTTCTGTTTCCTGGAATCTTCTTTGATTTGTCTTAAACTCTCATTATTTTGTTTATTATCCTCCTTCATACTACTCATTAATTCCTTATTATCCTTCTTCATGCTACTCATTAATTCCATTAATTTTTCCCAATTTAGTCCTCCTCTGGCTTCCTCTTTATCGCCCGCCTGTTGTTCCATTCCGGTGTCTGTAACTACCTCTGCTTCTTCTTCCCGTCTATCTTCTTCCGTTTCTTGTTCCTTCTCCATCCTTTTAGTAACACCTCTCGTATGCATTCCTGTGCCTCTAATGGTTGCCTGCTCAAGTTAAGTAATAATTAAGACGGTTTTTTACTTAACTAAAGCCCACTCGTTGAGCGCCAATTTGTAATTAAACAAGTTTCAAATTGTTGTTACGGTGTTTAATTATATTCGAGGATGTTTGAAAGCCCCACTGTTGGGTTCGCCAATTTGTAATTAAACCTTTTAATGAGTAACTAGTGTTGCGGGATTATCGTTAATTCAGCCCACATTGAATTAACCAATCTGTTTATAAGGAAAATATTTATTAAGTTGTTACAGATGAAACCTCCTGAAACTCAATATTAATTCATAGAAGAAAACAATTATTTATTATAGTTGTTACGACTCGTATGTTGAACATAAATCTGTGTTAGTTAATTACCATGTGTTTTACCATAGAATAACGCTATATTACGGGTATTATAGTTAATAAATTGAGAATTCTCTCCAACCCTAGTCCGTCCGTATTGTGTAATTCAATTCAAAAATTGTGCAGTAAACACGCTAGTTTGGTAATCTCACGTTCTACTAGCTGTTGACTATGAGCGCGGTTGTTCGTAATTGGCTTGCTTCTAGGTTAACTGGTTCACCAGAGTTTAATCACCCTTTTACCTGTAAATTACTCCACACACCACATATAATACCTATTCTACAATAATATAAAACGTTATCATATACAAGAAGGATTCTTTATTTATTTTGTACTTTAATTCAAACTAACAGTGCTCTTCATGACTATAATAGAATGATATCGATTATACAATGATAGATCGATAGTTTAGTTGACCAGGTTCCTTTTATTTTATACAAATTAAATATAATATTAAATATCTCTTATCCCAGGGTACGTGTGATTCTTTTAACGATTAGTAAGGCCAGGTAATGCAAAATTAAGGTTACTTAGTATTACAAAATGTTATTAGTTCTTACTATATTAAAATTAAAAATAAGCTGGTGTTACCGGGTTTGATGACTCTCAAGGCAGCATTGTATTTCTGCAAACAGTTGAAGATTACAATTTAGGTTACTTCCATCCAGAAAAAGTGTTCCGATTCTTAATAAAATTGACGGTGTGATGTACTGGAAAGCCCCCGGAACTCTTCTGACCTTCGTTCTTCTCTTACGATCCTTGTGGTTGTCGGTCTCGTTGGAAATGGAGTCGTATTATAACTTCTTCTTGAAAGTGAAGGTTATTTCTTCAGAAACAAGGTCCTTGTATATTTTTTCTATAATTCCATTAATTTAGGCCTTTTGCTTCCCTCAATTAGTCTCCTGGTTAGATGGGAAATCGGGTTTAATACTAAATCCATCGGAATTATCTTGACGAGTGAAGTAAGAATTTCTCGACCTTTTTAGAGGTATTTGGTTATAATTTTGAAATCTAATTTATTTTATTATTCATCAGTTTGTATTATAGGATTAGGTTTCGACTTTAATTTATTAATTTAGATTCATTTTTGTTAATTTGTGTCATCCTTTTTAAAAGTGTCTCCTCATCTGAACTCAATAGCATATAACAATCGAATAATTGAAAATCAACAAGATTTTTTACATTTTAGTTACCCTAACAACCACTACTTTCTGTCATTGGATGATATTTGATATCCTAGAGCCAGAATTATAAAACATTACTACTCTTTTTTAATAAAATACTCCATGCTTGGAATTATACCAAATTACCTAAAACTCTCACCCAATCTACCTTATTAAACCGTATATACTTTACTATAGTTCATTTGACTGGACTTATTAAAAAGGTATTAATTTCCTTTTACAAATATTAAATTTAGGCCTATAAGTTTTCTTACAACTGTTATAATAATTTTGTTTTTAACTTAATTTTCTTTACCTGACCTACTGTACAGATAGTCATAGGTTTATTGCTACTTACATTAATTTATACTTCCTGGTTTTAATTCATTATATTAATTAATTCCTCCTGGAACCTTTCACTACCTTATAACATAATTATCAGAACTACTTGTCAACTTTTAAACACTTATTGCCATACTGGCCAAGTTTACAAACATTAGTTCAAAACAACTTCATTAATCAATTTCAGTCAATACATTTAACATAATATAATATCTAACACCTGTAATTATACTTAATTGTCTAAAGACAATTTTAACATAAATGAAAGGAGTACCACTGACTAAGTACTTCTATAAAACAACAGTTTCCCTCTTACTATCCACAAAACATAAAATGAATATCTTGTAAACACTACCATGCTACAGCATAACAACAAGTACAATTCGCAACACATTAAACATTAATTGTAATAGTATTTTATACTTCATAACCACATATTAAACTCCTCCCATTTGATACAATGTTTATATTCTACACTCCATATTATTTATTACATCTTTTAAATTTATGTACACCTCAGATGTATTAATTACTTCGTAACCTTAATGTTTTGGTGTTGTTCTAAATCATAGTTACTTCATTTTTTATGTAACGTTGGGGACCTCAAATCTGTTACGTTACATAACACCCCCCCCCCTTCGAAAGAAGTTTATTTTGGCTCAACTAAGTTTAGTAAAAATAAACTTATAGCTCGTACCTGACTAGTTTGTCCTCTTACTCATAATATTTTTTTATTTCGGACTGGTTATATGTACCCTTCACTCTATTATTTACGGGGTCAGATACCACGTATGTATTGTTCTGATTGTCCTGGCTTATTACAAAAGGTCCAACACATAATAGCAACAATTTCTTTGCTATTCCTTCGGAACTGCTTGGTTGCTGACGGTTTCTTATTAAAATTTTTTCGCCGATGGTGTATTTAATGATGTTTTTTCGGGTAGCATCCTGTTTTTTCCTTCGAGTTTCCAGTTTGTGGAGTAGTCTATTATACACATGGGTAAGGTCAAGTTCTTCTTCAGGTCTTTCAGGGAATGGTATTAATTTGGTAATTTCTCGAGGTGGTAGTTTTGAAAACATCATCTGGTATGGTGTAACACCAATGGTTTCGTGATAAGCAATATCTAAAAAGGTTTCGGTTTCCTGTAAGAATTCACTCCATTTCCTATGATTGTCATAATAATAAGTACGAAGTACTCGTCCTACCTCTCTGAGTACCCTTTCTGCTGGATTACTACTAGGATGATAAATTGAAGTTTTGTAGGTTTTAATTCCTCGATTTGACATTTCTAATTTCCATTTTCGACCCTTGAACTGGGTTCCATGGTCCGTTATTATGGAATATGGAGTGCCCACATCTATGAGGTACTTTTCTGCGATTACCTTGATGATAACATTGGTGGATGCCTTGCTGATAGGGTACAGCTTAGTGTAACGTGTGAAATGGTCCAAGATGATTACAATATATTTATATCGGCGCCTGCCTCCACTACGTGGGAAAGGCCCGCAAATGTCAAGAAACGTTTTTTCTAATTTCCTTTCTGAAGTAATGGTTATTAAAGACCCCTCCTTTCGTTCATTGTTTACCTTACCCCTTTGACATATTCCACATCGTTTTATTAATTCCCTTACCTTCTTGTTCAAACCCTTAATATACACATGCTCCTCCAGTGCCTTTACTACTTTGATGGAACCCATGTGTCCATACATTCGATGGTAATTCTTTATTATTAATGATTCTGTAGATTTGGGAATGTATAATTTCCATTTATTTTTTACAACAGGGGATTTTATGAAGATTAACCCTTTATAATTTTGATAATACTGCATAATTATAGTATCATTACTGATGAGACGTTCTTGTATGGTGGACAATCTCTGATCCCTTGCTTGTTCTTCCTGAATTTTGGTTAATACTTCTACTAATTCTTCTCTAGCTAATATTACAAGATATATTTTTCCAACATCCTCCCTTTCAATTTCAAAAGTACCATTCTCCAGGTCCACCCTAGATAGAGCATCAGCTACAGTGTTCTGTTTCCCTGGCACGTATTCCCATGTTATGTTGTATTCCTGGAGAGCCAATATCCAACGAGTTAATCTACCATGGCTTAGTTTGCACCTTTGTATAAATGATATGGATTTTTGGTCGGACCGTACTGTTAAAGGATAACCTAATACATATGTTCGAATTTACTGCATGCAAATACCACACTCAATAATTCCTTTTCCGTGACACTGTAATTTCTTTCACACTGATTTAGGACCCTGCTGGCAAAACTTATTACTTGGTGGTCTCCTTCTTGATCTTCCTGATATAACTCAGCACCCAGACTCACATCACTGGCATCGCAATTTATAAAAAATTTTTGATCAAAATCAGGATGATGCAGAATGATGTTTTGTAAAAATTTCTCCTTAATTAAAATGAATGTCTCATCATCTTCCTCTTTCCACTTCCATTTATGTTTAGATGACAGCAAGTGTTTAAATCTTGCTGTTAATTGGGAATAATTCCTTTGGAATTTCCGGTAATAGTTGCACACTCCTAGGAATGATTGCAGCTGTCTAATGTTTTTAGGTCTGGGGAAGTTTTGAATAGCTTCCACTTTTTCAGGGGATGTTGATATTCCATTTTCAGAGAGTATGAACCCTAGGAATTGTAATTGATTGGTTAATAATTTTGACTTATTCAATTTCAATGTAATTTTGCTCTTTTCTAACTTGCTTACACCATTTCCACACGTCGGCAATGTTCCTCCCATGTGGTTGAAGTTACCAATATATCATCTACATATACTGTTGTGAAGGCTAACACTTCTTCACCTAGAACCTGGTCCATGCATTTAATAAAAACCGCCACAGAGTTTACTAATCCAAAAGGAAGACGTTTAAAATAATTTCTACCTTCAAATATAAAGGCAACGTAATTTCTACTGTTGGGATGTAACTCCACCTGCCAGTATCCACAAACAGCATCCCAAATACTCATATATCTGCAATTCTTAAATTTCTTCATTAACTCTTCAATTTCCCCTGGTGAGGTTCTATCATTTATTATATTTTTATTTATCTCCCTGGCGTCCAAACATAAACGTACGATACCATCCTTTTTCTTTATGGCTACTATAGGGCTGGTGTATGGTGATGAGCTATTCTCAATTATGTCCTGTTCCATCATACTCTGTATTTCCCTTCTCACTGCTGGTTTTAGGGATTGGGGTATAGGATATGATTTCCGGTTAAAGTTAATGGGGTGTTTAAATTACAATTCACAAATAAAATTCTTGGCTTCTCCTGGCAAATCCGAAAATACTTTTTTATATCTGTTATAAATCTTTATTAATTGATTCTTTTGTTCAGGTGTTACTCTATTATTATTACTGGCAGTTTTAAACAAATAAATCTCTTGCAATTTTTCCTTCCATTCATTCTCCTTAGTACAGGCTAATTCCTCAAAAGGTGTTCTATATTCCATTTCATCATCACGCATTAGAGTAAAAGAATGTCGTTGGTGAGTGGCATTTTTGTGATCCACTATTTCACTTGACCATTCTCCATTTTCATGGTACAGGGTTATTCTTCCTCTGCCCATATTAATAATAGCTGAGTGGCGCCGCAGCGTATCACACCCTAGCATCGCTTTAAATGGTAATCCTTGAGCTACCATAAACACCATAGGAATAGTTCTACCTTCACTAGATACTTCCATCATTACTTGCTGTCGTATTGTTTTATTTGGTCTGCCAGTAGCACCTATAATTACCATGTTATTAACTGGTAATGTTGGTATATTTTTCTTATATATCTCCCTTATTCGGTTATATTCTACCTTGTCCAGGAGCGACACGTTCGCGCCGGTATGAATCACCATCTCTGTCATAACTCCCTGTAATTCAGCCATTACATAGATAATTTGATTGTTAGTTTTATTCTCTGACGGTAACACTTCTTCCGTTAAATCATTTCGTATGTCCTTTAAATAATTGTTCCTTGTAATGTTTATAATTTGGTTGCTTTCCTTTTGTATTCGTACATACCCTTCCAATCCCAGCAGCGAGGGGTTACTTGATACTTCCACTGCTGTACTTAGTTTTCCATCCTATCCTGCGGATGATCGTCCCTCGCAGTGGTTCCTGGGTTGCCATCATCGGGTCTAAATTCTCTATGGTTTTCTTGGTGTCTACGTAGATCCTCCTCTCGACTTCTATTACTGGGTTGATGTCGTTGGTCGTTGTTTGTACGGTTGTTATTCCAATACTCTCTCCCATTATCAAAATTCCTGCGGCCTGCTCTGTATCGGTTATTATCATAATTAATATAGTGATTACTTGGGTAATGATTGTTGCGATAACAATTATTTATAAATTGGTCATTCACCCATCGGTGATAATTATTATGGTTAAATCGATTTGTTCCTGGACGCGACTCTTGATTTGGCTCCTCCCTTCTGTTGTTGTAATATTCACTTTGCCGTCGGGACCTTTGATAATAGTCTTCCATTTCGTAACTGGCCAACAAGGTTTCCATTGTTACTACTGTCTTTACTTGTCCACTGCGTCTGGCACGAACTATCTCTTCTTCAAAATGGTAAGACAATTTATTTACCAAACATTCCTCTGGTATTCGCGGTTCCAAATGACGCGCCAAACACACCTTTCCCAAAAAGTAAGTAGTTGGTGACTGCTCTTGATTAAAATTGAATCTCCCATTGGTAATGTTATCTCCAATCATGTTCTGTACGGAATCCGACCAGTATTTTGACCTAAAAGTCCTTTTAAACTCTTCATAATTATTAAGTTCATTCCGGACTGCTGACCACCAATTATCATTTATACTTTTAAAACACTCATCTAATAAACTTTTTATTATGTTCCATCGGGTTACCTTAATTCTGCTAAACCATTCATCTATTCTCTCCAGAAATTCTATGGGATTTCCTCTATAAATTTTAAAATTAATATTTTCTTTTTGTTCAGGGGCTATGTGATGCGCCAGATACATTGGTCGATTTTGTAAAATTTCTATTGATTCTTTTATATTACTCAATTCCTGATTTTTCATATTTTCTATAGTTTCTTTATTTTTAACTACTTGGGTTTTTATTTGTGTTATCTCGTTATTTACTATTTCAATTCTCCCAGCCATATTAATTTGCACTTCGTCCAATTTCTCTTGGTTTTCTAATTGTACTTCCTTTATCCTAGTTTTGTTAGTATTTTCCCCTTGGTTAATTTTGGCCTCTACTTCCACTGCGAGTTGTACGATGGTTTCATCTGTCTTTTCCAGACCCACCTTAATTTCAGTTATTTGCTGTCTTACTTCCTCTTCACTATTATCTACCCTTTTATTGAGTGTTTCATTGACATTTGCAACCCTTTCATTGATGACTTCCCTCAACACTTGGTTTTGTTCATTTATAATTTGCCTCAACTCCTTATTACTGTTTTCAATTTTCCCGTCTATTTGTCTGTTATTTTCTTGAATCTGCTTTAAGCTCTCATCGTTCCTGTCAAACCTTTCATTAATTTGGTTTAAGCTTTCATTCATCAGCCGGTTATTTTCATCATTTTCCTCTTTATTTTTGTCAAACTTCTCATTCATTAGTTTGATTAAATTCTCACTCAAAATTTCGTTTTGTTTCTTTGAGTTTTCGTTGATACTGTCTATTTTATTTTCCAGCTTTTCCGAATTTTCATTTATACTGTCTATTTTATTTTCCAGTTTTTCTGAATTTTCGTTTATACTGTCTATTTTTTCATTGATCTGTCTAAAATCGGCCTTCAATTGTTCATTATTTTCATTTATGGTTTGCCTTAAAAGTTCACTAGTACTTTCCTTAATACTGTCTATTTTTTCAGAGGTTTCTTCAAATTTTTTATTTAATTCTTCCTTCTGTTTCCTGGAATCTTCTTTGATTTGTCTTAAACTCTCATTATTTTGTTTATTATCCTCCTTCATACTACTCATTAATTCCTTATTATCCTTCTTCATGCTACTCATTAATTCCATTAATTTTTCCCAATTTAGTCCTCCTCTGGCTTCCTCTTTATCGCCCGCCTGTTGTTCCATTCCGGTGTCTGTAACTACCTCTGCTTCTTCTTCCCGTCTATCTTCTTCCGTTTCTTGTTCCTTCTCCATCCTTTTAGTAACACCTCTCGTATGCATTCCTGTGCCTCTAATGGTTGCCTGCTCAAGTTAAGTAATAATTAAGACGGTTTTTTACTTAACTAAAGCCCACTCGTTGAGCGCCAATTTGTAATTAAACAAGTTTCAAATTGTTGTTACGGTGTTTAATTATATTCGAGGATGTTTGAAAGCCCCACTGTTGGGTTCGCCAATTTGTAATTAAACCTTTTAATGAGTAACTAGTGTTGCGGGATTATCGTTGATTCAGCCCACATTGAATTAACCAATCTGTTTATAAGGAAAATATTTATTAAGTTGTTACAGATGAAACCTCCTGAAACTCAATATTAATTCATAGAAGAAAACAATTATTTATTATAGTTGTTACGACTCGTATGTTGAACATAAATCTGTGTTAGTTAATTACCATGTGTTTTACCATAGAATAACGCTATATTACGGGTATTATAGTTAATAAATTGAGAATTCTCTCCAACCCTAGTCCGTCCGTATTGTGTAATTCAATTCAAAAATTGTGCAGTAAACACGCTAGTTTGGTAATCTCACGTTCTACTAGCTGTTGACTATGAGCGCGGTTGTTCGTAATTGGCTTGCTTCTAGGTTAACTGGTTCACCAGAGTTTAATCACCCTTTTACCTGTAAATTACTCCACACACCACATATAATACCTATTCTACAATAATATAAAACGTTATCATATACAAGAAGGATTCTTTATTTATTTTGTACTTTAATTCAAACTAACAGTGCTCTTCATGACTATAATAGAATGATATCGATTATACAATGATAGATCGATAGTTTAGTTGACCAGGTTCCTTTTATTTTATACAAATTAAATATAATATTAAATATCTCTTATCCCAGGGTACGTGTGATTCTTTTAACGATTAGTAAGGCCAGGTAATGCAAAATTAAGGTTACTTAGTATTACAAAATGTTATTAGTTCTTACTATATTAAAATTAAAAATAAGCTGGTGTTACCGGGTTTGATGACTCTCAAGGCAGCATTGTATTTCTGCAAACAGTTGAAGATTACAATTTAGGTTACTTCCATCCAGAAAAAGTGTTCCGATTCTTAATAAAATTGACGGTGTGATGTACTGGAAAGCCCCCGGAACTCTTCTGACCTTCGTTCTTCTCTTACGATCCTTGTGGTTGTCGGTCTCGTTGGAAATGGAGTCGTATTATAACTTCTTCTTGAAAGTGAAGGTTATTTCTTCAGAAACAAGGTCCTTGTATATTTTTTCTATAATTCCATTAATTTAGGCCTTTTGCTTCCCTCAATTAGTCTCCTGGTTAGATGGGAAATCGGGTTTAATACTAAATCCAACGGAATTATCTTGACGAGTGAAGTAAGAATTTCTCGACCTTTTTAGAGGTATTTGGTTATAATTTTGAAATCTAATTTATTTTATTATTCATCAGTTTGTATTATAGGATTAGGTTTCGACTTTAATTTATTAATTTAGATTCATTTTTGTTAATTTGTGTCATCCTTTTTAAAAGTGTCTCCTCATCTGAACTCAATAGCATATAACAATCGAATAATTGAAAATCAACAAGATTTTTTACATTTTAGTTACCCTAACAACCACTACTTTCTGTCATTGGATGATATTTGATATCCTAGAGCCAGAATTATAAAACATTACTACTCTTTTTTAATAAAATACTCCATGCTTGGAATTATACCAAATTACCTAAAACTCTCACCCAATCTGCCTTATTAAACCGTATATATTTTACTATAGTTCATTTGACTGGACTTATTAAAAAGGTATTAATTTCCTTTTACAAATATTAAATTTAGGCCTATAAGTTTTCTTACAACTGTTATAATAATTTTGTTTTTAACTTAATTTTCTTTACCTGACCTACTGTACAGATAGTCATAGGTTTATTGCTACTTACATTAATTTATACTTCCTGGTTTTAATTCATTATATTAATTAATTCCTCCTGGAACCTTTCACTACCTTATAACATAATTATCAGAACTACTTGTCAACTTTTAAACACTTATTGCCATACTGGCCAAGTTTACAAACATTAGTTCAAAACAACTTCATTAATCAATTTCAGTCAATACATTTAACATAATATAATATCTAACACCTGTAATTATACTTAATTGTCTAAAGACAATTTTAACATAAATGAAAGGAGTACCACTGACTAAGTACTTCTATAAAACAACAGTTTCCCTCTTACTATCCACAAAACATAAAATGAATATCTTGTAAACACTACCATGCTACAGCATAACAACAAGTACAATTCGCAACACATTAAACATTAATTGTAATAGTATTTTATACTTCATAACCACATATTAAACTCCTCCCATTTGATACAATGTTTATATTCTACACTCCATATTATTTATTACATCTTTTAAATTTATGTACACCTCAGATGTATTAATTACTTCGTAACCTTAATGTTTTGGTGTTGTTCTAAATCATAGTTACTTCATTTTTTATGTAACGTTGGGGACCTCAAATCTGTTACGTTACATAACACCCCCCCCCTTCGAAAGAAGTTTATTTTGGCTCAACTAAGTTTAGTAAAAATAAACTTATAGCTCGTACCTGACTAGTTTGTCCTCTTACTCATAATATTTTTTTATTTCGGACTGGTTATATGTACCCTTCACTCTATTATTTACGGGGTCAGATACCACGTATGTATTGTTCTGATTGTCCTGGCTTATTACAAAAGGTCCAACACATAATAGCAACAATTTCTTTGCTATTCCTTCGGAACTGCTTGGTTGCTGACGGTTTCTTATTAAAATTTTTTCGCCGATGGTGTATTTAATGATGTTTTTTCGGGTAGCATCCTGTTTTTTCCTTCGAGTTTCCAGTTTGTGGAGTAGTCTATTATACACATGGGTAAGGTCAAGTTCTTCTTCAGGTCTTTCAGGGAATGGTATTAATTTGGTAATTTCTCGAGGTGGTAGTTTTGAAAACATCATCTGGTATGGTGTAACACCAATGGTTTCGTGATAAGCAATATCTAAAAAGGTTTCGGTTTCCTGTAAGAATTCACTCCATTTCCTATGATTGTCATAATAATAAGTACGAAGTACTCGTCCTACCTCTCTGAGTACCCTTTCTGCTGGATTACTACTAGGATGATAAATTGAAGTTTTGTAGGTTTTAATTCCTCGATTTGACATTTCTAATTTCCATTTTCGACCCTTGAACTGGGTTCCATGGTCCGTTATTATGGAATATGGAGTGCCCACATCTATGAGGTACTTTTCTGCGATTACCTTGATGATAACATTGGTGGATGCCTTGCTGATAGGGTACAGCTTAGTGTAACGTGTGAAATGGTCCAAGATGATTACAATATATTTATATCGGCGCCTGCCTCCACTACGTGGGAAAGGCCCGCAAATGTCAAGAAACGTTTTTTCTAATTTCCTTTCTGAAGTAATGGTTATTAAAGACCCCTCCTTTCGTTCATTGTTTACCTTACCCCTTTGACATATTCCACATCGTTTTATTAATTCCCTTACCTTCTTGTTCAAACCCTTAATATACACATGCTCCTCCAGTGCCTTTACTACTTTGATGGAACCCATGTGTCCATACATTCGATGGTAATTCTTTATTATTAATGATTCTGTAGATTTGGGAATGTATAATTTCCATTTATTTTTTACAACAGGGGATTTTATGAAGATTAACCCTTTATAATTTTGATAATACTGCATAATTATAGTATCATTACTGATGAGACGTTCTTGTATGGTGGACAATCTCTGATCCCTTGCTTGTTCTTCCTGAATTTTGGTTAATACTTCTACTAATTCTTCTCTAGCTAATATTACAAGATATATTTTTCCAACATCCTCCCTTTCAATTTCAAAAGTACCATTCTCCAGGTCCACCCTAGATAGAGCATCAGCTACAGTGTTCTGTTTCCCTGGCACGTATTCCCATGTTATGTTGTATTCCTGGAGAGCCAATATCCAACGAGTTAATCTACCATGGCTTAGTTTGCACCTTTGTATAAATGATATGGATTTTTGGTCGGACCGTACTGTTAAAGGATAACCTAATACATATGTTCGAATTTACTGCATGCAAATACCACACTCAATAATTCCTTTTCCGTGACACTGTAATTTCTTTCACACTGATTTAGGACCCTGCTGGCAAAACTTATTACTTGGTGGTCTCCTTCTTGATCTTCCTGATATAACTCAGCACCCAGACTCACATCACTGGCGTCGCAATTTATAAAAAATTTTTGATCAAAATCAGGATGATGCAGAATGATGTTTTGTAAAAATTTCTCCTTAATTAAAATGAATGTCTCATCATCTTCCTCTTTCCACTTCCATTTATGTTTAGATGACAGCAAGTGTTTAAATCTTGCTGTTAATTGGGAATAATTCCTTTGGAATTTCCGGTAATAGTTGCACACTCCTAGGAATGATTGCAGCTGTCTAATGTTTTTAGGTCTGGGGAAGTTTTGAATAGCTTCCACTTTTTCAGGGGATGTTGATATTCCATTTTCAGAGAGTATGAACCCTAGGAATTGTAATTGATTGGTTAATAATTTTGACTTATTCAATTTCAATGTAATTTTGCTCTTTTCTAACTTGCTTAACACCATTTCCACACGTCGGCAATGTTCCTCCCATGTGGTTGAAGTTACCAATATATCATCTACATATACTGTTGTGAAGGCTAACACTTCTTCACCTAGAACCTGGTCCATGCATTTAATAAAAACCGCCACAGAGTTTACTAATCCAAAAGGAAGACGTTTAAAATAATTTCTACCTTCAAATATAAAGGCAACGTAATTTCTACTGTTGGGATGTAACTCCACCTGCCAGTATCCACAAACAGCATCCCAAATACTCATATATCTGCAATTCTTAAATTTCTTCATTAACTCTTCAATTTCCCCTGGTGAGGTTCTATCATTTATTATATTTTTATTTATCTCCCTGGCGTCCAAACATAAACGTACGATACCATCCTTTTTCTTTATGGCTACTATAGGGCTGGTGTATGGTGATGAGCTATTCTCAATTATGTCCTGTTCCATCATACTCTGTATTTCCCTTCTCACTGCTGGTTTTAGGGATTGGGGTATAGGATATGATTTCCGGTTAAAGTTAATGGGGTGTTTAAATTACAATTCACAAATAAAATTCTTGGCTTCTCCTGGCAAATCCGAAAATACTTTTTTATATCTGTTATAAATCTTTATTAATTGATTCTTTTGTTCAGGTGTTACTCTATTATTATTACTGGCAGTTTTAAACAAATAAATCTCTTGCAATTTTTCCTTCCATTCATTCTCCTTAGTACAGGCTAATTCCTCAAAAGGTGTTCTATATTCCATTTCATCATCACGCATTAGAGTAAAAGAATGTCGTTGGTGAGTGGCATTTTTGTGATCCACTATTTCACTTGACCATTCTCCATTTTCATGGTACAGGGTTATTCTTCCTCTGCCCATATTAATAATAGCTGAGTGGCGCCGCAGCGTATCACACCCTAGCATCGCTTTAAATGGTAATCCTTGAGCTACCATAAACACCATAGGAATAGTTCTACCTTCACTAGATACTTCCATCATTACTTGCTGTCGTATTGTTTTATTTGGTCTGCCAGTAGCACCTATAATTACCATGTTATTAACTGGTAATGTTGGTATATTTTTCTTATATATCTCCCTTATTCGGTTATATTCTACCTTGTCCAGGAGCGACACGTTCGCGCCGGTATGAATCACCATCTCTGTCATAACTCCCTGTAATTCAGCCATTACATAGATAATTTGATTGTTAGTTTTATTCTCTGACGGTAACACTTCTTCCGTTAAATCATTTCGTATGTCCTTTAAATAATTGTTCCTTGTAATGTTTATAATTTGGTTGCTTTCCTTTTGTATTCGTACATACCCTTCCAATCCCAGCAGCGAGGGGTTACTTGATACTTCCACTGCTGTACTTAGTTTTCCATCCTATCCTGCGGATGATCGTCCCTCGCAGTGGTTCCTGGGTTGCCATCATCGGGTCTAAATTCTCTATGGTTTTCTTGGTGTCTACGTAGATCCTCCTCTCGACTTCTATTACTGGGTTGATGTCGTTGGTCGTTGTTTGTACGGTTGTTATTCCAATACTCTCTCCCATTATCAAAATTCCTGCGGCCTGCTCTGTATCGGTTATTATCATAATTAATATAGTGATTACTTGGGTAATGATTGTTGCGATAACAATTATTTATAAATTGGTCATTCACCCATCGGTGATAATTATTATGGTTAAATCGATTTGTTCCTGGACGCGACTCTTGATTTGGCTCCTCCCTTCTGTTGTTGTAATATTCACTTTGCCGTCGGGACCTTTGATAATAGTCTTCCATTTCGTAACTGGCCAACAAGGTTTCCATTGTTTCTACTGTCTTTACTTGTCCACTGCGTCTGGCACGAACTATCTCTTCTTCAAAATGGTAAGACAATTTATTTACCAAACATTCCTCTGGTATTCGCGGTTCCAAATGACGCGCCAAACACACCTTTCCCAAAAAGTAAGTAGTTGGTGACTGCTCTTGATTAAAATTGAATCTCCCATTGGTAATGTTATCTCCAATCATGTTCTGTACGGAATCCGACCAGTATTTTGACCTAAAAGTCCTTTTAAACTCTTCATAATTATTAAGTTCATTCCGGACTGCTGACCACCAATTATCATTTATACTTTTAAAACACTCATCTAATAAACTTTTTATTATGTTCCATCGGGTTACCTTAATTCTGCTAAACCATTCATCTATTCTCTCCAGAAATTCTATGGGATTTCCTCTATAAATTTTAAAATTAATATTTTCTTTTTGTTCAGGGGCTATGTGATGCGCCAGATACATTGGTCGATTTTGTAAAATTTCTATTGATTCTTTTATATTACTCAATTCCTGATTTTTCATATTTTCTATAGTTTCTTTATTTTTAACTACTTGGGTTTTTATTTGTGTTATCTCGTTATTTACTATTTCAATTCTCCCAGCCATATTAATTTGCACTTCGTCCAATTTCTCTTGGTTTTCTAACTGTACTTCCTTTATCCTAGTTTTGTTAGTATTTTCCCCTTGGTTAATTTTGGCCTCTACTTCCACTGCGAGTTGTACGATGGTTTCATCTGTCTTTTCCAGACCCACCTTAATTTCAGTTATTTGCTGTCTTACTTCCTCTTCACTATTATCTACCCTTTTATTGAGTGTTTCATTGACATTTGCAACCCTTTCATTGATGACTTCCCTCAACACTTGGTTTTGTTCATTTATAATTTGCCTCAACTCCTTATTACTGTTTTCAATTTTCCCGTCTATTTGTCTGTTATTTTCTTGAATCTGCTTTAAGCTCTCATCGTTCCTGTCAAACCTTTCATTAATTTGGTTTAAGCTTTCATTCATCAGCCGGTTATTTTCATCATTTTCCTCTTTATTTTTGTCAAACTTCTCATTCATTAGTTTGATTAAATTCTCACTCAAAATTTCGTTTTGTTTCTTTGAGTTTTCGTTGATACTGTCTATTTTATTTTCCAGCTTTTCCGAATTTTCATTTATACTGTCTATTTTATTTTCCAGTTTTTCTGAATTTTCGTTTATACTGTCTATTTTTTCATTGATTTGTCTAAAATCGGCCTTCAATTGTTCATTATTTTCATTTATGGTTTGCCTTAAAAGTTCACTAGTACTTTCCTTAATACTGTCTATTTTTTCAGAGGTTTCTTCAAATTTTTTATTTAATTCTTCCTTCTGTTTCCTGGAATCTTCTTTGATTTGTCTTAAACTCTCATTATTTTGTTTATTATCCTCCTTCATACTACTCATTAATTCCTTATTATCCTTCTTCATGCTACTCATTAATTCCATTAATTTTTCCCAATTTAGTCCTCCTCTGGCTTCCTCTTTATCGCCCGCCTGTTGTTCCATTCCGGTGTCTGTAACTACCTCTGCTTCTTCTTCCCGTCTATCTTCTTCCGTTTCTTGTTCCTTCTCCATCCTTTTAGTAACACCTCTCGTATGCATTCCTGTGCCTCTAATGGTTGCCTGCTCAAGTTAAGTAATAATTAAGACGGTTTTTTACTTAACTAAAGCCCACTCGTTGAGCGCCAATTTGTAATTAAACAAGTTTCAAATTGTTGTTACGGTGTTTAATTATATTCGAGGATATTTGAAAGCCCCACTGTTGGGTTCGCCAATTTGTAATTAAACCTTTTAATGAGTAACTAGTGTTGCGGGATTATCGTTAATTCAGCCCACATTGAATTAACCAATCTGTTTATAAGGAAAATATTTATTAAGTTGTTACAGATGAAACCTCCTGAAACTCAATATTAATTCATAGAAGAAAACAATTATTTATTATAGTTGTTACGACTCGTATGTTGAACATAAATCTGTGTTAGTTAATTACCATGTGTTTTACCATAGAATAACGCTATATTACGGGTATTATAGTTAATAAATTGAGAATTCTCTCCAACCCTAGTCCGTCCGTATTGTGTAATTCAATTCAAAAATTGTGCAGTAAACACGCTAGTTTGGTAATCTCACGTTCTACTAGCTGTTGACTATGAGCGCGGTTGTTCGTAATTGGCTTGCTTCTAGGTTAACTGGTTCACCAGAGTTTAATCACCCTTTTACCTGTAAATTACTCCACACACCACATATAATACCTATTCTACAATAATATAAAACGTTATCATATACAAGAAGGATTCTTTATTTATTTTGTACTTTAATTCAAACTAACAGTGCTCTTCATGACTATAATAGAATGATATCGATTATACAATGATAGATCGATAGTTTAGTTGACCAGGTTCCTTTTATTTTATACAAATTAAATATAATATTAAATATCTCTTATCCCAGGGTACGTGTGATTCTTTTAACGATTAGTAAGGCCAGGTAATGCAAAATTAAGGTTACTTAGTATTACAAAATGTTATTAGTTCTTACTATATTAAAATTAAAAATAAGCTGGTGTTACCGGGTTTGATGACTCTCAAGGCAGCATTGTATTTCTGCAAACAGTTGAAGATTACAATTTAGGTTACTTCCATCCAGAAAAAGTGTTCCGATTCTTAATAAAATTGACGGTGTGATGTACTGGAAAGCCCCCGGAACTCTTCTGACCTTCGTTCTTCTCTTACGATCCTTGTGGTTGTCGGTCTCGTTGGAAATGGAGTCGTATTATAACTTCTTCTTGAAAGTGAAGGTTATTTCTTCAGAAACAAGGTCCTTGTATATTTTTTCTATAATTCCATTAATTTAGGCCTTTTGCTTCCCTCAATTAGTCTCCTGGTTAGATGGGAAATCGGGTTTAATACTAAATCCATCGGAATTATCTTGACGAGTGAAGTAAGAATTTCTCGACCTTTTTAGAGGTATTTGGTTATAATTTTGAAATCTAATTTATTTTATTATTCATCAGTTTGTATTATAGGATTAGGTTTCGACTTTAATTTATTAATTTAGATTCATTTTTGTTAATTTGTGTCATCCTTTTTAAAAGTGTCTCCTCATCTGAACTCAATAGCATATAACAATCGAATAATTGAAAATCAACAAGATTTTTTACATTTTAGTTACCCTAACAACCACTACTTTCTGTCATTGGATGATATTTGATATCCTAGAGCCAGAATTATAAAACATTACTACTCTTTTTTAATAAAATACTCCATGCTTGGAATTATACCAAATTACCTAAAACTCTCACCCAATCTACCTTATTAAACCGTATATACTTTACTATAGTTCATTTGACTGGACTTATTAAAAAGGTATTAATTTCCTTTTACAAATATTAAATTTAGGCCTATAAGTTTTCTTACAACTGTTATAATAATTTTGTTTTTAACTTAATTTTCTTTACCTGACCTACTGTACAGATAGTCATAGGTTTATTGCTACTTACATTAATTTATACTTCCTGGTTTTAATTCATTATATTAATTAATTCCTCCTGGAACCTTTCACTACCTTATAACATAATTATCAGAACTACTTGTCAACTTTTAAACACTTATTGCCATACTGGCCAAGTTTACAAACATTAGTTCAAAACAACTTCATTAATCAATTTCAGTCAATACATTTAACATAATATAATATCTAACACCTGTAATTATACTTAATTGTCTAAAGACAATTTTAACATAAATGAAAGGAGTACCACTGACTAAGTACTTCTATAAAACAACAGTTTCCCTCTTACTATCCACAAAACATAAAATGAATATCTTGTAAACACTACCATGCTACAGCATAACAACAAGTACAATTCGCAACACATTAAACATTAATTGTAATAGTATTTTATACTTCATAACCACATATTAAACTCCTCCCATTTGATACAATGTTTATATTCTACACTCCATATTATTTATTACATCTTTTAAATTTATGTACACCTCAGATGTATTAATTACTTCGTAACCTTAATGTTTTGGTGTTGTTCTAAATCATAGTTACTTCATTTTTTATGTAACGTTGGGGACCTCAAATCTGTTACGTTACATAACACCCCCCCCCTTCGAAAGAAGTTTATTTTGGCTCAACTAAGTTTAGTAAAAATAAACTTATAGCTCGTACCTGACTAGTTTGTCCTCTTACTCATAATATTTTTTTATTTCGGACTGGTTATATGTACCCTTCACTCTATTATTTACGGGGTCAGATACCACGTATGTATTGTTCTGATTGTCCTGGCTTATTACAAAAGGTCCAACACATAATAGCAACAATTTCTTTGCTATTCCTTCGGAACTGCTTGGTTGCTGACGGTTTCTTATTAAAATTTTTTCGCCGATGGTGTATTTAATGATGTTTTTTCGGGTAGCATCCTGTTTTTTCCTTCGAGTTTCCAGTTTGTGGAGTAGTCTATTATACACATGGGTAAGGTCAAGTTCTTCTTCAGGTCTTTCAGGGAATGGTATTAATTTGGTAATTTCTCGAGGTGGTAGTTTTGAAAACATCATCTGGTATGGTGTAACACCAATGGTTTCGTGATAAGCAATATCTAAAAAGGTTTCGGTTTCCTGTAAGAATTCACTCCATTTCCTATGATTGTCATAATAATAAGTACGAAGTACTCGTCCTACCTCTCTGAGTACCCTTTCTGCTGGATTACTACTAGGATGATAAATTGAAGTTTTGTAGGTTTTAATTCCTCGATTTGACATTTCTAATTTCCATTTTCGACCCTTGAACTGGGTTCCATGGTCCGTTATTATGGAATATGGAGTGCCCACATCTATGAGGTACTTTTCTGCGATTACCTTGATGATAACATTGGTGGATGCCTTGCTGATAGGGTACAGCTTAGTGTAACGTGTGAAATGGTCCAAGATGATTACAATATATTTATATCGGCGCCTGCCTCCACTACGTGGGAAAGGCCCGCAAATGTCAAGAAACGTTTTTCTAATTTCCTTTCTGAAGTAATGGTTATTAAAGACCCCTCCTTTCGTTCATTGTTTACCTTACCCCTTTGACATATTCCACATCGTTTTATTAATTCCCTTACCTTCTTGTTCAAACCCTTAATATACACATGCTCCTCCAGTGCCTTTACTACTTTGATGGAACCCATGTGTCCATACATTCGATGGTAATTCTTTATTATTAATGATTCTGTAGATTTGGGAATGTATAATTTCCATTTATTTTTTACAACAGGGGATTTTATGAAGATTAACCCTTTATAATTTTGATAATACTGCATAATTATAGTATCATTACTGATGAGACGTTCTTGTATGGTGGACAATCTCTGATCCCTTGCTTGTTCTTCCTGAATTTTGGTTAATACTTCTACTAATTCTTCTCTAGCTAATATTACAAGATATATTTTTCCAACATCCTCCCTTTCAATTTCAAAAGTACCATTCTCCAGGTCCACCCTAGATAGAGCATCAGCTACAGTGTTCTGTTTCCCTGGCACGTATTCCCATGTTATGTTGTATTCCTGGAGAGCCAATATCCAACGAGTTAATCTACCATGGCTTAGTTTGCACCTTTGTATAAATGATATGGATTTTTGGTCGGACCGTACTGTTAAAGGATAACCTAATACATATGTTCGAATTTACTGCATGCAAATACCACACTCAATAATTCCTTTTCCGTGACACTGTAATTTCTTTCACACTGATTTAGGACCCTGCTGGCAAAACTTATTACTTGGTGGTCTCCTTCTTGATCTTCCTGATATAACTCAGCACCCAGACTCACATCACTGGCGTCGCAATTTATAAAAAATTTTTGATCAAAATCAGGATGATGCAGAATGATGTTTTGTAAAAATTTCTCCTTAATTAAAATGAATGTCTCATCATCTTCCTCTTTCCACTTCCATTTATGTTTAGATGACAGCAAGTGTTTAAATCTTGCTGTTAATTGGGAATAATTCCTTTGGAATTTCCGGTAATAGTTGCACACTCCTAGGAATGATTGCAGCTGTCTAATGTTTTTAGGTCTGGGGAAGTTTTGAATAGCTTCCACTTTTTCAGGGGATGTTGATATTCCATTTTCAGAGAGTATGAACCCTAGGAATTGTAATTGATTGGTTAATAATTTTGACTTATTCAATTTCAATGTAATTTTGCTCTTTTCTAACTTGCTTACACCATTTCCACACGTCGGCAATGTTCCTCCCATGTGGTTGAAGTTACCAATATATCATCTACATATACTGTTGTGAAGGCTAACACTTCTTCACCTAGAACCTGGTCCATGCATTTAATAAAAACCGCCACAGAGTTTACTAATCCAAAAGGAAGACGTTTAAAATAATTTCTACCTTCAAATATAAAGGCAACGTAATTTCTACTGTTGGGATGTAACTCCACCTGCCAGTATCCACAAACAGCATCCCAAATACTCATATATCTGCAATTCTTAAATTTCTTCATTAACTCTTCAATTTCCCCTGGTGAGGTTCTATCATTTATTATATTTTTATTTATCTCCCTGGCGTCCAAACATAAACGTACGATACCATCCTTTTTCTTTATGGCTACTATAGGGCTGGTGTATGGTGATGAGCTATTCTCAATTATGTCCTGTTCCATCATACTCTGTATTTCCCTTCTCACTGCTGGTTTTAGGGATTGGGGTATAGGATATGATTTCCGGTTAAAGTTAATGGGGTGTTTAAATTACAATTCACAAATAAAATTCTTGGCTTCTCCTGGCAAATCCGAAAATACTTTTTTATATCTGTTATAAATCTTTATTAATTGATTCTTTTGTTCAGGTGTTACTCTATTATTATTACTGGCAGTTTTAAACAAATAAATCTCTTGCAATTTTTCCTTCCATTCATTCTCCTTAGTACAGGCTAATTCCTCAAAAGGTGTTCTATATTCCATTTCATCATCACGCATTAGAGTAAAAGAATGTCGTTGGTGAGTGGCATTTTTGTGATCCACTATTTCACTTGACCATTCTCCATTTTCATGGTACAGGGTTATTCTTCCTCTGCCCATATTAATAATAGCTGAGTGGCGCCGCAGCGTATCACACCCTAGCATCGCTTTAAATGGTAATCCTTGAGCTACCATAAACACCATAGGAATAGTTCTACCTTCACTAGATACTTCCATCATTACTTGCTGTCGTATTGTTTTATTTGGTCTGCCAGTAGCACCTATAATTACCATGTTATTAACTGGTAATGTTGGTATATTTTTCTTATATATCTCCCTTATTCGGTTATATTCTACCTTGTCCAGGAGCGACACGTTCGCGCCGGTATGAATCACCATCTCTGTCATAACTCCCTGTAATTCAGCCATTACATAGATAATTTGATTGTTAGTTTTATTCTCTGACGGTAACACTTCTTCCGTTAAATCATTTCGTATGTCCTTTAAATAATTGTTCCTTGTAATGTTTATAATTTGGTTGCTTTCCTTTTGTATTCGTACATACCCTTCCAATCCCAGCAGCGAGGGGTTACTTGATACTTCCACTGCTGTACTTAGTTTTCCATCCTATCCTGCGGATGATCGTCCCTCGCAGTGGTTCCTGGGTTGCCATCATCGGGTCTAAATTCTCTATGGTTTTCTTGGTGTCTACGTAGATCCTCCTCTCGACTTCTATTACTGGGTTGATGTCGTTGGTCGTTGTTTGTACGGTTGTTATTCCAATACTCTCTCCCATTATCAAAATTCCTGCGGCCTGCTCTGTATCGGTTATTATCATAATTAATATAGTGATTACTTGGGTAATGATTGTTGCGATAACAATTATTTATAAATTGGTCATTCACCCATCGGTGATAATTATTATGGTTAAATCGATTTGTTCCTGGACGCGACTCTTGATTTGGCTCCTCCCTTCTGTTGTTGTAATATTCACTTTGCCGTCGGGACCTTTGATAATAGTCTTCCATTTCGTAACTGGCCAACAAGGTTTCCATTGTTACTACTGTCTTTACTTGTCCACTGCGTCTGGCACGAACTATCTCTTCTTCAAAATGGTAAGACAATTTATTTACCAAACATTCCTCTGGTATTCGCGGTTCCAAATGACGCGCCAAACACACCTTTCCCAAAAAGTAAGTAGTTGGTGACTGCTCTTGATTAAAATTGAATCTCCCATTGGTAATGTTATCTCCAATCATGTTCTGTACGGAATCCGACCAGTATTTTGACCTAAAAGTCCTTTTAAACTCTTCATAATTATTAAGTTCATTCCGGACTGCTGACCACCAATTATCATTTATACTTTTAAAACACTCATCTAATAAACTTTTTATTATGTTCCATCGGGTTACCTTAATTCTGCTAAACCATTCATCTATTCTCTCCAGAAATTCTATGGGATTTCCTCTATAAATTTTAAAATTAATATTTTCTTTTTGTTCAGGGGCTATGTGATGCGCCAGATACATTGGTCGATTTTGTAAAATTTCTATTGATTCTTTTATATTACTCAATTCCTGATTTTTCATATTTTCTATAGTTTCTTTATTTTTAACTACTTGGGTTTTTATTTGTGTTATCTCGTTATTTACTATTTCAATTCTCCCAGCCATATTAATTTGCACTTCGTCCAATTTCTCTTGGTTTTCTAATTGTACTTCCTTTATCCTAGTTTTGTTAGTATTTTCCCCTTGGTTAATTTTGGCCTCTACTTCCACTGCGAGTTGTACGATGGTTTCATCTGTCTTTTCCAGACCCACCTTAATTTCAGTTATTTGCTGTCTTACTTCCTCTTCACTATTATCTACCCTTTTATTGAGTGTTTCATTGACATTTGCAACCCTTTCATTGATGACTTCCCTCAACACTTGGTTTTGTTCATTTATAATTTGCCTCAACTCCTTATTACTGTTTTCAATTTTCCCGTCTATTTGTCTGTTATTTTCTTGAATCTGCTTTAAGCTCTCATCGTTCCTGTCAAACCTTTCATTAATTTGGTTTAAGCTTTCATTCATCAGCCGGTTATTTTCATCATTTTCCTCTTTATTTTTGTCAAACTTCTCATTCATTAGTTTGATTAAATTCTCACTCAAAATTTCGTTTTGTTTCTTTGAGTTTTCGTTGATACTGTCTATTTTATTTTCCAGCTTTTCCGAATTTTCATTTATACTGTCTATTTTATTTTCCAGTTTTTCTGAATTTTCGTTTATACTGTCTATTTTTTCATTGATCTGTCTAAAATCGGCCTTCAATTGTTCATTATTTTCATTTATGGTTTGCCTTAAAAGTTCACTAGTACTTTCCTTAATACTGTCTATTTTTTCAGAGGTTTCTTCAAATTTTTTATTTAATTCTTCCTTCTGTTTCCTGGAATCTTCTTTGATTTGTCTTAAACTCTCATTATTTTGTTTATTATCCTCCTTCATACTACTCATTAATTCCTTATTATCCTTCTTCATGCTACTCATTAATTCCATTAATTTTTCCCAATTTAGTCCTCCTCTGGCTTCCTCTTTATCGCCCGCCTGTTGTTCCATTCCGGTGTCTGTAACTACCTCTGCTTCTTCTTCCCGTCTATCTTCTTCCGTTTCTTGTTCCTTCTCCATCCTTTTAGTAACACCTCTCGTATGCATTCCTGTGCCTCTAATGGTTGCCTGCTCAAGTTAAGTAATAATTAAGACGGTTTTTTACTTAACTAAAGCCCACTCGTTGAGCGCCAATTTGTAATTAAACAAGTTTCAAATTGTTGTTACGGTGTTTAATTATATTCGAGGATGTTTGAAAGCCCCACTGTTGGGTTCGCCAATTTGTAATTAAACCTTTTAATGAGTAACTAGTGTTGCGGGATTATCGTTGATTCAGCCCACATTGAATTAACCAATCTGTTTATAAGGAAAATATTTATTAAGTTGTTACAGATGAAACCTCCTGAAACTCAATATTAATTCATAGAAGAAAACAATTATTTATTATAGTTGTTACGACTCGTATGTTGAACATAAATCTGTGTTAGTTAATTACCATGTGTTTTACCATAGAATAACGCTATATTACGGGTATTATAGTTAATAAATTGAGAATTCTCTCCAACCCTAGTCCGTCCGTATTGTGTAATTCAATTCAAAAATTGTGCAGTAAACACGCTAGTTTGGTAATCTCACGTTCTACTAGCTGTTGACTATGAGCGCGGTTGTTCGTAATTGGCTTGCTTCTAGGTTAACTGGTTCACCAGAGTTTAATCACCCTTTTACCTGTAAATTACTCCACACACCACATATAATACCTATTCTACAATAATATAAAACGTTATCATATACAAGAAGGATTCTTTATTTATTTTGTACTTTAATTCAAACTAACAGTGCTCTTCATGACTATAATAGAATGATATCGATTATACAATGATAGATCGATAGTTTAGTTGACCAGGTTCCTTTTATTTTATACAAATTAAATATAATATTAAATATCTCTTATCCCAGGGTACGTGTGATTCTTTTAACGATTAGTAAGGCCAGGTAATGCAAAATTAAGGTTACTTAGTATTACAAAATGTTATTAGTTCTTACTATATTAAAATTAAAAATAAGCTGGTGTTACCGGGTTTGATGACTCTCAAGGCAGCATTGTATTTCTGCAAACAGTTGAAGATTACAATTTAGGTTACTTCCATCCAGAAAAAGTGTTCCGATTCTTAATAAAATTGACGGTGTGATGTACTGGAAAGCCCCCGGAACTCTTCTGACCTTCGTTCTTCTCTTACGATCCTTGTGGTTGTCGGTCTCGTTGGAAATGGAGTCGTATTATAACTTTTTCTTGAAAGTGAAGGTTATTTCTTCAGAAACAAGGTCCTTGTATATTTTTTCTATAATTCCATTAATTTAGGCCTTTTGCTTCCCTCAATTAGTCTCCTGGTTAGATGGGAAATCGGGTTTAATACTAAATCCAACGGAATTATCTTGACGAGTGAAGTAAGAATTTCTCGACCTTTTTAGAGGTATTTGGTTATAATTTTGAAATCTAATTTATTTTATTATTCATCAGTTTGTATTATAGGATTAGGTTTCGACTTTAATTTATTAATTTAGATTCATTTTTGTTAATTTGTGTCATCCTTTTTAAAGTGTCTCCTCATCTGAACTCAATAGCATATAACAATCGAATAATTGAAAATCAACAAGATTTTTTACATTTTAGTTACCCTAACAACCACTACTTTCTGTCATTGGATGATATTTGATATCCTAGAGCCAGAATTATAAAACATTACTACTCTTTTTTAATAAAATACTCCATGCTTGGAATTATACCAAATTACCTAAAACTCTCACCCAATCTACCTTATTAAACCGTATATATTTTACTATAGTTCATTTGACTGGACTTATTAAAAAGGTATTAATTTCCTTTTACAAATATTAAATTTAGGCCTATAAGTTTTCTTACAACTGTTATAATAATTTTGTTTTTAACTTAATTTTCTTTACCTGACCTACTGTACAGATAGTCATAGGTTTATTGCTACTTACATTAATTTATACTTCCTGGTTTTAATTCATTATATTAATTAATTCCTCCTGGAACCTTTCACTACCTTATAACATAATTATCAGAACTACTTGTCAACTTTTAAACACTTATTGCCATACTGGCCAAGTTTACAAACATTAGTTCAAAACAACTTCATTAATCAATTTCAGTCAATACATTTAACATAATATAATATCTAACACCTGTAATTATACTTAATTGTCTAAAGACAATTTTAACATAAATGAAAGGAGTACCACTGACTAAGTACTTCTATAAAACAACAGTTTCCCTCTTACTATCCACAAAACATAAAATAAATATCCTGTAAACACTACCATGCTACAGCATAACAACAAGTACAATTCGCAACACATTAAACATTAATTGTAATAGTATTTTATACTTCATTACCACATATTAAACTCCTCCCATTTGATACAATGTTTATATTCTACACTCCATATTATTTATTACGTCTTTTAAATTTATGTACACCTCACATGTATTAATTACTTCGTAACCTTAATATTTGGGTGTTGTTCTAAATCATAGTTACTTCATTTTTTATGTAACGTTGGGGACCTCAAATCTGTTATGTTACAACGTTAAGACAGTGAGTAGGACAACACACTTTCATCGTATATGATGAGGTACAGAAGAAAGAAATTGGTAAATTCCACGCAACGTCATTTAGGAAGTTCTACACATAAAAGTAATGAGGTCAATGAAACCAGTCAGATCAGCTGTTGTTGAAGCCACCCTACAAGGTCACGAGCAGTGAGCGTGTGAAGAGGGGAGGGAAGACGTATGTGTACCCTCCAATTAAGGAATACTATTCTTTATTAATTGTTATATTTTTTTATAAACAATAATAAAAAAAATGTAATAAATAAATTTATTAAATTTTTTATTACCAAGCAGAGGGATAATGCGACAGTACAGATAATTGCTGTACTGAGCATTGAATATAAAAATTTAAATACACATAATAAATTGTAAAATAATTAATAATGTATTAGAAGTAAGCATGTCAGGGATTGCAAGCTTGGCTCAGACAAAAATATGGACAGGTGTTTCGACCTGAATCGACTTGTACACACACACAGATGTAACTGAAAGTGTGTATAACAGTATTTTGCATGTGTGTGTGACGCAGGTCTATGCAGGCGAGTTTGGCACCCCAGTATGAATAATTGTGTAATTGCTGTTTTTCCTTAATTATTCATAAACTATAAATAAGGAGTAAAATCCAAAGACACAATAAAATGTAATAAAATTAACTACATACTGTGCACGAAAACCATGTGAAAGGGACACACCGTACGAGTGTAGTGGCGAAATAACTGTGTACAGATCGAAAGGGTTAAGCTACAATGTCCAAAAGTACAGTGAACATGTGTAGTGAAAATAGTTATAAGATGGGTATAAGAGTATACTTACAGGACTCTGCAATTCGCAGAAATATAAGAAATAGCGAAATTGACGAGGAGTGGGGGAACAAAACCCAGAGACAATTTCAGACATGTCGATTTCGTACAACTGCAGGTGTTAACCAAGACGTGGGTATAAATAGGACACACACGCTACAGTTGTATCTTTTTTGATCACCCACAGTTGCAGCGGGAGCTTCTGCCCGTCCGCACGGAGTATTTATTTTTTGTAAATAGTTTCATCCTTCCAGTTACACACAACTATGTAACTGAGTTGTAAATACAATCACTTTTAAATAGTAACAGAATTACATGAGAAGAAAATCCATATAAGATGATCAACTGACGTCCAAAACAGCACGAAAAGAAGTAACATGAAGTTCCGGAGAGCGAGAGAGCTGACGACTTAGTTCCAGAGAGCGAGACGATGCTGGAGTCTAGAGGCGACTACGCTGGACATGAGGAATGGTACTGGAGTCTAGAGTGGCTGCGCTGGACAAGAGGAACATTACTGAAGTCTGGAAACGACGCTGGACAAGAGGAACATTACTGAAGTCTGGAAACGACGCTGGACAAGAGGAACATTACTGAAGTCTGGAAACGACGCTGGACAAGAGCAATTGATGCTGGAGTTCGATACGAGGACGATTACAGATGGATCGATTGCGACTGAGCATGATTGACAACAATAAGGTGATAAACAACTTATTTATCTCTTAGTCGAACAATTAACTCAAAGACAATTAAAGACATTATTGTTTTATTTTAAAGTTAAGAGCCAATGTTTCTTGTAAATATAGAGTTAAAATAGTAGATATTATCGAAGTAAGATTAACATAAACAAGAGCTCAAATTAGTATTGAAATGAAAAGAATGCAAAGCATTTAAGTAAAAAAGTAGAGTTTTATAAATCAGTTCTGAAAAAGAAAGATAAATTCAGTAGCTATTAATATGTTGAATTTCGTTACAATATCTAAAAAAAAAAAGATATTTAAGCATTGATATTTAGAAGCACACTAATTGTCTGAGTAGTCAGGAAATGATATTTTTAATTAAATAATTATTAGAATAGAATATTTAGTCAGTAAGGATGTATACAGCGTAAGCCTTATGGCATAGTAACAAAGCAATAATGAATGTTTTTAAGTCGAATCAAGTGCCTTGCGCACAATTTCATTATTACTAAATAAATTTGAAATACCGTTACAAGTTACATAGAGTTATTATTACAGATACACCTGAACCCCAAATACATACACGCCATTATAGGAATGTTATATAAAGAGTATGAGTTAAATTAATGTACAGATTAAAATATACAAAGAAGGGTAATTTGTCACCTTTTGGCATCCCAAAGAACACGTGGGACTCCACAAATTTAAAATGCACTTAAATGATGGTATTTAAAAAGGTTGCAAGTGCTTTCTGCCATTCTTCTGTTTCTTCTCTTTCCTGCCTGCATTTTTCACCCTGTCGTTTTTCTACTTCTTCCGCCTCCTGTCTGCATTTCTCATCCTGTTGTTTCTCCATCTATAACAGCAGCGCCTGGAAATTTTCTATCATCTGACTCTCTAGTCTTGTAGAAAGTGTCCACTGTTAACGGTTCTATCCCACTTCTGACACCACTGTTATGATAGTCTAGTGATCGTCGTATGGTACAGTGGAAAACAAAATACAATACACCAATTAAGTCACTAATCACCAGCTTTAACTATCACAATTAAACAGTTTGTAATCAACAAGATAGTCTCTTACAACAAATAAAAATAAAAATTGTTCACACGCAATAACAATGTCAACTAATATAAAACACAATTGTATTACAATTGGCCCGCACAATTATAAAACACAACACTTCATCACAATACTTCGAACCGGACTGTGTAAATCACCTGACAATAACTGAATTAAGCGCCGCTGAATGCCTATATTTATACCCTGCTAAAATTCCACATACTATGTATCAGCGCTACACTAGAGCGTAATTGATTGCGGCCTTGACACAATGTGCACAGCCGGCGAAGTGTAGAAAAGTCTCGCTGGTTAAACTTTGTACCTATGAAAACTTTGTACTACTGCATTGCAGGTGCGTGTAGTGACGTCATTTTTATATCTGTTATCTGTTGCCGGTTTCAGGCAGGCCGACAGCAGACAACTTTAAATTATTCTACACAAGACTCCGAGCAGGCCACTCATCTCAATCGCCATTCGCGGCTACATTATTTTCAGTGTTCTAAATTCTTAGCATGATCAGCATGCGCTAATTTACTCAGGCAATCTCAGCCTTTTTACGCACGATTATCTCATTCAGTACTTAATTCTATTTCAATTATTAGGCATCATGCCGCTCTAAAACTGCACGCTCCAGCAATTCACTTCAAATAATTTCAATAAAAGATTAACTCAATAACTTATACAGTCCACTTCATCATTTCATTTCACCAGCACCTCAATAAGCGTTCCTAAGACTAACTCAAGATATTCATCGAGAGCGTCTAAGACGCATCACTCGCTAACACATCTTGAGATCACATACGCACACAACATTACAGCCGGATTCCACTGGAATAGCCCAGAAGCACGTAGAATGTTCTGTAATGGCATAACACTATTCCGGATTACATAACATTATTAATTTAGCTTCTTGTTTTAACAATGACTCTGTTTGGGTGATTAAGTCTTGTGCAAAGCGATGCTTACACTGTTGAAAGCTATTTTGAAAATGGGACACACGTTTCTTTCATATATCAAAATATTCAGTTTGTAAAATATACAAAATAAACTTTAATAGTGTAATAACATACCTTCCATTAGGAAGAAGAGAAGCCTGAAGGCGTCCTGTAACTAGTGGTTGTTGTGTCCTCCACTTTGAGTATGCAAATACAGGCACACTGGAGGCAGGGTTCCTACTGAATACAACTACATGGTTGCCTATCTGCACAGACACAAAGAAAAACAGAAAATCAAAACTAAGATACTTTATGTTGTGTTGTGTAAGATATTATGTATAGCTGACATCAGCTATCTCAGTTCTGTAGCATGTGAGCTCAGCAGCAACATCTAATATTGGAGCTGTATATTAAGTAAACAAATACATTCGATGACTGAATAAAAGATTATCAATATAAATATTAAACTGTTAAAACGTTTTGTTCTATAACTAAATAGTTATGGATATATTAAAAAAAATTAAACCTGGTAGTCGTGGGACTACCGGTAGACATGGAATCATGGGTAGACTTGTGCTTTGGGAAGGAATGAAGGGTTGGTTAAATAAACAGCTCTCATCGTCTTAATGTTCTCATCGTCTGTTTTCTTGCTAGCTAGCCGTACGCTCGATCTGAGTCGCTTTGGGGGCACGCCGGATGACCCAGGTATCGGAGATGCGGGCCGCTTGGGCGCTGACGGGGTTTTGTCAATCTTCAAATGGTTGCCATTTTCTAAGTTCTCGGCCGATTTCTTTGATTTTAGTCTCAAACGATAGGCCTGTTGACGCTCTGCATAGGATTTGCCGGTTTTCGGTTTGAGATTTTTGGTTCGAGTTTTATCGCGATTTTTAGGTCGAAGCATTTCAAATTTTTGAGTTCAAATGTTATTATTTTCTGTGAGTGCTTCTGGTACTCGGAATTGGTGTTATTGGAGAGATTTAGTTCTGAGGATCACACCGCACTTTGTATTTTCGCGATCGGACTTGTAGTTCCCGAGATATTTAAGTTTTAGTGGTGCAATTTAGAAATTTTCGGCGCAAAAACACCCTCACGCAGACAAAGCCTAGAGGCGACTGAAGTCAGTTGTCAAAATTCTCAGTACTATTGGTGGAAGGGGGCCAAGTGACTCGATCACCTGACACCTGGTTTGCTGGGATTGGTTGAGCGGTTCGTGAGATAGTGGTATGCCGAAAGTACATCTGAAACATAACGGTCAATTTTCGCGAAACGTGCGAGTAAGACATTACATACCTATGGATTCCATGTCAAAATATGCACATGTAGATTAAAAAAAATCAATCTTATTGGTTGCTGTTTTGCCAAGCTGCTGTTTTTGGAACTTCTGGCCAAGCACTTTCATATACTTGTGGCAGTTTTTCTTACAGAAAAATAAAAATTTCCAAATTATTTGAAAATATTTTGTACAGTATACATCCTATACTCCAATCAAAGTTTTCATGAAAATTTATAGGTTTGTAGTGTTTGTGGATGGAAATATTTACTTTGTCATCTTCTTAATCAAAAATCTTAATGAAAGTGATTCGATGAAAGACCCCTCTTTATATTTTTGCAAAAAGTACATTACCCTGCTTATTAAATAGTATTTAGAAATTAATATATGCATAAAATAATGCGTATAAAAATATGCATGTCGTTATGCAACATCCACCTATGGTTTTCCCACAGCTCAGTCACTTCCTGCAAACAGCACCCTCAAACACCTTAAAATTTCCTTGCTTACTATCTGATTATGTAGAATGAATTCACAATGGACTAAGCCTTCCCTGTAAAAAAAAGCACCATCAAGTTCATGTTTAACTGGGAAACCATGTGGGCTTTTTTGGCTGAGGCGATCCTTTCCCCACCCGTTGTGATGATTGTGTCTTGGTTTCGACATCGTAACCATGAACTGTTATGATACTAAGTATCATCTCCTGTTATGATATTTTTCAAGAAGTTTTAATCGCACCGACTGAAGTAGTTCTTGACTGATGTTTTCCTGGAAATATGATGCATGTTAAGCTTTTCTGTTACAACTGTGTGGTATGATCCTGTGGTACTGACATTCATTTCCTCAGCAATCTCTCAGTCATTTAAACGGACATTTTCATGAATCATAGTGTGAAGTGCATCGATGTTATCATCGTTTGTTGATTTGGAAGGTTGTCCAGGTCTGGGGATCTTCATTGGCCGATGTTCTGCCTGCTTTAAAATGACTGAAACCATTCATAGCACTGTATTTGGTTCATACAGTCTTCCAAATATCTTGTTGCGAGAAGCGTACCGAACAATAAACAACAGAGGGATTGGAACTTTCTCCACTCCCCCCCGTCCAGTGTGGCAGCTGTGCATCATTCAAGTAGATGATTCTGGTGAGTTCCAGGAACTACGCATTAAGCAGCTGGCGTGCAGTTAAGGAGGGAAAGCTGTACTCGGCCTCAACACAGCATATATAAAGCCGAGCGACTTCCGCTAGTGTGGATTGAGTGCTCGTGAAAGTGAGGAGTTATTGTGTTATGTGTTTTATAACTGTGCAATGCTCTATTAGTAGACACTGTTTATTGCGTGTGAACGATTTTTATTTGGTTTGTAATAAGAGACAGTGTTGTTAATTATGAACTGTTTAACTGTAAAAATTAAAGCTGGTGATTAGTGACTTAATTGGTGTCTTGTACTATATTTTGTTTCCACTGTACCTACGACGATCAAGTAGACCATCGTAACAGTGGTGTCAGAACGGATAGAACGGTTAACAGTGGAAACAGTGGACACTTTGTACAAGATGAGTGTAATTCATAATTAATCGGAAAACAATGGATACCAGTCAGATGACAGAATCATTCAAAGCAATGCTACTACAGACGGAGAAACGACAGGATGAGAAACGCAGACAAGAGGCGGCAGAAGCACAAAAATGATATGATGAGAAATGCAGACAAGAAAGAGAAACTTCAGATGAATGACAGAAAGCATTAATGGAAGAACTAAAAGAAAAACTTAAGCATGAAAATGAAACACCAGAGGGACGAAAAAAAGAATACCGTATTTTCGCGTGTACCACGCGCACCTTTTTTACCAAAAAATATTTCGTAGAAATGGGGTGCGAGTGTTACACGAGGAAACTAACTTGCCAGTCTTCATCAGAGTGGTCATTGACCTTATGCTACCGCAATTCCTGTTCAAACCACAGTCACTACTATGTACCGTACATCGGGCGGATATTGACCTTGACTAAAGCATTGCACAGACAACACTTTCAACCCCCACTGCAAAATAGCAGGTAGCATTCATAGTGTTTCTAACAGTCTACTGTTAAAATTCGGTTCGTTCTGTACCGGTTTGTGAAAACGTAAGCTGTGTTTTGAAGTGTTTTATGGTATTCACCAAATGTTTATTGTGTTACGGTATTTACGTTATTCAATATCGAATTTACGGCAATCGTAATTACTACGGTATATCGTACTGTATCATATCATTTTAAACAATTTGTCTTCGTTTGTGTTTTGTGTTCTTTTAATTTATCAAGGTGTTGTTTCGTTTTACAATGGAATGTGGGAAAAGATTGCGTTCGTTTACTGCCGGAGAGAAGTTAAAAATTATAAACGAAGCAGAGGTAATAGGAAACAGAGCAGCGGGTCGAATATACGACGTGCCGGAATCGTGTATCAGAGACTGGCGTAAGAAAAAAGAAAAATTAACGGAAGCTCCTTTAAAGAAAAGAGCTTTTCGAGGTAAAGCTGCAAAATATCCTCAACTAGAAGTTAAACTTACAGCGTTTATAGATGATAAGCGTCAATATGGTTATGCTGTTTCCACAGAAATGTGCCAAATAGAGGCAATTAAGATTGCGAAGGAGCTGAATATTAACATAAATGAGTTTAAAGCAAGCAGGGGATGGCTTCAAAGGTTTTTTAAAAGAAGTAACCTTTCTGTTCGACGGAAAACAACGATATCTCAACGTTTACCAGAGGCGTACACTGATAAACTCTTGTGTTTTCAGCGTTATGTAATTCAGTTAAGAAAAATGAACAATTATCCACTATGCCAGATCGGCAACGCGGATCAAACTCCAGTTTATTTCGAGATGCCTGTGGATACGACAGGAAATAAAGTTGGTGACAAAACTGTAAAAATTCGTACAGCTGGTTGCGAGAAACAACGGTGCACTGTAATGCTTACTGTTTTAGCCGATGGAAAGAAACTGCCTCCTTATGTAATCTTGAAGCGGAAAAACCTTCCAAAAAATGAAAGTTTCCCACCAGGTTTGATAATGCAAGCTCAAGAAAAAGGGTGGATGGACAATGAGTTAGTGCTTGACTGGATAAAGCGCGTTTGGAATCGGCGACCTGGAGCATTATTAAAACGCCCAGAGATGCTTGTTATGGATAGTTTTCGTGGCCATCTGACTGACGACGTTAAGAAAGTTTTATCAGAAACAAAGACTGAACAAGTGATTATTCCAGATGGAATGACTTCGATGCTCCAGCCACTTGATGTGTGCATAAATAAGCCCTTCAAGTGCCAGTTAAAAAAAATGTACACCCAGTGGATGAGTACTGCACCACACGAGCTGACGCCGACAGGAAGACTCCGAAGGCCATCACTGACGCTGATCTGCAGTTGGATCATCAAAGCATGGGACAGTATACCAGAAGACTTAATAAAGAAAAGTTTCAAAAAAACTGGCATTTCCAACGCCTTGGATGGCAGTGAAGACGATAAACTGTTCGTTAGTGAAGATGAGGCAGCGTCTGCTTCTGATGAAGACTCCCCATTCGACAGTAGCAACGACGAATGAAAATCAGGTAAGACACTAGTAAAAAATTTTCATAAACTACATCAAACATACCGGTATCCCTTGGGTTTATAACTGTGTTCGTTTTCATTGATGTACTGTTCTAATGCACTCTTAATTTTCTTTAGGTTGGCAAACCCGAATTTACAATTACGGCTGGTTCTGTAACGATTGCTGTAACCTTCGCTTCTAATTACTGTATCTAGTTGTAATAAATATTAATTGTCATTGTAATAAACATACATTTTTTACTTGTAATAAAAAATAAATCCGTAAGTTAGTGTAACAAAAAAAGTAACTTGACGTTTATTTCATTAGTTATTACAGTTTTTCCCTTACAATAGATATATGGTAATACTATTCCAAATACTGGTATATGGTTTTTTTTCACATTTTTGAATACGCGATTTTTTTTTTTGTAGGACCTAAAAATAAGGGGTGCGCGTGTTACACGAGGGCGCGTGGTACACGCGAAAATACGGTAATTTAGTCGTCAAGCAGACGACGTTAAGGCGTTCGTACAAGATGATAACACTGCAAAATTCGTCCTTTCACAAGGTGAGCTAAACAAACAAGTTGACAGAATATCTGAAATAGAAAAATCTGTGTCAACTATAAAAACAAGTGTGTCAAGTTTAGAAGATTCTATTACAAATTCAATAAAACAAATTAAAAAGGAAGTCGAACGTTTAGTCAAAGAAATAGTTGATAAAGAAAACCCATCAATAAATGCTGATGAAGATTCAAAATATCAGAGAAATCGAACTGTAGTAGGGCCAGTGTTCGCAAAGGCTGCAACGTTTGATGGAAGCACTCATTGGAGAACTTATATTCGCCAATTTGAAGCTGCCGCTCGCTTAAATAAATGGACGGAAGAAGAGAAAGGACTTTCACTAATTCTTGCTAAAAATTCTTGCTGCACACAACTAATATAGAAAGTGCCAGCTGACAGTCAGAACGTCTATGCCAAATGAACTAAAGGTCTGGAATTACAGTACAGTGACCAGCATTAGTGCGAAGTGTACCGTGAACAACTTAAAGCGAGGCGAAAGCGTTCAGGGGAGAGCCTTCAACAGTTTGAAGCGAATATCGACTGACTGACGAGATTGGCTTATCCCGAAGAATCGGAGGACTTCCGGAAGTGGATTTCTCTCATTATGTTCATTGACGGTATCAGAGATCGTCAATTACAACAAGTGTTAAGAATGTCATGGCACGATAATAAATCAGACGCTCTTGTTCATGCTCTCCGTTTTGAAGCTGCCAAGTTGGCGACCTACATTAATCGAAGTATATCATCACGTTGTAGCCAAACGGATCCAATACCACAGTATCGTCATAGCGGACGGCATAAAGAGACGATTCAAAAACAACAGTTTAAGAAGTCAGCAGCGCCACAACACTCTTTCGAACCAAAGGATAAAGACAGAAGACCGAAGTGTTACAACTGTGGGAAATGTGGTCATCTACAGGTAGACTGCTGGAAGAATAAAATACCGAGAGAAGAGAGTGATCGCACCAATTGGAGAAGTAATGCCCTAGAACAGCACACAGTTTCCACGCTACATAAGACTAGTGGAAACCTGATCGTTAATGGATTTGCAGAAGGTAAATGAACATCATTTACAGCTGACATGGGCGCTACAGTGTCTATTGTACACCCTGACTTAATCACCAACCGATGGCCTCAAATTAGCTCTTGTATAATACAAGCCCTAATGTGTTAGGAAAGATAGACGTACGTGTATATCTGGGTCTTCTCGAGTTTAGCCACCAAATACTTGTTGCAGACATTGTTGATGAAGTGATTCTTGGCACGGACATTATGAATGCCTACGGATTTGTTGCGGACTTAAGAGAGAATGTCCTGAAGGTTGGACAAGAGAAGATAAAGCTTTGCATGGCTAAAATGTCAGGGTCTGCCAACCATTCAATCAAGCAAGTGGCATTGGCCGAAGAAGAAATCAACAGGTCTGGTCAAGAGGAACCTTTCCTATTCCAGGCGGAAATGGAAGAACTAGTAGAGGAAGTACACATACGTGAAACAGCAAAAGAAGTGACTGGAAAGCCAACTATGGGTGTCAAAGAAAACCCCTTGTTTGTTCCTGAGTTAATAGAAGCGCCCAGGGGGGGGTCGTTGTTGACGAGATCCAATCAGACTTGGATCAGCCAGTGGTGTTTAGGTCATCAGTACATGACGCAATGGGACTGATTCCAGCAAAACTAGCGGTTGAGCGGAAGACTCGTATTCCTGGGAACTTGATGTTCGGATCACACGAGACCGAATTCGAAGGACAGGAGAATTATCTTTCACAAGGACGTCCACCTAGATCGCCTGCCCAAGTATTACTTCAGAGATGGCTTGCCAGTTTGTGACGAACAGGCTTAAGGAGGGGGCAGTGTTGCGAGAAGTGTACCGAACAATCCAGAACTTTCTCCACTCCCCCCGTCCAGTGTGGTAGCTGTGCGTCATTCAAGTAGATGATTCTGGTGAGTTCCAGGAACTACGCATTAAGCAGCCGGCATGCAGTTAAGGAGGGAAAGCTGTACTCGGCCTCAGCACGTGTATATATAAAGCCATAGCTGCCGGGTTGTCGGTCAGTTATGTGAGCGACTTCCGCTAGTGTGGATTGAGTGCTCATCAAAGTGAAGAAAGATTGTGTTATGTGTTTTATAATTGCACAAGACTCTATTAGTAGACATTGTTTATTGCGTGTGAACAATTTTTATTTGATTTGTAGTAAGAGACAGTGTTGTTAATTACGAACTGTTTTAACTGTGAAAATTAAAGCTGGTGATTAGTGACTTAATTGGTGTCTTGTACTGTATTTTGTTTGCACTGTACCTACGACGATCAAGTAGACGGTCATAACAATATGAAGGATTTTCAATGTGTCTGTAAATGTTTTACTGATTTTGAAGCAAAATTTAACACAAACATGTTGTTTTTCAAGATTTTCATTTTCACGTTTTAAAAATCTGTAGCTTGAATACCAACATCAGTAGCATGATGAGTTAAGCAGTACTGTGTTTACAAAAGTTGCTGTTAGTTAGTGCCACTTGGAACACAATCCGTGTGCTGGTCAGCACATTGTTATAAAAGTCCACTTTTTTTATGAACAAACCTCGTATCTCATAGAGTATCTGAGGTGTGAGCTCCATATACATATAAAAAAACAAAACAATTCATTTGATATTACAAAAATCATGCTATACTAATAACATTTCTGAAAGTGCCTGGAGTAATACAGTGAAACCTGCCTAACCCGGACGCCCTATATACCAGAAACCTGGACAAATGGAAAATAAATTTCGGAATGGAGTTATTTCCTATATAAAATAATACTCTAAACCGGAAAACTGCCTAACGCGTAAATGGAATAATTTTCGGGAACCGTTTGCGTAAATAACCTGACTAAGACAGATTATTTTATGTGTAATACATAGCTATGTACTAAATTTTTTTGATCATTTTAAATTCTGAAAAAGTGATAGGCATTCATTTTGAGCGCGACTGTACTTGCACCGAAGTTCTAGGAACCATTAACTCTAATCTTTCTTCCAGGACGCAGCAGGTACGCTACATGGGGTAACATCTGTAAGTGAAAGTAATGTACCGTAACTTGTTCCAACCCTCTTGTACTGTAATACACACGGTAGGGTACAAGTGTTTGGTACTGTATTCATTTTCAGTTTTGTTCTGACAAGTGATTAAGTATGAGTGGAAGAACTGCGAACTTGAGTGATTTTTAAATTCACTTTTGACTGTATTTGTGTACGTAATTCAGTAACAATGACTTCTAAACATAAGACACTTACACTGGAGGAGAAAATTAAAGTTATTGAAGAACATGAAAAAAACAAACGTCCAGCTAAAGAATTAACCATGTTGTTCAAAGTGGGAAAACTCAAATTTATGACATTTTGAAAAACAAAATAAAAATTAAAGACGAGTGGGTAAAGGGAACAGCAGAACATGTGAAACGCATCATAAAATCTACGGACTATGGTGAAATAAATCGTGCTATGTTCGAGTGGTTCGTTAGTGCGCGCACTAAAGGAATTCCTATTTCTGGACCATTGATACAGACTGAAGCTTTAGAGACAGCAAAAAAAGTAGGCAAGCACAATTTCAAAGCGTCCAATGGGTGGCTCGAGAGTTTCAAACATCGCCAGAACATTGTTTTTAATGCTGCGTGTGGTGAAGCAAATGATGTTGATATGCAGACAGTAGCGGACTGGAAATGGAAAATTGGAGATCTAGTTGCGGGATATGAACCTAGAAATGTGTATAATGGTGATGAAACAGGTTTGTTTTTTAGAGTGTTGCCTTCAAAGACATCGACTGTACGTGGTGATAAATGCGCAGGTGGCAAGCTGTCTAAAGAAAGACTTACGTTATTTATTTGTGCTAACATGACTGGTGAAATTGAAAAACCTAAAGTGATTGGAAAATCAGCATGTCCCAGGCCCTTCCGACACCTGGATCGTAATTTCCTCCCAGTCAATTGGCGATCTAATAAAAAAGCCTGGATGACCAGTGCTATAATGGAAGAGTGGCTTCTTTCTTTTAATGGAAGAATGAAAAGTCAAGGTCATTTTGTTCTTGGACAATGCAACTTGTCATCCAAGGATTGATTTGTCTAATGTGAAGCTAGCCTATTTCTCCCCCAACACAACTTCAAATACACAACCTATGGATCAGGGTATAATTTATACACTTAAATCCTTTTATAGGAAGTTTGTACTGCAGTCACTTGTTGCTAAAATCAACACCTGTACCAATGTTTCTCAGTTTGTTAAACAGATTAATGTCCTTGATGCTGTTAACTGGATCCATCAGGCCAAGAAGAAAATTCTCCCCGAAACAGTGAAGAAGTGTTTCCTTAAAGCTGATTTTCCTGCACAAGCATCGGTGGATACACAAGATGTTACAGTGGAAAATTTACAGGAAATTTCCGTTCTCTGTAAGCAAGGAAATCTGCCAGATGAAGCTGAAGATGTAGTAAATTTTGATAATGAACTTGCCACGACTGAAGACATTCAAAGTGCAGCTGATATTGCTGCCGAAAACAGCAGGTGTGAAGTCATGGAAGAAATGGACGACGACGACGAAGGCAACGAAAGGGAGCTAAAAATACGCACTTCTGGAGAAGCACTATCTGTTGTGAGTGACCTTCAGGAATTTGCAGCTTCCAAGAATGTTCCAGAACTCCTGGAGTTGATGCAGGATGCAAAGGAGATCATACAACGTTCTCTTGTGAAGAAGTCGCGACAATGCACTTTGAAAGACACATGGGGGCAGAGAACTAGGAGAGAAACTGCAATTATTGTACGTAAGTTGAAAATACAGTAATACAATACATATGAACCTATTTTTTATTTAGACTTTTATTTTAAATTATTCCTTCATTGTAATCCTATGCGATCATATTTTTTGTACTTTGTTTTATTAAAACACAACCCTTTGTAAGATGGAAACCTGTGAAAATGGAAAAAATACCAGAACGATCGCGTTCCGTTTTAGGCAGGTTTTACTGTATAACAGAAAAATTGAAGCTGACCCCAAAAATCTGCATTGACGTTAAAGGAATCAATAAATGTAAGTCAGGAATATAAATTATTGAGATACATGAGTTGCAAGCAAATGAAAATGGTGTTATTAAAAAATACTGCAAACACTTTTTGATACAGTCTATTTCTTGATGTATATAATATATTTAATATTTATAATGACTTTACCTCAAGGTGGTTTTTCTTTATTTGGAACATGTTTCGGGACGCTTTGTGACCCATCCTAATTTTGAATCTTGTGAAGTACTTGTGTGTTGGTTGGTTGTTGTTGTTGTGGTTTCCTGTTGGCCTTTGGCACTTTAAACTGGTATTATTGTGTGTGATTGTGGTATATATATTTTGTGTATTTTCGATGTTGAGTGCTTTGACAATTGTGTCATGTTTTGACACAATATACACAATGAGACACAATATAAAAAATATTTTTATGGACTAAACTGACTTTAGTTTTCAAAGGATCATCATCTATTAAATCTACAACACTGAACTGTAACCACACTTTAGAAGAAATTACTGCCAGCAATTTATCAGTATGAATGGATTGGTCAAATACGAGATTTTACTTTGAGACGTGTCTGAACATTCCACATACACATGTTATCAATTCCATTGAACACTAAGAGGTGCTTCAGCAAAAAATCATCCTATATGAATATAAAAAAATTGTTCTTGGTTCAACTAAAATTACATTTCCTAAACAGATATTCAGGAAACATGAACCTTATTAGTGTCTTACTGTGTTTTGAAATAGACCTTGGTCTTGATCAACTGGTTAACCATAATAATGGTTTGTGGAATATGTATGTTCTTATGCTGTTTTGAATTCCAGTTTATATTTTAACTATTTGAACTATATTCTATAGCTTTTATATTAATTTTTATGATGCTATATAATTTTGTTTTAATTTTTCTTAATCTGTTAGTATTTTTTTTTAATGTCATTACTTTTCTTGAATTTTTTGTGACATTGTTGAGAAATGTTTTAGTGGATAGTTAGTGAGGATCGGTCAATAATACAACTTTTAGTAATTTTGCGTCGACGTTTCGACAATATTTATTGTCATCTTCAGGACCTGTATATGAAATACAATAGAAATATCAAACATAACGAAACAATTAAATATTTGGGTGAAAGTGTTGGTGATGTGAGTGTGTGCGTGTGTATGTATGTATCATTTTTTATGTGAAGACTTATGATAGTTTGTTTACATCTTCAAATTATCTTTAAGAAAGCGAGCAAATTATAGTATGAGGGAACTTAATTTATACAGTATTACAATTTAAATTACTAAATATAATGTTATTTTAATTAATTAAACAAACAGTAACCAACAATTGGATATTAGATTGGTACAAAAATTGTTTATACCTACAACAGTCAACATATAGCAAAGTAATATATTACCTATAACTAAAACAGATTAGGAGATGTTCACTACGTAATTATTAAAAGTTATTTTTACCATGTTTCACTCCCTACTGGTGTTAGCAAACAATCTCATAATTTAGAAACATACAATTTACACAATATTGTAAAACATTACGACTTAAATCAGATAGTTGACAAAGGTTACACACAAAAGTTTCTGGTAAATTTTACTAACAGGTAAACTTGGATAATACGGTAATTGTAATCATATTGTAAAATATTGTCAAGAGTACTATAGAATAATGTAATTTATGTATGTGTCCACAATCACCCTTCTCTTTCACCCATGCTCCCCCCGCCAGTCCACCCAGCCTCTCACTCTAACCTGAAATCGATCTATCACTCACTATCACCCCACTCACTCACTCACTCTCTCTCTCTCTCTCTCTCTCTCTCTCTCTCTCTCTCTCTTCTACATCTCACTCACTGTCTCCCTTCTTCTCTCTCTCACTCTTCCACCCTTCGCTCTCACACTCTCTCTCCCTCTCATTATCTCTTCATTCACTCTCTCTCTCTCTCTCTCTCTCTCTCTCTCTCTCTCTCTCTCTCTCTCTCTCTCTCTCTCTATCATCTCTCTCTCTCTCTCTCTCTCTCTCTCTCTCTCTCTCTCTCTCTCTCTCTCTCTCTCTCTCTCTCTCCCTCTCCCTCTCCCTCTCTCTCTCTCTCTCCCTCTCATTTGTCATTGTCCACGATTGGCACTCTAAAACACTCACCATTTTTATTACACTATCATCCTCATATAAATAGAGAATTATACACACGATAACAGAAATGATTTACCAACTTGTATTAAAGGGTTACAGACTTTATAACACAACATTATAGATAACAGATCTATTATATGAAAATGGTTATTACTTAATATTTACATTTTGGTCAATGTTATTTACCTGGAACTTGGTCTATACAGAGTACCATACAGAGCATGGGTGAAAGAGAAGGGTGATTGTGGACACATACATAAATTACATTATTCTATAGTACTCTTGACTATATTTTACAATATGATTACAATTACCGTATTATCCAAGTTTACCTGTTAGTAAAATTTACCAGAAACTTTTGTGTGTAACCTTTGTCAACTATCTGATTTAAGTCGTAATGTTTTACAATATTGTGTAAATTGTATGTTTCTAAATTATGATTGTTTGCTAACACCAGTAGGGAGTGAAACATGGTAAAAATAACTTTTAATAATTACGTAGTGAACATCCCCTAATCTGTTTTAGTTATAGGTAATATATTACTTTGCTATATGTTGACTGTTGTAGGTATAAACAATTTTTGTACCAATCTAATATCCAATTGTTGGTTACTGTTTGTTTAATTAATTAAAATAACATTATATTTAGTAATTTAAATTGTAATACTGTATAAATTAAGTTCCCTCATACTATAATTTGCTCGCTTTCTTAAAGATAATTTGAAGATGTAAACAAACTATCATAAGTCTTCACATAAAAAATGATACATACATACACACGCACACACTCACATCACCAACACTTTCACCCAAATATTTAATTGTTTCGTTATGTTTGATATTTCTATTGTATTTCATACACAGGTCCTGAAGATGACAATAAATATTGTCGAAACGTCGACGCAAAATTACTAAAAGTTGTATTATTGACCGATCCTCACTAACTATCCACTAAAACATTCACTGACTGAAGGTCACTAAAAATTTAAGGATTGTTGAGAAATGCTATTCTAATGACAAACGCTATGACTATAAACAGAAGCCTGTTAGATACATTATGAGTACTATACTCCAGACAGTTATTAACGTGCAGTTTTCATATTTGTTCTCCATTCCGTATTAATATCTGTTCCATTTGAGTATGAGATCATTGACTTTAAGTAAGTGGGCTTGATCCGGTGCCTGGATGAATGACTGATTACACCAAGTTGGCACTGCATTTGTTGGCACTGCTCCTTCCCCATTTAAAATGAGGAAAGCCATAAAGAATTGCTGGTAACTTGCCCAGCAATAAAACAACACAATTTACAAGCATACAACAATCCAAAGCCTAATCCTTAAGAGTGACACAAAACTTTGACAAGTTTTGGGTGACTAAAGTTTACAGAGTTATTTACAAAGAACATTATTTATTCTTTACGAGTACTTGACTTCAACAGTAGGCTTTGTCTTCTTAAAGTGTATTTGCTTTGAACTGGTTACACTTATATATATATATATATATATATATATATATATATATACATATTTTGTAACAGAATAAAAAATTTCGTTTGCAAAATACTAACTTGTGGTTTACCAAAATAAAAAATTTTGGTGTTTTTGTAAAATATTGTTTTTGTTGTTTCAGTATTTAGTAAATAAATTTCGTAATTGAGTCGTGTAAAAATTTAACTCTTTTATTTATTTTCCAGTGTACTGTATCACTTTGAGTTTTAGAATTAATTTCTGAGTTAATTGTGTTATCGCCAGCAGTAATCGATAGACGGTTCTTCTTCTTAACTAGGTATTCTCCTTCCACTTTGGTAAAAGCCGCCTTTCGGATAGTCTGTGATCTCAAATTTATTTTATTTTTAATTCTATTTATTAAATTTATAAATAAATAGAAACCAATTTGCAGAAATTTTAGATTTATTAATAATTTGTATAATGTATCGAGTGTTAATCGATTATTCAACAATAGTATCGACTCGTTTCTCAGGGCCGTCGATTAATTTTTACATCTGTATTTTATATTAATTATTAGGTTCTTTGAACGGTTATTTTATATAGTCAGAGAAGGGTAAGGTCAGGAAAGTATAACACTTACATGTAAAAAGCTTAATAATTAAAAATTAAACGTTATTATTTAATATATAATGTTTATTAAAGATTAAATTTCGAACCATTGAAGTCTGGACGATCGTATAGGCAAAGCTCGCTTTGAATTGTGGGAGTCAAGATGGCGGCTTCCGTACTGCACCTGTTTTAATGAAGTCGGCTCGATGAAAATTTCTTCCAATAAATGTTGTCCCTTCAAATTTTCCTCGTCTCCGCAGTTGTGATTATTCCTTCTGGTGTTAGTGGAGTGGTCCTGGTTAAGTGTTTTGTGGTTCACTTCGATAAAATGTGTGTGCTAATGTTTAAATTCACTTCGGTCAATTAGGTCGAACTCGCACTACTTGTCTCGTTATTAAGAATTATTTGTTTTATCAGTTTAATTTATTATTTCACTCCTTTACTGTTACATATTACTTTAGTTTAATTGTGGTATTAATTGTTCTCACTGAATTTAAGGTTTCAGTTCAAATTTTAGAAATTTATGATTTTTCACTGTAGACTAGGCTTACATATAAAAAATCTCGTTCAAGTGTGCTCGACAAGGTCCAATAATTAACTGTTCTCATTTCCTTCGTCTCCTGAAAACGTCTTAGCCCATTTAATATTAGCAATACATTGTTTTAAAATCTGTTTGGTTTCCGCTACATGCCGAAAATTTACATTATATTACTGAATATATTTTTGCTATTATTTAATTTTATGAAATACTAAATACATAATCTCTTTCTTTAGTTCATTCTGCTTGATTTGATACCAAATAAGATAGTTTTACAAAGTTTTTTATCTAAAATGCTATATTTCTTTCATTTTGAAAAAGTAGGTTTTAAAATTTACTTCCTGTCCTTCCCCAAATGTTTGCCATTTTATATGTTATATTTATGATTGTACTAAATCTCAGATTGACATAAAACGTTTATCTTCCCTTAATTTCTTGTAATTTTATTAAATGGTTATCTTTTTAATTATTATTCATTAATTTATGACTCCCCACTCTGAATTTTCAGTTAGTACATTTGCATTTTTTCTTCTAATTCTTCCTATCTTTTTACCATATCCTTCTAAAGGATAATTTACATTATATTACTCTGTGACTGATTTACCTTACATAAATTTCATCAGTTTAACTAGTTTACTGTACTTGATTCATCAATTATAATGTAGTTAAGATTTACCCTTTGGCCTAGATTTTATCTGTTTTTACATACAAAGTTTTTGAATAATACAGTTTGTTTATACCCCTTCTGACCTCCTATTCTAATACAATATTAATTAACAATTCCTTACCTTACTACAAAAACATTTAGTATTGAATTCATACTATTAATACATAACAATTATTTGACATTAAAAAAGTGGTATTTAAGCTCAGACATTCTAGTCTTGATTATTTCTAGTAACACATAATAAACACTTTATAATAAAAGAATGGTATCCACACTCAGACATTTCATTCTTGATTACCATTATTAAACATAATAAACCTTTTAGAATAATAAAACATTGTCTCTACTTACAACATTTAGGTATATGTTGTAAGTCCTCTAAGTCTAGGTGCTTTAGGATCTATCCGAAAATACATAAAAATAACATGCCAGTCCGTCCTTTAGTAAATTTCACGTCTGCACCATTTTATAAAATTGCCAAAAAAATTGATAAAATTTTAAGACAATATATAGTGTTTAATAAGAATTACAGTTTGAAAAATAGTTTAGAATTGGTAGATCTCACAAGAAAACTTACAATTGAACCAAGACATACTTTAGCTTCATTTGACATAGTCAATTTGTATACGAATGTACCAATTAATGAAACTTTAGAAATAACAAAAAGTTTATTATTATCAATAGCCACTTTAAACCATGAAATAATTGATAAAATTATTAATTTGACTAAAGTAATTTTAGAACAAAATTATTTTACTTTTGATAATAAATTGTATTTACAGAAAGATGGATTAGCAATGGGATCCCCACTATCAAGTATCCTGGCGGAAATTTATTTAAACCACATCGAAAATAATGAAATATTTACCAAACAACAAACATTACAACAAAATTTTATTTTATCGTCGATATGTGGATGACACGATAGTGGTTTACAATGGTAATTGCAGACAATTAGAGACGCTTAATAAGTATTTGAATAGCAATTCAAAAAATTTGCAATTTACATTAGAAACAGAAAAGAATAATAAAATAAATTTCTTAGATTTGTCTTTAACAAAAATTGATAATAAAATTAACTATAATATTTACAGGAAACCGACAACCACTGATCATGCTACTCATGCCTCGTCTTACCACCCTTATTCACACAAAATGGCATTTTTTAATAGTATGGTACATAGATTGTTATCATTGCCCCTCTCCACAGAAGACCATAAAAATGAAGTCGAAATTATTAAACACATAGCAATAGCCAATGGTTATAAATGTAACATAATAGATAAAATAATAAATAAGAAACAAAATAGACTAATAAATATTGACATGCCTAAAGAAAAAGTAAAATATATCGCAATAGAGTATGGCGAAATGTTACATTACACTTTAAAAAACCAATTGAAAAAACAAAATAGACTAAGAGCAAAATAAGCAAATAATAAACTCGAGAACAAACTTAAGTTTAAAAATCAAATTAAGTCTTTCGATGAATACGATGGTACAGGTGTATACAGGCTTAATTGTTCGGATTGTTCAAATTTCTACATAGGACAAACGGGTCGTTCGTTCAAATTACGTTATAAAGAACACCTCCCAAGCTCTAAATCAAATATAGGAAGATCCACATTTGCTGAACATTTAAGTTCACAAGATCATAACATAAAAAGTATTAGTGAGAATTTGGATATATTACATAAATGCAGGAAATCTCTTAAACTGGACACTCTTGAAAGGTTTGAAATATATAAGGCCACTAAAGATAATTACGATCGAATCTTAAATGAAAAATCGATCCATAAAAATAATATTCTATTTAACAGAGTAAACGATATCAAACGAGATACTAGCTGTGTCAGATCGATAAAATTTATCAAAGGTCAAATCGGTATTGATTGATTTTATTGCATAACGTGTTCCTGCGCAGGTCCGCGTCGGCCGCGTGTATCGTGTTTTCGTTCTGTTTTGTCTCGGTTTTAATATGTGTTAAATTATTTAAGTATTTTTGTTGTTATGTTTGTGTTGTTTTTATTATCTGACGGGATGTGCATACATCAACAAATGTATTTTTAACTTATATTCATCGAGGATCTGATGATGACACTTAATGTGTCGAAACTCGAGTAATCCTGTTTTCGGATTTCAAAAAGCGTGACGGTAGGTAATTAACCTGTTTTATAGTCATAATAATACTGCTGGAATCATCTACAGACAGTCATTAATAAAAATTAGATAAGAATAGTCTATTTTACGACTATTAAAAAATATCTTTGGATACCTCACTTCGTATTTGCTCAGATTTGTTAATATTTCTATCTCAGTTATTTTTCTTCTCAGTTATTCTTCTGACTTGTTAGCTCTACTGATATCTTATTTCTTATTATGGTGGGAAGCTCTTTTATTAATATAATTATCACTAGTTATTAAGTATAAAGTTTTTGTGTGAATTCTCTTGTATTCCTTTGTTGTTATCACAATCTGCTTCTGGTCATTGGTAGCATATATTTTATGATATTTTGTTTTTTTCTTAGTTCTCATGAATTGTTCCAATAGTTTCATGTTCTTGCAATTATTCTTCTAATTGTCTTTATTATAATTGACATTTATTTTATGATCATAGTTATATTATTGATTTATTTATATATTTTTTTCTTAAAAAAAAAAAAAAAAAAAATTATTTCGCTCTTGTTTCTTATCCAAATGAATTCTTTAATTATAATATTTACGTGGTCATTGTTTCTCCTTGTATTGCATAAAGGTTTTATTACTTTTATTCCAACACCAGTTTATTCCCTTTAATTGTATCAGTGGTTCTTACTTCCTTTTCTTTCTCTTCAAAATTATTTCATAAATAGTTGTGGTAAGTTGCTCTTACTATATTTTTAAGTTTTGTTGATTTTGAAAATTCTTTTCTTTTATTCTCAAAATTATTTCCATAAATAGTTGTGGTAAGTTGCTCTTACTATATTTTATAATTTGTTTGTTTTATTTAACTTCCAAATTCTTTTCTTTAATTACATAATGTTTTCATAAATAATTGGTAGTAAGTTGATCTTACTATTTTTTAGAATTTATTTAATTTAATTCAAAATTCTACTCCTCATAATATTTTTTTATGGAAGCCTGGTTATATACACCTTTGATTCTCTCAGAACCCATCTCCTTTATTTCATACGTATTATTGTTCTTTATTTTGGAGACTATATATGGTCCTGTGTACAGTAACAATAACTTTTTCGTTATTCCTTCTATCGTGCTGGGTAGTTCACGATTTCTCAGTAGTATTTTTTCTCCAATTTTATAAGTTATTATTTTACCACTAGCCTTTTGATACTTGTTTTGCCGCTTCTCCTGGTCTTCGGCCACTTTGTTGTAAAATTTTACTTTGTCGAACTTGTAAATGTTATTCATAGAGAACTCTAGGATTTCTTCGATCTCTCGTGGGGGTGGTTTCTCGTACATGGCGGAGTATGGGGTGACTCCTATGGCTGGATGGTATGCCAAGATGAGGAATTCCTCCGTGGCTGATAGATATTCTTGCCATTTTTTCTGTTGATGGTGACAATAGGTTCTTAATATCCTAATATCCTCCCCACTTCTCTTAACACCCTCTCTGCCGGATTACTGCTCGGGTGGTAGACCAATGTTTTGTATGTTCGATCACCCATTAATAATAGGGTATCCCGCCATTTTCTCCCCTTAAACTGGGTTCCATGATCCGTGATGATCGAAGGTGGTCTCCCTATGTTTGGGATATACTGTTCCGTTATTATTCCCAGAATTTTCCTAGTAGTTGCCCGATTAGCTGGGTATAGCTTAATAAACTTAGAGTGAAATGGTCCATTACGATTATCAGGTATTTGTATCGGTGTCGACCGCCACTACAGGGAAATGGTCCGCAGATGTCTAAGAATACTTTCTCCAATTTTGCCTGAGATGTTATAGGAATCATAATGCCTTCCTTCTTTTCATTGTTTGATTTTACCAGTTGGCATATATGACAACATTTGATATACATCCGGACCTTCCGGTTTATGTTTTTTATGCGGCAGCTCTCCTCCAGAGCCTTAATCACCTTTAAGGCGCCCATATCGTATACGATAATTTATGATTATCTCTTTTTCAATATGGGTTGGAATAACCACCTTCCAAGTCTCCTGCTTTAATGAATAAGATTTCTTTATTTATTTGATAATATTGAGCGACGGTTTCGTTCCCTTCTTCCAACTGAGGTTTTATATTTTTCAATTTCAGGTCCGCTTGTTGGTGGGTGCTAAGGTTCGTTAATAATGTGGCTAGATCGGCTCTGGTGCTAATAATGTGGTAGATTTTGAGTACGCTTCTTTCTCTCCCCGAATGTTTGCTCTTCCACGTTAACACGTGATAACACGTCTGCTACGACATTCTTTTTTCCTGGGATGTATTCCCATTGTAGATTGTACTTTTGAAGGGCAAGTATCCACCTTGTCAGTCTGCCGTGATTCAATTTGCATCTTTTTAGGAACGATATTGATTTATGGTCTGTTCGGATGGTAACTGGGTAACCCAAGATGTAGGTGCGGAATTTACCACAAGCGAATACTACACTCAGCAATTCCTTTTCAGTTACAGTGTAGTTATTTTCGCACTGGTTTAAGGATCTACTCGCAAAGCTAATCACTTGATGTTGACCCTTCTCATCTTCTTGATACAGCGTCGTTCCTAGGCTGATGTTGCTGGCATCGCAGTTCAAGAAAAAAGGTAGTTTAAAATTTGGGTGGTGAAGTATTATTGTTTCCAGAAATTTATCCTTAATCAGTTGGAAAATCACATCCTGCTCTTGACTCCAGATCCATTTGTTTTTTGATGATAACTGTGGTTGAAACCTTGCGGTTAATTCCGAATATTGTTCCTGGAACTTGCGGTAACAATTACAGAGTCCCAGAAATGACTGTAATTGCTTTCTATTCTTGGGTGCAGGGAATTTCTGGATCGCTTCCACCTTTTCTGCAGATGGTGAGATTCCTCGGTCATCCAAGTTAAAACCCAAGAACTGAACTTCTCTTGCAATGAACTTGGATTTTTCTTATTTAAGCGTGATGTTATTTACAGACAACTTCTCAAGTACGTGTTCCACGTGGTAGCAGTGTTCCTCCCAAGTTTCTGAGGTAATCAGTAGATCATCTACATACACGGTGGTAAACTGAAGTGTTTCCTGTCCAAGTATCTGGTCCATGCAGGTCACAAAGATGGCAACTGAATTCACGAGTCCGAAGGGCAATCTCTTGAATTGGTAATTGCGCCCCTCGAATATGAACGCCAGATACTGACGACTCTGTGGGTGTAATTCCACCTGCCAGTAACCGCATACCGTGTCCCAGGTACTAAAGTACTTGGTACCATGGAATCGTTTCAAGATTTCTTCTATCTCCCCAGGCGATGTTCTGTCATTGATTATCATTTTGTTTATTTCGCGCGCATCCAAGCAAAGCCGGACTTGGGCGTTTTCCTTAGGAATAGCCACGATAGGGCTGGTGAATGGAGATTGGCTACTCTCTATGATGTCACTGTTAATCATTTTATTTATTTCTGCTCTTACAGCCTCTTTTCGTGAATGCGCAATGGGGTATGATTTTCGGTTAAACTCTACTGTTTCTCTAAATTGAAGTGTACATTGGTAATTTTTTACCTTACCGGGTTCGTCTGAAAATACTGAGCAGTACTTTTCATATATTCTTATTAACTGATTCGCTTGGTGTATGGGCAATTTCTCCCTTGTGATTCCGCCCCGGAAATCCCTTATTTCCTGTATCTTTTGGGACCATAAATCCTCGTCCGTGTTATCGTATATTATGGGGTTAATGATGGAGTTATTTTCGATATAGTTTATGTTTCGAATTTGTTGGTGGATACTGCTGGGAAGTACTGTCTCGCTACCTACTAAATCAGCCGTCCAGGTCAGCCCTCCTGCAAACAGCGATACCTTTTCTGTGCGTAAATCGATGATAGCAGAATTCCTCCTTAGCACATCGCACCCCACCAGTATATTAAAAGGCAATCCTGTCGCAATTAAGAATACCATGTTTATAGCTATACCCTTGCTAATCACGTTTACTGATACTTGCCTTCGGATCGTTTTGTTTTGGTGACCAGTGGCACCTATTAATACAATATTATTTATCGGTGATGTCGGCAATATTTGACCACATCCCTTTCGGATTCTCTCCAATTCATCTGTGTTAATTATAGATACATTCGCACCTGTATCGATCATTAATTGGGCGAAGACTCCTTCCACTTCCGCGTTTATATAAATTATTTCATTGTTTAGACTATTGAGGCGAGTGTCGTCCTCCTCCAATAGTTCTTTTCTAATATTTTTTAAGTAGTTGCAATTAATGATTGTAATATTATTAGAGTTAGTCGCTCTTTGCAACTCTTGTTGATACCCAGGAGATAGGAGCAGTGAAGGGTCATGATAATTCATCACTGCCTCCTCCCATTTAAATTCTCATTTTCGTTGTTATTAAGGTTAGGACCGACCGAGGCGTCAGTCGGGAAACCTTGAGTGGGTTCCTGTCGCTCCGTGCGATGTTCAAATGGTTGTTCTCGGTTTGGGTTCCGTTCTGGGTCATCTAGACTGGTACCTCTAGGCGGATTGTACCTCGGACCATCACGTTCTCTGCTTCTCTGCCGATCCTCATACTCGTGGAAGCTGTTACGCCGCTGATGGGTGTATCTTCGTTGGCTGTTTCCTTCGGCTCATATGAAATTTACCCTGGGCCGGGAAACCTATTGTTATTATTGTTATTGTTTGTTGGGTACCCTCTATTATTATTATAATACCGTTCGGTATTATTATGGTTTGGGTTTCTCTGACTATTAATATTTGAATTCTGGTAATAATTATTGCGATTACCTTGGTAACCGTTATTATTCCTATTTGCATTTTGGTTAGTAGGACCGTTATTATTGTTGGTATTATTATAATTTGAATTGTATCGGTTCCCTTGGGATCCATTGCTGTTATGGTTATTACCGTTGTTCGGGTATTGATTATTTCTGATTTCCGGCCGATCATTCCTCCTTCTGCTTTGCCGATAGTACTCTTCGTTCTCATAATTCTCCAACAGTTCAGTCATCGCCTGTATCGTTTTTATTTGGCTGCCCCTCCTTGCTCTTATTACTTCTTCGTCGTAATGGTACGACAGCTTGTTTACAAGGCATTCTTCTGGTATGGCCGGTTCCAAATGCTTCGCCAGACATACCTTTCTGAGGAAGTATGTGGTCATAGTGTTACCCATTTGTGTTTTGTATCGGCATGACAGATGTTGTCGCGTATTAAGTTCTGGGTGGTTTCCGACCAGTACTTCGCCTTGAATAAGTTTTTGAATTGCTGGTAGTCGGTGATCTCACTCCGGTTTGCCATCCACCAATTGTCAGTCATCTCCCGGAATGATTCGTTCAACAGTTCTCGGTTATTAATCCATCTGTTGCCCCTATGTTTGGCAATGTATTCCTCGATTCGGGCCAAGAACTCCATCGGCTTCCTTTTATATTGGCGGAAATTCAGCCATTCCCGATTCTCGTTTATGGGGATACCCGTGAAGTTAGTTGGTCTGTTTCTAATTACTTCCATCTCTTCCTGGCTCTGCCACACTTGGCCGGTAATATTCGTCATAGCCACTTCCATACCGTCACACCTTTCCGCGACTTGGTTCCGTACCTTCCCTAATTCTTCCTGGGTTTCTCTTCTGTTTTCTTCCGCCTTCCTTCGACTGTGCTCTTCAATATTCATGAATTTGGTGTTTACTTCTCCCTTTAAATCCTGTACTTCTCTCTCGGTCTGGCTACATCTTTCGTCAACTTCCCTGATCTGTTGTTTTATTACTATGGTTTATTCATCTATTTTCTTGTTTGTGTATTCCTTATTATCGTTGATTTCCTTGCTCATCTCTTCTTTTAACAACTCCATCATCTAACTTATCCAGATTCTCCTGGTTGACCTCTCTTAATTCTTGTCTTAATAGTTGGTTATCCTCTTTCAATTCTTCCCACTTCTCCTCCATCTTCTCTTCCATTTTCTTGTTATTTTCTCTTAATTCTTCCTTCAACTGTTGGTTGTCGCTTTCCATCTTCATACTATTTTCCTCCATCTTCTTACTGGTTTCTTCAATTCTCTTATTAGTATTTTCTATTTTATCAATCAATTCTTCCTTGGTTGATTTGAATTCTTCCTTCAAAGGCTGGTTGTCCTCCTTCAAATCTTCCAACTTCTTATTTAAGGATTGGTTGTCTTCCTTCCTTTCTTTACTCAATTCTTCCTTTGTGGATTCTATGTTCTTATTTATACCTTCCATCTTTTTATTCAAGGATTGGTTGTCTTCCTTCCTTCCCTTGCTCATTTCCAGGAGCATTTCCATCATTTTATCCATTTTAGTATCTTCTGTTGTTTTGGGTTTTTCCACCTCCTTCCCTGGGATATTGATGTCTCCTGTTTGTGTGGGTACCTCGGGTTGTTCCTTTTGTAATATCTGTTCGGTTGGTTCTATCGGACGTAGCATCATTTCCACGTCTTCCACTGGTGTTGCCTCCTTGTCCTCCATATTAATTTCCTTTTCAGCCTCTGCCGCCCGTTTCTTCGATGTTGCTCGACGTTGCATTTTTCTTCTTTCTCTGACTGGATAACCGCTGCCAAGCTTGAATTAGGAATTGGGCAAGTTATGGTAGCCTATCAATCACTAATTGAAGCCCCTTAGTTGGACGCCAATTTTGTAACAGAATAAAAAATTTCGTTTACAAAATTCTAACTTGTGGTTTACCAAAATAAAAAATTTTGGTGTTTTTGTAAAATATTGTTTTTGTTGTTTCAGTATTTAGTAAATAAATTTCGTAATTGATACGTGTAAAAATTTAACTCTTTTATTCATTTTCCTGTGTACTGTATCACTTTGAGTTTTAGAATTAATTTCTGAGTTAATTGTGTTATCGCCAGCACTAATCGATAGACGGTTCTTCTTCTTAACTAGGTATTCTCCTTCCACTTTGGTAAAAGCCGCCTTTTGGATAGTCCGTGATCTCAAATTTATTTTATTTTTAATTCTATTTATTAAATTTATAAATAAATAGAAACCAATTTACAGAAATTTTAGGTTTATTAATAATTTGTATAATGTATCGAGTGTTAATCAATTATTCAACAGTAGTATCGACTCGTTTCTCAGGGCCGTCGATTAATTTTTACATCTGTATTTTATATTAATTATTAGGTTCTTTGAACGGTTATTTTCTATAGTCAGAGAAGGGTAAGGTCAGGAAAGTATAACACTTACATGTAAAAAGCTTAATAATTAAAAATTACAACGTTATTATTTAATATATAATGTTTATTAAAGATTAAATTTCGAACCATTGAAGCCTGGACGATCGTATAGGCACAGCTCGCTTTGAATTGTGGGAGTCAAGATGGCGGCTTCCGTACTGCTCCTGTTTTAATGAAGTCGGCTCGACGAAAATTTCTTCCAATAAATGTTGTCCCTTCAAATTTTCCTCGTCTCCGCAGTTGTGATTATTCCTTCTGGTGTTAGTGGAGTGGTCCTGGTTAAGTGTTTTGTGGTTCACTTCGATAAAATGTGTGTGCTAATGTTTAAATTCACTTCGGTCAATTAGGTCGAACTCGCACTACTCGTCTCGTTATTAAGAATTATTTGTTTTATCGGTTTAATTTATTATTTCACTCCTTTACTGTTATGTATTACTTTAGTTTAATTGTGGTATTAATTGTTCTCACTGAATTTAAGGTTTAAGTTCAAATTTTAGAAATTTATGATTTTTCACTGTAGACTAGGTTTACAGACCGATCGCCATATTTGTCTGCTTTATAGGTTAATATAAGCAAAAATCTCGTTCAAGTGTGCTTGACAAGGTCCAATAATTAACTGTTCTCATTTCCTTCGTCTCCTGAAAACATCTTAGCCCATTTAATATTAGCAATACATTGTTTTAAAATCTGTTTGGCTTCCGCTACATGCAGAAAATTTACATTATGTTACTGAATATATTTTTGCTATTATTTAATTTTATGAAATACTAAATACATAATCTCTTTCTTTAGTTCATTCTGCTTGATTTGATACCAAATAAGATAGTTCTACAAAGTTTTTTATCTAAAATGCTATATTTCCTTCATTTTGAAAAAGTAGGCTTTAAAATTTACTTCCTGTCCTTCCCCAAATGTTTGCCATTTTATATGTTATATTTATGATTGTACTACATCTCAGATTGACATAAAATGTTTATCTTCCCTTAATTTCTTGTAAGTTTATAAAATGGTTATCTTTTTAATTATTATTCATTAATTTATGACTCCCCACTCTGAATTTTCAGTTAGTACATTTGCATTTTTTCTTCTAATTCTTCCTATCTTTTTACCATATCCTTCTAAAGGATAATTTACATTATATTACTCTGTGACTGATTTACCTTACATAAATTTCATTAGTTTAACTAGTTTACTGGACTTGACTCATCAATTATAATGTAGTTAAGATTTACCCTTTGGCCTAGATTTTATCTGTTTTTACATACAAAGTTTTTGAATAATACAGTTTGTTTATACACCTTCTGACCTTCTATTCTAATACAATATTAATTAACAATTCCTTACCTTACTACAAAAACATTTAGTATTGAATTCATACTATTAATACATAACAATTATTTGACATTAAAAAAGTGGTATTTAAGCTCAGACATTCTAGTCTTGATTATTTCTAGTAACACATAATAAACACTTTATAATAAAAGAATGGTATCCACACTCAGACATTTCATTCTTGATTACCATTATTAAACATAATAAACCTTTTAGAATAATAAAACATTGTCTCTACTTACAACATTTAGGTATAGAGTCATTTACTTATTTACTAGAAACATAACACATCTGTTCCTTCATTTTTTAAACTTCCTTACAATTACTTTTGTGCAGTCTTATCTGTCTTTATTCTATAATGGGGATGTATCCCTTGTCACCTCACTTATTAACTACCTGCTCTCTATTTATCATTCTCATTTCAGTGAATGTTTTTAGATAAAGAGTGGCACTTTCTTAGAAACCTTAGTTTTTGCTTTTCATAATACTATTCTATCAAATAGTAATTATTAAGTTAAATTAAAACTTTAAAGTTGTTTAAAGGTACACATTTATTAAGTTTAAGCATTTAATACACCTTCTTGAAGTTTATTTACTATAATATAATAACTTGCACTTGTCCCCTGTTATTTCTTGATACTATCAATAATCAGTTTTATAGTTTTATATTATCAAGATATTTATTTATGATCTCTTAAGATTTGTTTTTATTCACTATAAAATAACTTTTATGGGTGCACTTTTACTTATACCTCTAAACTCTTTTGTTTACATTTATTTTACATTAGTTTCTGTTTTTGGGTGTTATACTTTCATTTGTGACATTTAATTTCTTTTGGGGTTTTTGTTTTCTCCTTACTGGGTCTCTTTTGGGTAATTCTGGTAGCCTTCTTCCTACTATCTTGTATCTTCAAAATCATTCCCGTTTATTTGGTATTTCGGTTTGTTCTGGGTTTTGTCTTACTTCATGATTCTCATTCTTGGTTTCTTCACTACAATATTGTTTTATCATGTACGTTGGTTTGTTCTGGGTTATCTTCCTTACTTACTCCTATCCTACCTGGGTATTTCCTTACTTTATTTTAGTTTTTTAATTTATTTTTCATTACACATATTTGTTGCATAGTTGCTTTTTCTGTATTTTTACTTCTTCAAGTTATGATTGTATTTTATTGTGATACTTATTTGTTTTCATTTGGATTTTTCTTTGATAGTTATTTTAATCGATATTTATTTATGATCTTATTTAATTCATTATTAAGTGGATAATCTGTCGGCTACAATATATATATATACAGTGGCGGCAATAAGGCCCCCGCAGCCCCACGGCGTGGGGGCGGCCCCTAGAAAAAAATATGAAACGAGCCATAATAGGAAAGTTTTAATGGGATCCGACTACCGGCAAATTTGTAATTAAAATATGAAATATACGTTTTATTTAAGTGTATAGACATGCAAAAAAACTACGTTTTCCGAAATGACATTACTGTTTGTAGTTTGTAAGCGAAGCTTATCTTATCTCTTGTGGTGCCCGTACGTCCGGTGCGATGAGTCACTCGGCACTGAGGAGACGTAAACAAACACAACACAATGTAGTTCAGTACTCAGTAGTGCGTCGCATCTCCTGCACGATAGTACTGTATTGCATTCATTTCGTAATTTAGTGCTGTTTAAGTTTAATGACTTTGATTTTAGTTTTTGTATTTTGTGTAGAGTTAGAGTGTTAGAGACAGAGTTTATAAAATGGAAAGTAAGCGTGAATATTTAAGTGGTGCTAAGAAAACGAAACTGCAAAAACAACGAGAAGAATCTAAAAGTGAACTTTCAAAACTCGACCAGTTTTTAAAAAAATCATCAAAATGTGAAGTTGAACAACCCAAACCCGGGCTAAGTGCAAGTAATGAAAAAGAAACAAAAATCGGACTTGAAGTTGATTGTGACAGTGACAATAAACCTGATTTAAACATTAGTCCGTCGGATACAAGTGATACAACTACGGAAACAAATAAGCAACTGCAACATGAACAAGAAGAACAACTGCTAGGCATTGAATGTGTTCGCCAGTCCGAAGACATATCTGGACCAGAAAATCAGTTTGAACCAACTGAAGTTGTAAGTAATCACGCAAATAAAACTAGTTTAGCAGGCCCTTACGATCCAAACTGCCAAAGTTTTGAGACAGATATTTCATTCTATAAAAATCAAGCTACAATGACAGACGAGGTGAAAAAGTTAATAACGTTAAGTGAACCTTGTCAACCAAAGGGTCCTTTCCTGAAGTATTCCGTTTCTAAGCGGTCTTTCAGTACAGCATATTATTCTTTCAAAACTGCAGCAGGCCAAATTGTTCACAGGTTTTGGCTTTGTTACTCTCGTAATCTAGATGGAGTCTATTGTTTACCATGTTGGCTTTTCAGCCAAAGTGCTGATGCCCAAAGCTGGCGTGAAGGCGATATTAGACATTGGAAAGGTCTCAGTAAAAAAATTAAAGTTCATGAAAGTAGCAATGCTCATTTACAATCTTGTCTCACGTATGCCACTTGGAAAAAGAGTAAAACGGTAGCTGATCAAATTTCCGATGAGCGGAAAAAATGGAAAGATATTTTCATATGGATTCCGGATGTCATTCGAACCATGGCACTGTGTTCATTGCCATTTCGTGGCCATAGAGAATCATTACATGAAATAAATCCTGAAAGTGGAAATTTTTTGAACATACTATCTTTAGTTTCTCGCTACGATTCTCTCCTTAGTGCACACTTAGAAAATGAAAAAACCAGATCAAAATACCTCCACCATGACATTCAAAATGAAATCATTAACTTGCTAGGAAAATCAGTATTGACTGCCTTACTAAAACAGATTCACTCGTCTCCTTTTTTTTCTATAATTGTTGATAGCACACAAGACATTTCTAAAATTGACCAAATGAGTGTTGTAATCAGATACATTAACATAGTAGAAGAATCTCCTGGCAATTATAAAACTGTGAGTCCTTTTTGGGATTTCAAGAAATAAAGGATCCCAACAGTGACGGGTTTCAAAGTAAGATTTTAGACGTTTTGAAAACAAATGAAATTGACATTAGTAAGTGTAGAGGTCAAGGTTATGACGGTGCAGCAACAATGAGCGGGAAATACTCTGGGTTACAGAAAAGAATTATGGATATAGTCCCAAACGCGGATTACGTACACTGTGCTGCACATAACCTGAACTTGGTGATCAATGATTCAGTATCAAATATTTCTGAAATAAGACAATTTTATGACATAGTTCAGAAAACTTAAGTGTTTTTCAGTGAAAGCTTACATAGATGGCAAGAACTTAACACTGCTGTTAAAGACGACAGCTCTGCCAAAAATCTAACTTTAAAAAAGCTATGTCCAACAAGGTGGTCTTCTAGACACGACTGTCTTTTAGCTTTAAGAAATGATTTCAAAAATGTGATTAAGTGTTTGACAGAAATTATTCTGTACAGCTCAAAAAAACCCGAGGCAGAAGAAGCATTAGCAATTAGAAACCACCTGGAAAACTTTGAATTTATTCTTGTGCTCTGCCTTGAAACTAAGATTTTAGAGAATGTAAATATAACGTCAAAAGCACTACAGAGGCCAACTGTTGACCTAGGCAGAGCATGGCAGTTTCTAAGCTGTGCTTGTGATGAGTTAAAAGTTTTAAGAAAGGACTTTACCGGCTTCCTTGCTGATGCTAAACAGTTGGCCCAGTCATGGGACATAACTTGTAACATGAAAAATAAGCGTAAGCGAGTTGTAAAACGCTTCTTTGTTGAATTATCAGTTGACCATTGACGACCCAGTGAAATCATTTGAAGTAAAAGTTTTCAATGCAACACTAGATATTGTAATAGCTCAGCTACAAATGAGATTCGAAGGATTGCGTTGCATTGATGATAGGTTTTCATTCCTGACACCTCAGAATTTAGTAAACTTCTCACAAGAGACAATAGTGGAGAAAAGTAAGGCTCTGGTAAATGTGTATCCTGGTGACCTTTCCACATCACTGCCTGACCAAGTAATATCCTTCAAAGCTCTGATGGCCAAAGAAATTGTACACAAGAAAAGCATTCGAGAAATGATGAATTTACTGGTTGAAGAAAACAGCTGCCTTATGAGTTGCCTCCCAGACTTAACTACAGCTTTGCAGCTTTATTTAACCATACCTGTCACAACAGCTACAGTGGAAAGAAGCTTTTCAAAACTTAAATTAATTAAGTCATACTTAAGAAGTACCATGGCCCAAACTCGGTTGAGTGACTTGGCACTGTTAAGCATTGAGCATGAAGAGACACAGAAAACTAATATCAACGAAGTGGTTGAAAAGTTCTTGGCTATTAAAAAAAGAAGACTAGGCTTAGGAAAACAGTGAACTTTGGTTGATCCTCATCTGTAAATATTGTACATTACTTGAGTTCGAGTGTTATTGAATTGGATTAGATTTAAGGAGAACTTGTATAGAGTATATTCAAGAATTTTACAAATTCAGTTACAAACTAATTTAAATGTTTGAAAAAAGCTAGAATGTTACTTTGGTATTCACTTTTAAATAATAAATTTTTAACACTCTGTGTGCGGTACTGTTTCATAGTCTGAATTTAGATCTTTGATGTAAAAATAAATCATTCTTTTTATTTTGGTTTTTTTATAGTTTGTATAGAACTCTGTCTATTTAGCAACAATGAATTTTAAGAGTTTGTACACACGTAAAACGTCCTTTGCAAATTGCAAACGCTTTGTGATAGACGAGAAAGTATTCACAAACCATTGTTGTGAAACACACGTAAATTGAAACTCATTTGAGTGTTTTCCCCTATTACGTATACAAAATTTAACCATTTTTATAGGGCCCCCTAATTAGTTTTGTGGGGGGGGGGCATTTCGTTAGCGCCGCCACTGTATATATATATATATATATATATATTGTGATGTTCCTTACAAAATAATAATAATAATAAAAAATTTTAAAAATTTTATTTTCTGAAAAATATTTGTTTTCGTGTTTTTTGCTGTAGGTATTTAATAAATAATTTTTGTATTTGTATTATGTAAAAATTTTAATTCTTTTATGGTTGTTTCTGTTGTTGTATCACTTTTTTGGAATAACTCCTGCGTTAATATAGTTATCTCCAGCACTAGTCGATAGACGGTTCTTCTTCTTCCTTCGTATTTTACTTATTTCTTGGTAAATACCACCTTTCGGATAGTCCGTGATCTTGAATTATCTTATTTTTAATTGTATTTATTAAATTGATAAATAAATTTCAACCAATTTGCAGAATTAAATGCTTTATTAACAATTATCGTATATATCGATGGTTAATCGATTATTAACAGCAATATCGACTCGTCTCTCAGGGCCGATCGATAAATTTTTTACATGAATATTGTATATTAATTATATGGTTCTTTTAACGGTTATTTTATAAATAGCCAGAGAAGGGTAGGGCCATGAAAGTATAACACTTACAGTTAAAAGTCTTAAAATTAAAAATTACAAGGTTATTAAACAATATTGAATGTTTATATATTATAAAATTCAAACCAGTGAGGTCTAGATGTTCATTTGGTCAAACTCGCATAGGATGCTGGGAAGATAAAGATGGCCGCCTGCCGACTGCGTAGGTTAACGTTAGTCGCCTCGACAAATATTTCTTGCAATAAATGATGCCTTTTCAACGATTCCTCGTCTCCGCAATTGTGAATATTCGTTCTGGTGTTAATTGAGTGTTCCTGGTTCAGTGTTTCTTAGTTCATTTTGTTTAAATGTGTGTGATAATGTCTAACTTCACTTTGCTTAAATAGGTCGTAACTAACACTTTTCGTTTCGTTAGTAATAATTATTAGTGATGGTGTTAATTTAATAGTTTAGTCATATATTGTTCTGTTTTACTGTATTTTAATAGTGTTATGGTTTGTGGTCACTGATTCTAAGGTTTAAAGTCAAAAATTAAAAAGTTACAAATTTTCACTGAAGACTAGGTTTATATACCGCACGCCATTTCTGCTTCTTATATAGGTTAACAGGAGCAAAACCTCGTTCAAGTGTTCTCTTCAACGGATAATAATTAACTGTTCTCATTTCCTTCGTCTCCTGAAATTCTTAGCCAATTTAATATGCATAATACATTGTTTCAATTTCCTTTGGCTTCCGCTACATCTTTAAAAAGTACATTATATTGTGCCATATCTGGGAAGTACGGCAAGTATTGGTTATATCGAAGCTGAGCTTTGGATCGGGGACACTCCCGCCACCTATGAGACGTTACGGCAACTCACGAAATTGTCATTATTGAATTGCGGCATAGATGCCGTCGTTGGATTGTGAACGTTGACGCTATCTGTCTGAGACTTCGGCAACTGTACTTTTCGGTCCCGCTGCTTGGAGCGGCGTCTGTCGTGGAATAGTGGCTGGTTGACTCACGTGGTAGGTTGACCTTTGGTTTTTTCCGTTGAGTTTGGGCCAGCTGGTTTGATCGGCTGTGGAGAGAGATTGTGTCTTGACTCGAGGGGTGGATCGATGTCAGCTGGGATCATCAAGAGCTGTCTTGGAGCTCTGCGTTTGAAAAGTTTTTGTTTGATTTTCTTTTAAGGCCTGAGTTTTTTTTTAATTAATCATGGCAGGCTAAGAGTAATGTGTGCCGACGGGGTCTCTCGGCCCGGCGACTAACCGTGGAAGAGATCAAGATGACTTTATATGTGTGTGAGTATTGAGGAACACCGCACATGTGAGTATGCATGCACAGCACGTGTGCATGCACTATGAACAGGTATGAAAAAGTGAAAATTATTAACTTTTGCCGGGGATGCGCTTTCGCGCTGCTTGTTGTGGAGTCACGTGGGGCCTGGCTGTTTTTAACACAAAAAAAAAAGAACAACAGTTGCTGAATTCTGGATATTTTTTTTTCTCTATGTACTGGGAATATAATAGACAGGTTGCTACAGTCACTGCAAATTTTTGAACGCAAGTTTTCAATAAAAGAAAAGTCTGGTGAACCTTACTAGTTTCTTATTCGACCGTAATAGCTTATGTGCAAAATTTTTACCTACAAAAAAAAAAAAAAAAAAAAACTTAAGAAAATGTGTTAGGAATTGGCCAGTGGGCTCATTGGGTCGAGTGAAGCAAAATTCAGCCGAGTTCCTTAAATGCTCATATTCAGTGTGTTCATATAAATGTCTTGTGTTTTAATTGTGGAAGCATGTAATTTCTAGTATACCTTTTTTACTATAATCTGTGTGGAACGTATATTGTGGCAGCCTTTTATTGGAACTTGTAAATCTGATTACGAAAGGAGTTGCAGATCACCTACAATTGTACCAATACATTGCCCTGTGCTAGAACTGTAATTCAGGAGTATTCAGCCTATTAATAAAAATGACCGAACTGCTGTACAAGATGAAATTTTCACTATTTATATATTTATAAGATTTGTATATTTATATGCTCATAGTATTGTTAATTCTCTATCAATGTACAGTGACCTTTTAAAAATCTTTTGTAGATGTATATACTCATATTTAATTTCATTCTCTATCCATTTACAGTCACTGTGAAAATTCTTTTGTATATGTATAGGCTCATAATTCCATGCACACAATATATTACATGGCTGAGAGATATGTGTACCTGACTATTTGTTAGTTTTTTTTAATAATGGGGCACTCTGAAATCTGCAAGCCTTTGTGCTACTCAAGTTTATGCAGGTTTAGGGAAAACTGAGCACATGCACTTGTGAATTCCACACAGAGTGTATAATTACCTATCTTATGTTTCCATTATATTTTCCTAATTATATGATTCTCCTTTTTAATTTTTGAATTAGATTTCAGAGGGCGCATGTTGTTATATAATATGATTGTTTAAATTGTTGTAGGATAGAATTGCTTGTTAATGCTTGTTAAATGGTTTATAAAGTTGTTTATATTATTGAAAGCTGCATGTCATTGGTGGTTTGTATGCCATGTAAGAGATTTTAAATGTTTTATATATTTTATATAATTTCATGGAATATTTCTTAAATATTAAATTTTGAATATTTTGAAATTTTAAATTCTGGATACCCTGTCATAGATTTTAAATATTTACATCTTTTCTAGAGTTCTAATAGAATACTTTCAGTCGGGACACTATGAATCATTGTGAGAAAAACATGTAATAAATATTTTTCAGATATTTTACAGATTTTATATATTTCTCATGGAATACTTTTAAATATTAAATTTTGAATGTTTTGAAATTTTAAATTTTGAATGTCATGTAATATAGTGAATATTTCACATACTTATATATTCTAATGGAATACCGTCACAGCCTGATTTTATGAAATTTCATTGTAACAAAACGAAATATGATTGCCTCAATAAACTTGTTATTTTTCGAAATTTTAAAATTGAGGTCACCTCATTCGTCCAATTCCCCAATGGTTACCCAGCATGTGGACATTCTTCCACTAGGAGGCCTCTCCTAGTTCAAGTGAACAAGTGAGCCGGTCATCAAGGTAAGTTGTAGATTTTTTTTGAAATTTTTTTTAGGATGTCAAACTTGGAAAGTTTAAAATTTTGTTGTGACGTCATGGGTGATGAGCGGCTCAATATCACTAAATATATTTTTGTTATTATTTAATTTTACAAAATACTAAATACATAATCGGTTTCTTTAATTCATTTTGCTTAATTTGATATCAAATAATATAGTTTTACAAAGTTTTTTTATTAAAAATGCTATATTTCTTTCATTTTGGAAAGTAGGCTTAAAGTTTTATTTCCTGTTCTCCTCCAAATATTAGCCATTTTATCTGTTATAATTATTATTATACTGAATCTCAGATTGATATAATTGTTTAACTTTCTTTAATTTCTTGCAATTTTATCCATTGACTATTGTTTTTAAATATAATTCATTAATCTAGGACTCCCCCTCTGAAATTTTAGTTAATACATTTGCATTTTTACTCATAATTTTACCTATCTTCTGACAATATCTTTTTAAAGTATAAATTACATTATATTACTATGTGATGGGTTTATCTTGCATAAATTTCATCAGTTTAGTTGGTTTATTGGACTGGATTTATCAATTATAATGTAGTTTAGATTTACCCTTTGGCCTATTTTTTATCTGATGTTACATACAAAGTTTTTAATAATGCAGTTTGTTTATACCCTTTTCTGACCTTCTATTCTAATATAATATTCATTAATAATTCCTTATTTTACTACAATAACATTTAGTATTGACATTAAACAATTAATACATAACAATTATTTGACATTAAATATGGTATTTAAATTCATTTTTAATAATGAATTGATTTTTGGATGAATTAATTTTTAATAGTACAGAAGAGATAAATCTCAACCCCATTTTTTGTGACTCCGAGCTTCTGACCCTACATGTCAACATCAGAAGTATACAGAAAAATATATTAAAACTTGAAACTATGTTAAGTTCTTTTAAACATAAACCAGATGTGATAATATGCACTGAAGCTTGGCTCATGGATAATATTAAGCTTATAAATATAACAGGTTATACACATTTTAAAAATAACAGCAGAATAAATAAAGCAGATGGAGTGATTATTTATGTAAAAAGTAACCTACAGTATCAAACCATTAATGAACAATTTAATGATTTAAAAATCACGAGTCTGCTCATAGAATTAACAAATAAAAGTATTTTCAAAATTTCTGGACTATATCGTTGTCATGATTATCAGATTGACAAATTTATTAAAGATCATGAAAAATTTATCTTAAGTAACAAAACTGTTGCAAACCACATGATTTTGGGTGATGTTAACTTAGATCTCATTGAGTTTAATGAAAAAACTGAGGATTATTTCTACCAATTACTGCAAAATGGTTATGAATCGATGATAAATACGTGTACTCATCCTATAAAGAATTATAAAGATGGAACTTGCATTGACCATATTTTCATGAAAGGAATATACACAGCAAAATCTGGTAAATTAATTGACTCAATCACAGACCACTACCCCGTTTTAATATCACTACATGGAAACAACATAAAATGCAAACTTACAGTATCTTTTGAAATAAACAAAAAAAGATTTTTGGAGCTGTGTGCTTCAGAACAATGGCAACAAGTCTGTAATACACCAAATAACAATGAAGCATTAGAATTGTTAATAAACAAGATTCAAACTATCAATGAACTTTCACACAAAACTAAGCCAAAAATTCAAAAACCAAGAAAGACCTGGATTACCCCTGCTCTCATTAATTCAGTTAATAACAAAAACAAATTATATAAAGCCTGGAAGAATAGTCAAGACGACTTGCTAAAAAAAGAGCTGTACTTAAATTACGAAAAACGACTTAAATCATTACTTAGGACTGCTAAAAATAGGCATGAAGAAAAACAACTACAAAAAGCTGATTCTAAAAAAATGTGGAGATATGTTCATCTAAAATTGGATCGTAATTCAAAAAATAGACAAATAAATGATATTTTGATTAATAATAAACTTAACAGCAATGACTGGACAAAGGCTAATTATTTTAATGAATTTTTCAGCACAATAGTATCTAGGCTGAATGAAAGTGCGACTCCTCCTATTCTGCAGCATGAAATACCAGATATATCAATTAATCAGCATACTATGTTTCTAACACCAACAAATGAGTCAGAAGTTTACCAAACTATTCGTGAACTCAAAAATAAACCTGGTGGTTGTGATAAAATTCATGCCTATACAGTTAAGCTAGCTGCTCCGTTCATAACTCCTGCTTTGACTCACATTATTAATACTGCTATGATACAAGGTACATGTCCATATCATTTTAAGAAAGCTGTAATTTGTCCTATATATAAGGATGGTGTAAAAAGTTTGGTTAACAATTATCGACCGATCGCACTGATATCAAATTTAGCTAAGATTTTTGAAAAAATTATTTTTACCAGATTATTTAAATTTGTAAAGAAACATAACCTGTTAAGTGCTACACAATTTGGCTTTCTCAAGAAGAAAGGTACAGATGATGCTATAGCCCTACTTAGCAAATTTATTTATGAAAATCTAAGTATTAGCATACCAACTGTTGTAACTTTTTTGGACTACTCCAAAGCTTTTGACACTGTCGATCATGGCATACTTATATCCAAATTACAGAATATGGGAATAAGAGGTGTAAGCTTATCCCTGATAGCCAGTTATTTACATGACAGGACACAAGTTGTAAAGGTGAATGGGACTAGAAGTCAGCCTATTAAAACAAATGTTGGAGTGCCCCAGGGCTCTATATTAGGACCTTTATTGTTTATTTTATATATCAATGACTTACTAGTGTTACAAGATGTATTAATAGCATATGCTGATGATACAGCAGTACCAATGAAAGCAAAGACATGGCCTGAACTTGCAACAGATATGTCAACTAAATTAGATATTATATACTCTTGGCTCTATCACAATAATCTAGTACTCAACATAAGCAAGTCTGTTTGTATCACCTTTGGAAATTATAGAGACTCTGTTCCGCATGACTTTGAAATTAAGATAAATGGTCAAAAATTGAAAAGAGTTAAAACTAGTAAATATCTAGGAATAACATATGACTTTAACATGAAGTGGGATGTACATGTGGCTAACATTGTAAAAAAAACCAAATACTTAGTCTACGTTTTTTACAGACTTAAACAAATTTTATCAAAAAAGCAACTACTACAAATATACTACGGACTATTCCATAGTGTGGCCAGGGTATGCTATCATAGGCTGGGGGGGTCTATATAAATCATCTCTAGACGCATTGGATCGGCTGCAAAAGTGTATTCTTAAAATTATAGGAGTCAATGAACAAGATTCGAATAAACCATTAAATATTAAACAGGTGTTTGTAGTGAATTCTATAGTTTATCAATACAATGATCTAAAAAGTGAGTTTTTACAAAATCGAATCAACACACGGTATAAAAATATTATATTGCCGCGACACCTATTAAGTATTGGGCAAAGAAGCTATGTGTATTATGCCATAAAGTATTTTAATGAATTACCTAATGAACTGAAAAATCTAAGTGTAAATATAAAAGTGCTTAAAAAAAAAATCAAAGAAAAATTAGGAACATTGTTATTGAATAATCAAAAAAACAGTCTATTATGATGTGGACCTTTTTTTCTCTTTTTTTTTTCATTTATTTATTGAATTGTATTTTGTACAAACTAAAATTTTGTTAAAATTTAAAAATATTTTATTTTTAATATATTACTATGATCGGTGAGGTAAAACTCACAATTAGTATTAAGTATATAAATATTAATTCTAAGGACCAACCTATGTACGGGCATTTATGCCCCCTATAGGTCCTTTATTGTATAATTTTTATTAATAATTCATACCTTTTAGTGCTGATTCTTTATAGTAACTCATAAAAACATTTTATCATATAAGAATGGTATCCACATTCAGACATTGCATTCCTGATTCAAACTATTAAACATAATAACATTTTATAATTATAAGAATTACTCTCTATTTCCAAACTTTAGGCATAGAGTTCATTTATTGTAATTGGAACCTAACATCTCTGTTCCCTTATTTTAAAACTTACTTAAAATTATTTGGGTGCAGTCTTATCTGTTTTTCCTTAATTTTAGGGATGTATCCCTTGTCACTTTATGGATTAACTCCCAGCTCTCTATTTATCTTATTCACTCCATTGAATGTTATTACATAAATAGTGGCACTTTATTAGAAATATTAGTCCTTGCTCTTTCACCATACTATTTTATTAAATAGCACTCATGATACTAAATTAAACCTTTAAAGTTATTTAAAGGTACAGTATTTAATGTACTTTCTCAAAGTTTATTTATTACAATATAATAACTTGCACTTGTCCCCTGTTATTTCTTGATACTATCACTAGTCAGGTTTATAGTTTTATATTACCAAGATGTTTAATCATGGGGGGACTGTTAAGATTTGTCTTTATTAATTATACAATAACTTTCTTGGGTGCACTTTTACTTAGCACTTTAAACACTTTTGTTTTCATTTATTTTACATGAGTTTCTGGTTTTTGGGGTGTTATACTTTCAATAGTTGTAATGGTTCGGAATTGTAGGGCCAAGGTAATATCTTAAAAAATTTGTATTCCCTATGTAGTCAACGTTCACCTTTTGGGAACCTCGAGTTAGTCAACCAAGTATGCAGTGTTTATTACAAAACAAAACGTCTATGTTTTGTCTCCACACTCAAGCAGCGCAGACAGATTGTGAAATAACACACAATTTTGCATCAGCCGTGGATCACGGAGAAAATAACGCCAAGTTATGAATTGCACCAGACGACTAAATGTTGCTAAACCTTACGCCAGTGTTATAGTGCCTTTCAAATGCACCAATTGGAGTGCACGCTCTTGATCACGTGACCAGACAACTCCATGCATTACCGCCTTAGTGCAGTACTGAGTTCAGTTCCATTGCAACTCACGGCCGAACGGCCAGACAATCAGCAGACAGTTACAAGTTAACAAAAAACGGTAGCCTCGGACGAGTTCTTGGTAGGCCGAAAAATACAAAAGTAGGCCTACCAAGTATTATAAAATGTACAAACAGTATTAAATAATAAAGTGACGAGTAAATGACGTAAGGTAACAATAAACTGTGTTCGGAGTGGAAAGTGATTAGTGGAAACAGTTCCGGACAATATCGTGTACTACATTTGGATATTACGTAAATAGGTAACAAGTGTAAAGACAGTCTCATTTGGCCAAAACATTTTAATTCATAATGAGTTTATTAAGCAAATAGGAAGTTATCAAAAATAAATGTAAATTGAGTGAGTGTGTGTGTGGGGGTTATAAAAAGTACTGGCTCACTTAGAAAGATTTAGTAGTAGTCTAAACAAAATTATTGGAATAGAATTAGTAAAAAGTTATAAATATAAAGAACAATAATAATCAATGACAGAATAAATTAAATGGTTCATTCTTCTATAAACATGTGTTAGTGTAGTTATTTCGCCGTGAACCATTTCCTATTCTGTGTTGAAAACCTCGCCTAACGTTCTTTGGGATTTTTCTGATATATAAGGGTGGTCAGATAGCGGGATTTTTATAAGGGCAAGAGTGTAGAAGGTTTCGATATATAACCTCAAAAAATATCGTGGCGACCTGAGTAATTTCATAAGGTAAGTTTTACAGGGGAACATGATGGTAAGTACAATTCTGGCAGCAGTGAGCAGTAAGTATTATTCTGGAATCTTCTGATGGTAATAAGATTTAATAAAAAGGTAAGAAATCAGTACCTTTACATTGGCGACACGCTGCCAGGATGTTCGTATAAATATTATATGAACTAGACCTGTTTTGAGGCAAAGAAAATAGGAATTGGTAATGGCGTATTTGCGTGAATTTATCGTATATAATTACGTAGAAAGGTTATGTTTTGGTAGGAGTCTTATGTTTACAATTGTGCAGATGTTTTGATTTTATGTGTGTGGTTATAGATTTTACAGTAGTTTTTATATATATATATATATATATATATTTCATTTCATTGTATGGTTATAATTTAATAATAATAATAATAATAATATAAATTAATAATTTAATAATAACTAAAGCAGACAAAAGTCAAGCAACAGTAATCATTGATAAAACAGACTACATAAAAAAAACCGAAAACTTCATCAACAATAATAAATGTGTACAACTAGATAAAAACCCAACAGAAAACTATCTTAAACAAACAATAAAACTAATAAAAACAAATAAAAACATTTTCAACAATAAAAACATAGACATATATATAAACAATAATCCAGAACCACCTAAAATGAACAGCCTAATAAAAATACACAAATTAAACAACCCGATACGTCCATTAATCAATTTCAAAAAAGCTCCTACATACAAAATAGCAAGAATAATAGCACAAAAACTAAAAAATAACCATCTAACAAATAACCATCATAACATAAAAAATACATACGAATTAATAGACAAACTAAAAATAATAAATATAAATGAAAATACATTTTTCACATCATATGACATAACAAACATGTACACTAATATCCCAGTAGAAGAAACAATTGACATAATAATAAACAAACTTATAGAACAAAATGAAAGCAAACAATATATAACCGAAATAAAAAATAGTCTCCAACTAATACTAAAACAAAATTACTTTGAATTTAATAGCAAAATTTATCAACAGAAAGAAGGTTTAGCAATGGGATCACCATTATCAAGCATAATAGCAGAAATATTCCTACAACATATAGACACCAAAATACAAAATATCATAAAAACACATGACCCAGATGGCATATGGATAAGATATGTAGATGATGGACTATATGTATCAAATAACAAAAACACAAATGCAGAGAACATACTGAAACAAATCAATAACATACATCCCAAAATACAATTCACAGAAGAAAAAGAAAAACATAACAAAATCAACTATTTAGACATAACCATCACAAGATACAACAAACACATACAATATGCAATATATAGAAAACCAAGTTCCACTAACATCATTATACCTAACCATTCTGACCACCCACCACAACATAAAATGGCAGCATTTTATTCGTTATTTAACAGAATGTACAAAATACCCCTAAACAAACAAGAAACTAACAAAGAAAGAAATATAATATACCAAATTGGTTATGCAAATGGATACAATAAAAATACTATGATCAAAATAGAAAATAAAATCAAATACAAAATAAAAACTGAACAATTAAGAATTAATCAAACTGAACAACACATAAATAATAACAACAACAAAAAATGGGCCACATTCACATATATAAATAATAAAATGACAAAACTAACAAAACTATTTAAAAACACAGATATAAAAATAGCATACAAAACTAATAAAAATAAATTACAAAATCTAAATAGCTCACACAACAAAGATAATACAACAACCAACGGTATATACAAAATTGAATGCCAAGATTGCAATAAATGTTATATAGGACAAACAAAAAAACAGCTGAAAAAACGTTATTTTGAACACCTAAATGCATACAAAAAACCAAATATATATAAATCCAATTTAGCCACACATGCAATAAACACAGGACATGAATTCCTAGACATAACCAATGTAACACTAATAAAACATATACCACACAAAGGCACCATAATGAACATTTAGGAAAATTTACAGATTTACAAACATAAAACACAAAACAAATTAATACCAGAACAAATACAAATCAATACAAAACATGACACAATATTCAAAGCACTCAACATCAAAAATACACAAAATACAAAAACAGATACCACAACCACACACAATAATGCAACATTGAAGGACCAAAGACCAACAAACCACCTTAATAACATCCAGAAGCCAACACACAAATACTGCACCAGAAGCAAGATGGCGAAGGCTGAAGATGGGAGAACAGGATCTCCCGAAACATGTTCCTGAAGGAAAAAATATATCTTGAGGTAAATTAGTTATAGGTATTATAGTAATATATATATATAAAGGTGTTGTATAAATAAATTTTGAAGTACGAGTATAAATATGGGCGAAGTACTAGAGAATGATATTGGTTTCGCGTGGGACGAGTGGGAAAGCGAATTTAGAGGGGTTGTAGGTGAAATGACAGATGAGGAGTGGGGTAAGTTAGATGATAATTTAACGCGGATGGAAGAACAAGAAGAAGGAATATTTGCAGAAATTAAGAAACATAGTGAGATGACAAATAATAAAGGTAAGGTAGTTGAAGTAATAGTGGTAGAAAATAAGACAGTAAATAGGCCTAATGTTAAGGATGATAGTATAATGGGAGTAGAAAGTGGTGAAGAGATAGACCAATTTAACAAGAAGCAAGACGATCAGGTGGCAGATAATGAGGTAAGTACTGAGATGAGTGAATCTGATTATAAAATTATAATGGATATGTTGCGAATGATTGATAAAAAATTTGATGAAAGGGCGGAAATGATGAACAAACATTTTGATAGGATGGATAGACATTTTGATAATATGAATACGGGTTTTGACGAGTTACACATAAAATTAGATGAAACAAAGGAAGTAATAGATAAGGGTTTTGATATGATGAAGAAACATTTGAACGAGATAGACAAAAAGTGGGGAGGAGATGGATGTCAATTAAAGGCAAATACAGGTGAATCAAAACAGGTAAGTGTTTGTGGTGGTAGCAATATAACGAAAAGTAACGGAGGAATAGTAGACAAGGTAAGTGGTGGTAGTAATACAAGTAATTATATGATGAAATAATGTTAAATAAGAATAATGAATATATAGCTGACAATGGGGTATATAAGAATGATACGGTAAGTAACAATGGTGAAATTAAAAACGTGGTGTTAGAGTGTAAGGTTGTGAGCAGAGAAAGTGTTGACGAGGGTACGAGAGTGTGTGTAGAGAATTTAGAGGGGCAGAGGGCAGATTTTCCCCAAGTTTATTGTGAAATGGAATGTTCACAGGTATTTTATGAGGACAGAGTTTCCTCCGGTATTTGTATGGAAGACAAGGTGTCTTCAGATGGTCCCTGTATTTTTTGTGGTGTACCTGGTAGTAGAGGTAATAAGTATTTAGTGGTGCCCTTTGCATGGAGTGAGAGAGAAAATGGGATATGGTGTTGTGATGAGAGAAAGAGAGAAATAGAGATTTGTGAGGTTAATAGAGGTTATGAAAGGTTAGTGCAGGTTTTAGATATTGATAGAGGTGAAAAAAGTGACTTACAGGGTGAAATAGAGAGAGATGAATATTTTGATGAAACTGTTATAAATAATAAAATAACTTGCCTGATGTTAACTAATACTACTGATGGAGACTGGACAAAAATAATTAATATTGACAAGGTTTATGAAATAATAATAGGGAATAATCCTATAAATTATCAGGGTATAATGAATGAAATAGAGTTGATGGGTTATCATAATAATGATAATAATAAATTGAGGGTAAGTAAGAATGAGAAATGTTATAAAAAGGTAAGACTATTACATGATGATGGAGGTTGAATTAAAAAAACAGTGTATGGACATTCTAAACATTTTAGTTTATGGTTATGACCTTGCTGAATTTAGGTAATGAAGTGTGGTAAATGATAAAAAATATGACGGAAATTTGTATATAATGTGTTAATGTTAAATGTATTGTGTTAATAGTATTTTGTTGCAATGTATATGATAGCTTATATGTAAAACATGTTTGTAATAAGAAAGAAGTTTATAAATTACAATAATATTTGATTTTACTAAAACAATGAATAAGAGACAACAATGAATTTTATTTTGTATTATGTATTCAAATTAAAAGTGTTTTAAACAATGCAACTAAAACCAAATTGTTTTTAGTAGAAGTTATTAAAGTAATTTAAAAAGGTGAATTACAATTAATTTTGATATGAATTGTAACAGATAGTAGCTGATAAATATGTTAACTAAAAGATTTATAGAAATTGAAAATTAAAAGTACAGGTATGAGGGGTGAGGTAATCATGAATGTTGAGCCTGAAGTAGTGTTTATAAAAACAAGTCTGGCATATAACTGTTGATGTAAACAGGTGTGTTTCCTGTTGTGTGACTAATGTTTACAGGTTGATGTTTGTTTCATGCTTGAGTTGACAACAACAAGAATGTTGTATTTTGATGAATCAGTGCTATGAGCAGATTCTATTATGAAATAAAAGAAACACCAGATGTGAAGAAATGAAGGTAAATTTTTATAATGAAAGGAAATGACTTAATGTTTTGAATACAATGCAGTTAATATTTGTGTGATAGGATTTTGTTAATGGATAATCATTTTGAAAAAATGTAATTAATTCTGAAATTGTTAATTAAATAAAAAGTAGATTAATTTGGTAATTAAATTAATTAAGAAGGTGAATTTTAATAATGAACTTAAATTCATTTTGATCTGAATTTTGATTGTAATTGTAAAATAAATAATTGATGAAAAAATAATGAATAAAATAGGTACTTTTTTAAACTGATGAAAACTAAGGGAAATCTTGGGTAAAATAATAAAAAAATGTTCAGGCTGAGATAGTGTTTGTAAAGTAAGTTGTGCATACAACTGGTAATGTAACCCTTATAAATGTCAACCTATGTTTATGTTTTAACTGTAGATTCCCTACCTAAGCGCGGTCATGACCTCACCGGATCATGACCGTGAAAGTAGTCAATTATGACAAATCATAAATTTTACTTGATATAACCGGCTTGTGGTTTGTTTTGTTTTGTTAACCCGGTGGTTTGTTAGATTTAGTAGGGGGGTTATTTTTGGGGGAATCTACCCAATTTTGGAACAGGGCTATTTTCATGCAGATAGGGGTGGTAGTCCATTAGGGGCGTATCAATCAACAATAGTAAGTGCAATACTGAATTTTTATTGTAACGCGGAAGCAAGGATGGGGGTGGAATAAAAGAAAAAATGTCCACCCCTTCCACGTCAGTCCTTGTGGAAGCAACTGGGCGATACAGTCCAGGGGGGGGTAATAGTGAGTGTGGATAAGGGGGTGACCCAGTTACAGGTCACGAGGGAGATGTGATTACGGCTAGGTTGAGGTCTGAAAAGGCCAAGAAGCCTAGTGCTGAACACAGTAGATTGTAACGGGTATCAGAGGTTAAGGGACTATTAGGGGGGTAGAAAAAAAAATTTTGGTTGGTATTTTGTATACGTTGGAGGAGTAACAATATTGTGAACATTATTCCATTTGTACGAAATCTATATGATTAAACTGTAAGTAGATAGTAAGTTTATATTATCAATTTTAGACCAAGCCAGTACTTTGTATAAGAAGAACCAGTACTTTGCAAAGAATGAGCCAGTATGGCTAAGAGGAAACGAATCAGTTGAGGGATATGGTATAATGGAAGGCCTGTTTGTTAATGTTTTAACTGAATGTTATAGAGTCCGGCGATACTGTGGCGGGCACCCATCCGAGCTTATGGTGTTGGGATCTCGAGGAGAGAAGTCCAGTAAGACCGGATGGGTGTTGCCGCAGCCGCCGGACTAGGCGTAAGTACCCATGATTTTAGTAGAGAATCTAAGGGGGGTTGTGGCGCCATATCCTCACTAATCCTCTTAGGTTTTAGGCAATGAGAGTTTGAATGCTTCTACCTTCAACCTCTCATTGGGGGGGGTATTGTAACGGTACGGAATTGTAGGGCCAAGGTAATATCTTAAAAAATTTGTATTCCCTATGTAGTCAACGTTCACCTTTTGGGAACCTCGAGTTAGTCAACCAAGTATGCAGTGTTTATTACAAAACAAAACGTCTATGTTTTGTCTCCGCACTCAAGCAGCGCAGACAGATTGTGAAATAACACACAATTTTGCATCAGCCGTGGATCACGGAGAAAATAACACCAAGTTATGAATTGCACCAGACGACTAAATGTTGCTAAACCTTACGCCAGTGTTATAGCGCCTTTCAAATGCACCAATTGGAGCGATCACGTGACCAGACAACTCCGTGCATTACCGCCTTAGCACAGTACTGAGTTCAGTTCCATTGCAACTCACGGCCGAACGGCCAGACAATCAGCAGACAGTTACAAGTTAACAAAAAACGGTAGCCTCGGACGAGTTCTTGGTAGGCCGAAAAATACAAAAGTAGGCCTACCAAGTATTATAAAATGTACAAACAGTATTAAATAATAAAGTGACGAGTAAATGACGTAAGGTAACAATAAACTGTGTTCGGAGTGGAAAGTGATTAGTGGAAACAGTTCCGGACAATATCGTGTACTACATTTGGATATTACGTAAATAGGTAACAAGTGTAAAGACAGTTTCATTTGGCCAAAACATTTTAATTCATAATGAGTTTATTAAGCAAATAGGAAGTTATCAAAAATAAATGTAAATTGAGTGAGTGTGTGTGTGTGGGGGTTATAAAAAGTACTGGCTCACTTAGAAAGATTTAGTAGTACTCTAAACAAAATTATTGGAATAGAATTAGTAAAAAGTTATAAATATAAAGAACAATAATAATCAATGATAGAATAAATTAAATGGTTCATTCTTCTATAAACATGTGTTAGTGTAGTTATTTCGCCGTGAACCATTTCCTATTCTGTGTTGAAAACCTCGCCTAACGTTCTTTGGGATTTTTCTGATATATAAGGGTGGTCAGATAGCGGGATTTTTATAAGGGCAAGAGTGTAGAAGGTTTCGATATATAACCTCAAAAAATATCGTGGCGACCTGAGTAATTTCATAAGGTAAGTTTTACAGGGGAACATGATGGTAAGTACAATTCTGGCAGCAGTGAGCAGTAAGTATTATTCTGGAATCTTCTGATGGTAATAAGATTTAATAAAAAGGTAAGAAGTCAGTAACTTCACATAGTGACATTTAATTTCTTTTGGGGTTTTTGTTTTCTCCCTACTGGGTTTCCTTAGGGTATTGGTCGTATTCTTCTCCCTCTACTATCTATTATCTTCAAACTTGTCCCCGTTCATTAGGTATGTTGGTTTGTTCTGGATATCTTCCTTCTTCATTCTTGGTTTCTTCAGTACCATTTCGTTATTATTTTTCTTTGTTCTGGGTATCTTCCTTTTTCGTTCTCGGTTTCTTCATTATTATATCATGATTTTGTCCGTTGATTTGGTCTGGGTATCTTCCTTACCTACTCCTATCCTACCTGGGTATTATTCTTATTTTATTTTAGTTTTTTGCAGTTTTATTTTGCTGTACATTTATTTTTGTTGCAGAGTTTTTTCTTTATATTTACTTTTTCATGTTATGGTGGTAATTTATTTTGATATTTATTTGGTTCTCATTTGGATTTTTCTTGATATTCCATGTAATTGATTTTTACTTATGATCATATGTAATCTTTATCAAGTGGATTATTTGTCATGCTACAATATATATATTGTAATGTCCCGCGGGTATTAGCTAATGTCGAAGTACCTTTCTGCGATCGTCGCTTATGAATTATATTTACTAATGTTCAAATCAATCGGATTTGAAGTTTACCAAAAGAAACAGAAATCGAGTGTGTGTGATTTGGTAGAGATTAAGGAAGTTGTTTAATCTTAGTTAGAAGAGAGAGTAAGAACAATTTGGTTACACCCAGATTATAAAATTTCTTATTTTTTTAAATTCGCTGTTCATAAGATAAGCTGATTTTGACATCAACCTCAAAATGTTAGGTTAACCAAACACCACGGTTCGGTAATACTCCCCGGTGGATAGTCCTCTTCTTGGCTTACTGAAAATCTACAACTACCCTCTACAATAAAGAATACATGACTGATTATTTAACATAAAATATTCAGAGTATTTATTTGTATAATACACTGATTTCCTCTTCTTCCAGTATACAAATATTATAATCGATCTTTTCCAGTCAATAATACATTAGATCGATTTAGTTAGGTATACATTTGAATTATCATAAAATATATTTTTATAATTTTATCCTTGATTAGACATTAAACAACATATAATTCATTTTTATTAATTTCCCCAGGGTTAAGGGTAAGTTCTTTGTGTTATGAGACGGTCAGAAATGAATAATTATATACTACGCTTTACAAGATAAAAATTAATAAATTTCGAATTTTTGGTTTATTTCATAGTATGTAGTTCCGGATTTGTCCGCAAGAGTGCAGATTATTTCTTTATTATACACACGGAATCATTTACGAAATATTGTAACTGCACCACAATTTGATATGAGGTTTTCTTGGTTAATAAGGATTAATAATGTTTATATTACCTCTTTCCTCGAAGTTTTTTCTTGAATGGAGCTGTTTCCAGTGTTGTAGTTCTAGTTGTTTTGTAATTTTGTTGAAGGTCCCTAAGATACAATCCCGTGAAAAACTCGAAGTGCGGTTCAGCTAGGCCAGATCTTGGAATTGGTTATTTCACTTTTTTATCGGGTAAAGCACGTTATATTTGATATCTGAAGGAGTTTGAACATAAGGTGGATACTGTGAGTTAATTTTTATTCCATTTTTGCACCGTTTCCGAAAGTTTTAAAATGGTTATAATACAATTTTTGTGACATCACTTTTCTCAACCGAATGGTTTCCAAACGTTTTTAACAATTAAATTCCATGTTGTTATATCGTTACTCCTAGTAACCAATAATTTTTATATCATTTTTTAATGGTGCCTCTATTTACTTTTGAGTATATAGGCTGTTTTTAATTATTATAAATTTATTTCTTATTTATAGAAAAATAATTCTTTTTAACTTTGGTCTATTATCCAATTTGATTTATTTAAGGTTTTTCTGTTTATTTTCTTATAACCTTAGATATAGGTCTTTAATATTATTATTTCCTTTATTGAATTTATATATTATTTATTAATTTCTTATAGTATCCTTACACTGCACTATTTTCTTCTGCCATTTTCCTCATACAGTATTATTTTATTTGTTTATTATCATCTTATATTTAACTCTTTTATTTTTAACCCTGGGTTATCTTATATTCAAACATAATTATTCTATTAAATATAAAATTAAACCTAGGTACTAAATTTTAGTTGCCTACACAATACAAATCATACAATAATTAAACAAAATACATAACTGGTTAGTAGCAACACAGTCTACTATTATAATCAATTGTTTCTACATCTACAGCACAAGTCTGTAAGATGCTCCCTTCAAAGTCACTTATTTACTCACTGGGTACACTATAACTCACTTGTTACACTTTATATCAATTAAATATAGTTTATAATGTTTGGTGATATAAAGTAATTTAGAGCTAGGTATATTATACCCATTTCTGACCTTTATGGTAGGATAATTAAGTTATCATTTTGGGACTGGGTTATGTAACGTTACATAAAGCCCCCCCACTAGAACAAATTTATTTTCGTTTTACTTGTTTACAAAATAAATTGTTGATTGCTTCAATTTTCATATCTGGTTTTATTCTTCGTGATATCGTTTCATTTCAGACTGGTTGTATACTCCTTTGATTCGGTTATTGTTAATTGCTTTGATTTCATATGTATTATTCCCCTTCACCTGGGTTATGATGTAAGGTCCAGTATAAAGTAAAAGTAACTTCCTCGCAATACCCTCTATAGAACTGGGTAGTTGTCTATTTTTTATTAATACCTTATCTCCCATTTGGTATGTATCTAACCTTTTCCTTTTATCTTGATCCCTTTTTTGTTGAAGTTCCACTTTATGCAACAATCTGTTGTGCATTTCGACTTTATTGAACTCCACTCTCTCTCTCCTGGAGGAGAATTTATTAACGATGTGATTTCTCTTGGTGGTGGTTTATCAAACATTACCTGATAAGGGCTGGTTCCGATAGTGTCATGGTATGACCAATTAAGGAAAGTCTCTGCTGGTTCAATATACTGGCTCCATTTTTTATGTTCTTGGTGACAGTATGTACGTAGAATTCTACCAACTTCCCTTAATACGCGTTCGGCAGGATTACTACTAGGGTGGTATACTGATGTTTTGTATGTCCTTATTTGCCATTTCCTCAATTCTTCTTTCCACCTCGAAATTGCGTTCCATGATCAGTTATTATGGTTTCCGGTTTTCCCACCTCAGGTAAGTATTTTTGAATGATTACTTCTAAAATTTTCTTCGTAGTGGCTCTACTAATAGCGTAGAGTTTTGTATATTTGGTATAATGATCAAATATAATAATTATATATTTAAATTTATGTCTCCCTCCACTTCTGGGAAAAGGTCCACATATATCTAAGAATGTCTTTTCAAGTTTACTGTTAGATTTTATTGTAATCATGGCTCCCGTTCTCTTCTCGTTATTTATTTTTACTAGCTGGCATATGTTGCAGTTTTTTACTATTAATCTTACTCTCTTATTTATGGCTTTTACATAACAGTGTTCAGATAAAGCTTTAATAACTTTGAGTGGTCCCATGTGACCATATCTTTCATGGTAGTCCTTTATTAGGGCTACTTCTGTTGCTTCTGCCACATACATTTTCCACACATGATCCTTAATGGTTGGACGGATAAAAAGGATTTCTTCATAAACAAAGAAAAATTTCGTTATTATAGGATCACTTTGTAATATCCGGTCCTTAATTTTTGTTATTTTAGTGTCCATTTGCTGATCTGTTTTTATTTTATTAATTATATCTTGTAACTCCTTTTTCATTTTGATAATGTAATATATCTTTCCAATACTCTCTGGTTCTATTTCACAAGTTCCTTTTTCTAGGTTAATCCATGACAATCGGTCTGCTATTACATTCTTCTTACCCGGGATATATTCCCAGTCTAAATTATACTCTTGAAGTATTAATACCCATCTGGTGAGTCTGCCGTGGTTAAGTTTACAATTTTTTAAAAATGAAATTGATCGATGATCGGTTCTTATGATTACTGGGTATCCCAATATAAATGTTCGAAATTTTATACATGAGAACACAACACTCAGCAGTTCTTTTTCAGTTACTGTATAATTCCTCTCACAACTACTCAGTACTCTGCTTGCAAAACTGATGACCCCATGATTTCCTTCCTCACCTTCCTGATATAGCTCACTTCCAAGGCTAATGTTGCTAGCATCACAATTTATGAAAAAACGTTTATTAAAATTTGGGTGGTGTAACATGATGCTGTCCAGAAATTTATTTTTTATTATCTTAAAATTATTATCTTCACTTTCTTCCCATTTCCACTTATTTTTCTTCGAAAGTAAATATTGGAATTTGGCTGTTACTTCTGAATAATTCTGTTGAAATTTCCTATAATAGTTGCAGATCCCCAGAAAGGATTGTAGTTGTTTTAAGATTTTTGGTTTAGGAAAATCTTGGAAAGCCTTTACCTTCTCAGGAGATGGTTTAATTCCAGTAGCGGACAGAATGAATCCTAAAAATGGTAATTCATGTGTGATAAATTTAGATTTATCCAGTTTCAAAGTTATATTATACTGTAACAGTTTATTTAACACTGTTTCCACTCTATTACAATGTTCCTCCCATGTACAAGACGTAATTAATATGTCATCAACATATATTGTAGTAAAATCTAAAACTTCCTTACCCAAAATTTGATCCATGCATTGGATGAACACGGCCACAGAATTTACCAATCCGAAAGGCAAACATTTAAAATGATTATTTCGTCCTTCGAATATGAAAGCAACATATTGTCTGCTGTTAGGGTGCAACTCTATTTGCCAATATCCACAGACTGCATCCCAAGTACTCATGTACTTACATCCATAGAATTTTTTCATTATTTCTTCAATCTCACCTGGAGACGTGCGATCGTTAATGAGCATTTTATTCAACTCCCGAGCATCAAGGCATAGTCTTACTTGACCATCTTTCTTCAGTATAGCTACCAATGGGCTAGTATATGGAGAACTACTTCTTTCAATTATATCTTCCAATATCATTCTTTGAATTTCTTTTCTTGCTGCCTCTTTCAAAGCTTGAGCAATGGGGTATGACCGTTTATTAAAATTTACATTTTCTTTGAACTTTAGTTCACACAGGAAGTTTTTTGCTTTTCCTGGTGACTCTGAGAATACTGATTTATATTTATTATAAATTTTTATAAGCTGTTGTTTTTGTTCTACATTAATTATTTCCTGGGCCTGCCTATTTTGAAACTCGATTATCTCTTCTATCTTCTCTTGCCAAATCTTTGATTCTGTTACTTCTGTATTTTTTCCTAGGGTTAATCTATTATCCTCCCTAATAAAAAATGAGCTCGGACACTGAGGGGCACTTTGGCTACCAATTATCTCAGCCGCTAACTCACCTTCTTCTGTGCTCAAGGTTACTATACCCCTGGCCAGATTTATAATTGCAGTGTGTCGCCGTAGCATATCACACCCTATTAACACCCTAAAAGGTAGCCCTTTAGCTACTAAAAATCCCATAGGTATTCCTATTCCACTAGTAGTAACATTCAAAGACACTTGTTTTCTGATTGTTTTATTTTGATTCCCGGTGGCGCCAATAATTCTTACATTATTAATTGGTAAAGTAGGTATTCTCTCAGTAGTTAGTTCAGTAATCCGGTCCAGTTCTAATTGATCAATAATTGAAATATTTGCTCCTGTATCAATCATGGCCTCTGCTAACACTCCATTTAATTTTATTTGTATATAGACTATATCATTGTTTGGTGATGACTCTTTAATTGCTCTTTCTTCCATTAACTCCGCCTGTATATTTAAAAAAAAATGATTTCTGATAATTGTTATTGATCTGTTTAATTTATTATTATGATTAGGTCTATGGTAAATTCTGTGCCCGGTTGTTTCTAGCAGTGACGGGCAGTCACATCTTCTCACTGCTGGTACCCGTTTCCCCGATTTCCATCATAATTATTATTTGGTTCAACATTTTCATTATGTTGAATATTGTTTACTGGTCTTCTTTCTTCATCACTATCTCTGAATCTAGGTTGTTCTTCACTCCTACTTCTTTGTGGACCTTCTTCTCTCTGATAAGAATCATTTCTGTAATTTCGATTGTTATAATTTTGCCAGCTTCCTCGATACCTGTTATTGAAATAATTGTTATTGGCACGTACATAATTTACTCTAGGTCGATTATCTCTAGGTGGTTCATTTTTCCGCTCCTCGGTATTCCCTTACCTCCATCTACTCCTACTGTAATAAGATTCTTGTTCATAATTCTCTAGTAGCGTTTCCATGCCTCCAATAGTTTTTATTTGTCCACTTAATCGTGCGCTTATAATCTTTTCCTCAAAGTGATACGCAATCTTGGTCACCAAACACTCTTCAGGGATCTTTGGGTCTAAATATTTTGCCACACACACCTTCCCCAAAAAATAAGCAGTAGGTGTTTGTCCTATATTGCGGTCATACCTACCATGACAGATATCATCTCTAATAATGTTTTGCACTGACTCCGACCAGTACTTAAGTTTGAACATTGTTTTGAAACTCCCATAATCACACACCTCGTTCCTGATTACAGTCCACCAATTATCGTTAATGTTTTTGAAAGATTCGTCTAATATACCTTTGATCATGTTCCATCGGTTCTCCTTTAACCTATTCAAAATTTCGTCTACTCTCCCTAAAAAATCGAGTGGGTTTCTGCGATAATCCCGAAAGTTTACACTTTCCCTACTACCTTGGATAACATGATGATTGTTGCATGTAGATCTAGAACTTATTCTAACTACATCCCCTTGTAAGTTTGTTTGTATTTGTTGCAAATTATCTAATTTCTCTGCTTGGCTATGGAACTGATTCTTTACATTCTCTACCGTTTCGTGAAAATCTGTGAATTTACAGTTTAGACTGCTTTTTATACTATCTAACTGGTCACTGTTTTCTTGGCGTATGGCCATTATAAGAACTTGATTACTTTGTTCCTCCCGGTCCATTCGGGGATCTATTCCTGTTTTGATTTGTTCCATCTTTTCTTCAGTTTTATCTAATCTTTGATTGGTTTCTATTAATTTCTTCTCTGCCTCTTCCTTATATTCATCTACTCTTTGGCTAAGCGTATTACTGACCAGTTCAATTTTACTCTCAAGATTTTCCCTCAACTCCTTATTGAAATTCTCCATCTTACTCGCAATTTGTTTTAAATTTTCATTATTCTCTTCAAATTTTGCATTCATCTCTTCTCTTTGTCCTTCAACAGTTTCTTTCAATTCATGGTATTGTTCATTCATGGTATGTCTGATATTTCCATGAATGGTCTCTATTTTTTCGTTTAGTTGTTTGACTAAACTTTCCTGAATGCTATCTATTTTCTCATTGGTTTATCTGTTTTGTTCCTCCTGTTTCCTAAAATTCTCCTTATTTTCCTCATTGGTTTGCTTCAAGTTTTCCTCCTGTTTCTTAAAATTTTCCTTATTTTCCTCACTGGTTTGCTTCGAGTTTTCCTCCTGTTTCTTAAAATTTTCATCTATTTTATCAAATTTCTCGGCTATAAATCTTATCACGTCTTGCCAATTTGGTTCTCTCCTGGCTTCCGCTTTGTCTGGTTGGTCCCCTTGGGCATCCTCTTCAACTATTTCCTTTTCCGTGTTCATAATTGCTTCAGTTTCTTCTTTATCACCCATCGGTTGTTCCATTTCACTGTCTGTAAATATTTCTATCTCTCGTTCCTGTCCACCTTCTTCCTTCTCCTTTTCTTCTGCCCTCTTCTTCGATCTGCCTCTGGTATTATGCATTTCTTGTTTTCTCATAACTGCCGACGATAATTAGGTTTTTTGTTATATTATTTTGTTAAATATCTCAAAATTCTTTTCTAATTACAGCCCTTTTACGTTGAGCGCCATTCTGTAACGTCCCGCGGGTATTAGCTAATGTCGAAGTACCTTTCTGCGATCGTCACTTATGAATTATATTTACTAATGTTCAAATCAATCGGATTTGAAGTTTACCAAAAGAAACAGAAATCGAGTGTGTGTGATTTGGTAGAGATTAAGGAAGTTGTTTAATCTTAGTGAGAAGAGAGAGTAAGAACAATTTGGTTATACCCAGATTATACAATTTCTTATTTTTTAAAATTCGCTGTTCATAAGATCAGCTGATTTTGACATCAACCTCAAAATGTTACGTTAACCAAACACCACGGTTCGGTAATACTCCCCGGTGGATAGTCCTCTTCTTGGCTTACTGAAAATCTACAACTACCCTCTACAATAAAGAATACACGATTGATTATTTAACATAAAATATTCAGAGTATTTATTTGTATAATACATTGATTTCCACTTCTTCCAGTATACAAATATTATAATTGATCTTTTCCAGTCAATAATACATTGGATTGATTTAGTTAGGTAAACATTTGAATTATCATAAAATATATTTTTAGGATTTTATAATTTTATCCTTGATTAGACATTAAACAACATATAATTCATTTTTCCCCAGGGTTAAGGGTAAGTTCTTTGTGTTATGAGATGGTCAGAAATGAATAATTATATAGTACGCTTTACAAGATAAAAATTAATAAATTTCGAATTTTTGGTTTATTTCATAGTATGTAGTTCCGGATTTGTCCGCAAGAGTGCAGATTATTTCTTTATTATACACAGGGAATCATTTACAAAATATTGTAACTGCACCACAATTTGATATGAGGTTTTCTTGGTTAATAAGGATTAATAACGTTTATATTACCTCTTTCCTCCAAGTTTTTTCTTGAATGGAGCTGTTTCTAGTGTTGTAGTTCTAGTTGTTTTGTAATTTCGTTGAAGGTCCCTAAGATACAATCTCGCGAAAACTCGAAGTGCGGTTCAGCTAGGCCAGATCTTGGAATTGGTTATTTCACTTTTTTATCGGATAAAGCACGTTATATTCGATATCTGAAGGAGTTGAACATAAGGTGGATACTGTGAGTTAATTTTTATTCCATTTTTGCACCGTTTCCGAAAGTTTTAAAATGGTTATAATACAATTTTTGTGACATCACTTTTCTCAACCGAACGGTTTCCAAACGTTTTTAACAATTAAATTCCATGTTGTTATATCGTTACTCCTAGTAACCAATAATTTTTATATCATTTTTTAATGGTGCCTCTATTTACTTTTGAGTATATAGGCTGTTTTTAATTATTATAAATTTATTTCTTATTTATAGAAAAATAATTCTTTTTAACTTTGGTCTATTATCCAATTTGATTTATTTAAGGTTTTTCTGTTTATTTTCTTATAACCTTAGATATAGGTCTTTAATATTATTATTTCCTTTATTGAATTTATATATTATTTATTAATTTCTTATAGTATCCTTACACTGCACTATTTTCTTCTGCCATTTTCCTCATACAGTATTATTTTATTTGTTTATTATCATCTTATATTTAACTCTTTTATTTTTAACCCTGGGTTATCTTATATTCAAACATAATTATTCTATTAAATATAAAATTAAACCTAGGTACTAAATTTTAGTTGCCTACACAATACAAATCATACAATAATTAAACAAAATACATAACTGGTTAGTAGCAACACAGTCTACTATTATAATCAATTGTTTCTACATCTACAGCACAAGTCTGTAAGATGCTCCCTTCAAAGTCACTTATTTACTCACTGGGTACACTATAACTCACTTGTTACACTTTATATCAATTAAATATAGTTTATAATGTTTGGTGATATAAAGTAATTTAGAGCTAGGTATATTATACCCATTTCTGACCTTTATGGTAGGATAATTAAGTTATCATTTTTGGGGCTGGGTTATGTAATGTTACAATATATATATTATGTTACAACACAAAAAAGCCACCCCAATACCAGGGAAAAAACTATAATGAATCAACTATATTAAATGAATGAAAATCAAATGACTATGACGAGACAAATGACTATGACCAGTGCCGTATTTACGTACGGGCGAATATGTGCGCCGCACAGGGCGGCAAATTTTTCAAAAATCACGCGGTTGGGTGTCGTGCCGTTTGTTATTGTTGTTATTATATTATTAAAAACATATAATAAGAAAAAATGTAATTACATAATATTAACATTATTGTCAAAACTTTAATACATAAACAAACCCAGGTTTGTGGGATGTCAAAATGATCTTTGAAAGAAAATATAAATAGTTGTGATAATATTTAATACAGAGATAAGAAGACAGAAGAATAATAGTAATCAAAAGATATTTAGTCATTTTGAATTAAAATTCAAATATTATAACAATAGACATAAAATAGGATCAGCCAATGAGAGACAGACAGTTGCCATAACAACGGAACGTTATTTATTAGAATTCCGTTAAAAAGAATTAGTTCATTATTGACGCTCAAGACAGATAGAAGCCAAACCACAGTCGACTCAATTTTAATTTAAAACAGTCAAAAATCAATCAAAATTTAATAAATGAAGACGCAAGAAGTCTGATGAAGAACTAGTCAATTCAACAGAGACCACAGACCAGATTTTCAAATTCTAAATTAATTATTTAATCCACATTATCCGAAAAAGAAGCCAGGCGTACTCCAAATTATAAATGATGGAAGATTGATGATCAAAAGGACCCAACCTAACTAGAACTGAGTAACTCTTCACCCGAATTCAACAGATTTGATAAGTATATCTGAAATACCCGAATTTAAGGAATAAATTCTTATTAACATTTTCTCACAACACAAATAACTCTCACTATGAACTGATAATCAAATTTCTTTCAAGGATTCATTGAAAATAAAAAACTAAACTTGTATGAAACCAGAAAATAACCTGTGTATAAATTACGAACTCTTAAAACACTTCAGGAACGAATTGTAATTAAATCTAATAGTATATAAGTACCATAAATGTAAGGTAGTGTACTTTATTATCATCTTATTAATATTTTTTCGTAACCAAAAGAACTCACATTAAATGAACATTAAGAAAATAAACACAAAATGACAGCATGTCGATCTAGTAACGTTTGATCAACTTTAGCCAACCTGAGAAAGATTGTCTATTTATTGCCGGAGCAACTTTGTTTAATAACAGTATATAATTTTGTATTGAACTGAATAACTAATAATTTCACGTTAATAAACTAGTACTGAGTAGTAATAACCGTCCTTTATTTCATTGTAAATTGCATTATAAAGTTTGTGTACTTTAGCGACGAGCGAAATTGTCTGTCAGCGTTAGACGTCGGTAGCACGGCGAACTACTAGAGAGATTCATACGCCCGCCAATTGCGAGGGTAATTTGAATCAGCCAACACCGTCTAGAACAACCGGTCGATTTCATATTTTTTAATTGTTTTTATAAACAATTTGTCGCCACTCAGGAATGAAATATACTCATTAAAGGACAGGTAAGGTTTACACTCACGAGATATTGTACTGGTAATTCGTGAGATCGCGAAGGACATTGTCAGCATAACAAAAGGAAAAGTAAGTAAGTAAACGTAAAGTAACGACTACAACGTGTGGGGCTAACACATGTAAACACACTCATTTTTATAGAGACGATAAGAGTCTAATCGTTACAATATATATATATATATATATATTACAACACGTCTTTTTATCTAACACACTTACATAATATATTTAATGATAGATAAAACGTTACTTACCCATGATTTTACTTTACCTGGGCGCCAGAACAAATCCCAGATATAAATGACATGGATTCAGCTTAGCTCAGAGCATAGAGACACTTTCTCAGGATTCGTTCAGTGATTGTGGAATTCAAGGGGAATCGTTACAAATAACACTTAAAATTTTTGTTGAAGTTTGTTTAATTACCGTTTTATTTTGTTAACTTCTTGAAAAATGCTAATTGTAGGACTTATTGCTACCCTAACTCTTATAATTAATGAGTGTGCGTGAAAAGTGAAGATTAAAACGTCCAAACGACCTATTTCTCTTATCTGGTTTAATTAAGAAAATTTATATCTCCCAAACAGTGCTAAAGAACAGATCTGCAATAATTTGCACGTTCAATACTACACCTCACTTTCCATACAACACTCCTATACTATACTATGTTATAACTAATCTTACTAACTAAATACAAAGTGTGAAGTTACTTAGTGTCTTTTAAAATTGTTCATTTTTTATTATTTATTTATTATTTACTTCATTGATCAATGAATCTATTTCTTACTGTTTGATGCGTCGACCGTAGATGGGAATCCGTAGAGATCCTCCTTTTGATGGTTCAGCACAGAAGAAATGATGTTGACCAATCCTGTTGAACGATGATCTGGGCAATTACAGATGCTGTAGCTCTCTGTTGCACCAGTCACTTCACAATTGATTATTAATTAATTAATTAATGTGGTGTTACACAGCGAGAGTTGTTGTCGAACTGTACTAGTTCCTCTGCAACTGCGGACTACTTCTCGAACTTTTTACTTAAATGAAACTTTGCGTGTTTGTGAAATTAAGCATGTAATTTACACACGTCTAGCGCATTGAAGATCCGAACGAAGAGTCTCGCTAACCTCCGACTGAGTTGGCGTCTGTTCTAAATGCAGGATTCTGATTGGTTGTTCAAATAAATCATGCGTTTTTCCAGTTGAAACAATATCGGACAGGTCGACCAAACGCCCCTTGACAGGTCTGAGATGGCACAGAATTACTGGCTAAAATCGTACTTCCTTTGTTTGCAAATCGTTTGATTACAGGTATTTGCAAACGTGTTTTCAAGATCTGACCACAGAATATTGTTGCTTAGGTCTTTATCTGTGTGTGTGTGTGTGTGTGTGTAAACACCTAATTCGTACCTAGCCTAATTCTCAAGTTATTTCGCTTGGCGTTCTCCTTCTGTATATCTTCTGTACATGTTAATTATATTGGTTGATATTTTGGCTACTTATAGAGCTTTAATTGCTGAACACTATGCTGTTTTCAGAATTGCTGTATATTTATTGGTTTTAAAGATATTGCAGTTTTAACACATAAATTCAATTGAGTAAAATTTCATGTCTGTACCGGCATTTGTCGTAGCAGTGACAAGGTTAGACATAGATGGCTGCAATTATACGCTCTCTCTCTTGCTTACGTCGCTATACTCGCTCCGTTTGACACTTTCATATAACGCTCTGATAGGACGACAATATGAATCGTTATATATACCCCCACTCGGTACAAAAAAAATTGATTATTTAAGAAATACGTTAATTGTTTTTCTTAATGTATAGTTTTACCCTAATTAAAATTATGCACATAATCTTTCGCACTTTTGGTTTTTCCTGCACAAAACTTGCACTAATACAATTTTGCTTACATCTACCTTATAACTAAATATTACAATATGTTACTTAACCTAACATGGCATACACATATTGGAAATTTATATGACCATTAATATTTTAATCACCATTTTGACTCAATTAACGTCAATAATTTAAAACAACAATACTAACATTTATTTAAATAATTGTTTTTATTAACATTGACCTTGATTCAAAACAATTATAAATTTTTTATTTGACCACGTTTGATTCACATACCTTATTGGCTCAAACTATTGTTTCTTTATTGGTCATTATTTTGTCTATATTTCCTCCTATGGGAACATAGCTTATATAGTTTCCCTTCATATATGGAAAATCCTGGTTTGGTGTTGGTAACTGCACTTCTCCAAGCTACACTAATCCTAGGGTCTTGTTGTTGATGGGTCCCTATTTCCTTAAGTCGTCTAACTACTTCAGGTTTTGTTACATGCTTTACCGCGTAAATACCTATATCAGTGCTACTACTTTTACTGTTAACTGTATCCATGTTGTTTTCTGATGGTGGATTTCTACAGAGTACATCTGCTACCAAGTTGTCTTTTGCTTTACAATACTGTATTTCAAACTGGTACTCTTGTATAGCCAAGATCCAACGAGTCACACGAGCACCTAGCAATTTACACTTTAATAAAAATACTAACGCCTTATTGTCAGTGATTATAGTAAGTTTAGCACCCAGAATATAACTCCTAAACTTTGACAGGCTATGCGCTATCGCTAATAGCTCTTTTTCTGTCGTAAAATAGGTTAATTCCGCCCCTTTAAGTGTGCGACTTACAAATCCTAATACCGCTTTTTGGCCCTTCTCATCTATCTGATACAAGCGTGCTCCTATAGCAATATTGCTGGGGTCTGTTTGCAAATAAAACCTTTCTCCTACCCTTGGATGATGTCATACAACAGTATTTATAAAAAGACTTTTCACTTGTTGTAGCGCTTCATCGTGGTCCCTTGTCCACCTCCATTTAATCCCTTTGTTTAACAACTTCAACAATGAAACAGTACTTTCCACGTATTTACTTGTAAACCTCTGATAGTAGTTAGCTAAACCTAGAAATGACTTTAGCTGCTTGCAGTTCTTTGGATTTGGAAATTCTTGTATGGCTTTTACCTTCTCTGGGTCCATGGTTATTCCTTCCACTGAGATTCGGTGACCTAAAAACTTAATTTCCTCCTTACCAAACTCTGATTTCCGTAGATTCAGCGTCATGTTTGCTGATCTTAATTTTGCAAAAATATTTCTTAAATGTTGTAAGTGCTCCTCGAATGTTTGTGACACATAGAATATCATCTACGAACACTAGTGTATACTTCTCTACCTCATTACCTAAGGCACTGTCTAAACACCTTACCATTGCAGCTAAGCTGGTGCTCAGGCCAAAAGGTCCACTTTAAATTGGTAGCACTTGTTTTTATACAAAAATGACATATACTGTCGATCACATTTGTGGATGGGAATTTGCCAAAATCCTGAGGTTAAGTCCAGTTTGGTCATGTACTTAACTCCATTACATTTTTGGAACAATTCTTCCACACTCCTTGCGCACTCGTAATCATAATACTAATAAAGAATTTAATTTCCTGGCATCAAGGCATAAGCGGATACTCCCGTTCGGCTTGGTGACAACTACTAAAGGGTTTATATAGGGACTACTTGACTACTTGCCCTCTCTATAACATCATTCGCTAACATCTGTTGGACCTCTTTTTCCACTTCTTCTCTATAGTGTAAAGGGATTGGATAAGTTCTTTGCACAAATGATGCGTTTTCAGTAAGTGTTAACTGATGTTCATAGAACTTAGCTCTTCCTGGCTCTGTTCTGAAAACATCCCTATACTCACAGACGAGTTGCTGAATTTGGTTCTGTTGCTCGTTGTTCAACTCAGTCCCGATGTTGATTTCTGGAGTATCATCAATACAGTGCTGGTCACTCCTAACGTCAACTACCGGTTTCTCTCTATACCCTTTTATGACACTTACAGACTTCCAATGCTTAAACTCTTTAATATTTACACTGATTTTCTTTGTATCAATTTCCATCGTGATGGTATTTCTTTTGAAATTTATTTCTGCCTTCCATTCAAGTAACATATCTACCCCAATAATACAATCATGAACGAGTTTCGGGACTATTAGAGCTACAATTTGGGTTTGGGTACCATTTATATTGACAGGTAAATAAATTTGTTCAGTTATCTTTTGCATTTTGGCTCCAGTGGCTCCCTGTACATTACAATACATTACAATTTTTTACGGGTAGTCTGGGACAATTACGCAACTGTCTATTATTTTCTACAAACTTTGAGCTGACACAGGTTACTTCACTGTCAGTGTCTATTAGTGCTCGTACTATTAGATTACTGATTTTACAAATTATTTCCAGGCATTCAGGATAATGGTTTCTACCCACTTCTTGCTCTTCTTTTAACAAGAACTCCCTACTGTTCACTTGTTTTATATTATTTGTTACTTTCTTGTTACCTGTTTTCTTGGGTTGTTTCACTGCAGGTAATGGTAGGTTTAGTTTTGTTTCTTTTCTACCTGCAGTGGCTTCCCGTTTCCCGTATTCATTTTACTAGTAGACGGTTGCGGCTCGGTAGATGTTATGGTTGTTTTACATACTTTAAATCCTTTATTTGGTCTGTTTTCAACACTCCTACTTCTACCCTTTTCTTCCAATTCCTGCCGATTTTGGGGTTTGTTACCCGGATATGGGGTAAACCTTTTTTCTTTTGGGCGTTCATTGTCTCTTCTTTTCGTTGGGTAGAAAGTTGGTTCCTGATGATCGCCTCTAGAGTGGTTACTCAGCTGATTATTTACACGCTTCACGTCCCTCTCTAGGTCTTGACATTCATCCACGACCATTATAAACTTTTCTAGAGTATCCACTCCTCTAGTAGTGGTTGCTACTCTAGTGCGTTCTGAGAAATGACGCGCTAGCTTATACACTAGGTCTCTCTCTTCTATCGGTGGTGTTAGATGCTTTACTTGTGCCATTACATTTAGCACATAGTTGGTGGTTGTCATATTCATTGACGGGTGATAATTACCAAATTCCAGATGATCGCGTACCCTTCTTTGGATCTGAATGTTCCAGTATTGAGCAAGGAATTTTTCTCAGAAGTCGGAGTAGGTTTGGACTCTGTCCGAAATGACTTTCCACCACGTACCTGCCCAATTCTTGAGGAATCGGCCTAACATGTCCTCGTCGTCCATCAGTGGGTTTACACGAGATACATAAGCCTCAAACAGCCTTAGGAACTCCACAGGATTCTCATGTGGGTTTCCTGAGAATGTAAGGTTTTCCGGTTCTTCCTTATAGCCACCACACCTCACGACTCTGGTTTGCTGTGACTTCATTGCCTTAGTCAGATCTTCCCGCATTACCTTTAATTGCTGTTCCACCTTTTGATGTACTTCGTCTCAGTCCGCCTTACTCTCTACTTGTTTCTTAACCTCTTTCATATTTTCACCCAGTTGGGTGCACTCTACCGTAGTACTCTGGATTTCTTCTTTATTTAGAAGCGTTTGTGTTTTTAATTCAGCAGTTACTTCACTGAATTGTTGATTAATAAGGGTTACTTTCTGTTCTAACCGTTCATGAAATTCGTTTCTAAATTTATTTAGTTTTTCGTCTTGACGGCGAAAATTAGTGTTTACTTGTTTCCTAAATTCCTCTAATGTAGTTTTAACCTCTTCGGTATGCTTATCAAACTTAATATTATTCTCATCTATTTTGCCACTGGTACTATCTAATTTACTAGCTAAATGAGTTATTTCTTCATCTATTTTAAATGTAGCTTCTTTACTACTTTGTTCTATTTGGCTAGATAAATTTTTATTTATTTGTTTCATTTCGCTAGATAAATATTTATTAGTTTGCTCTATTTTATTATTAACATCATTTATTAATTTTTCATTACTTTCTTCTAAACTTTGATTACTTTCATCTATTTTATTATTGATACTTTCAATTTTACTATTTAATTGACTATTTGTTTTTTCAATTTCACTAGATAATTGATTCTTTGTACTTTAAATTTTACTATTAGTTTCATCCATTTTAGTGGTCAACTGGTTAAACAGCTGTTCAATTGCTGCCATATCTACTGCTGGTGATTTAGCCATTTTTAATATTATTATTATTTAACAAATTTTATTTTAATATTTAACACTTCAACAGTTATCTGCAACCTTAAATTCCACTTCGTTTCAAATTAATTAATATTACAATTTAAACTAGTGACTTGGGTAAAAGCAACGCCAAATTATATAACTTTCTTTATATAATTTTGTAACGGTACAATTCTGGTCCTATAATATTTTGGGAAATAATTGTTATAATTGTTTTTAAAGCCCTATAAAGAAAACAGCGTAAAGTTGTCTAAAGGTTTTCAACGATGTAATATTGAGCGGACAGGATTTGTGTCGAGATCAGGGTAAAATCACAATAATAGCAAAAAACAGTTCGTCATATTAGAGTGTAAACAAGCCTAACCCAATGATGACATCAGCTACAGGAATGCGATTCGCATTAAATACAACGGGGCTTGGCCATTTGTAAGCAACGGGGCTTGGCCGTTCAAACAAAGGACTAGTGTTATTATATATACACCACCAAAATCAGTAAAATTCCATTTTCAAATCAACGAATAAGGCCTTTTCAAAATATTAAAATTTCATCCTCAGTTCGTACACTGTAATGTTCCTGTTATGATGTTGTTATGATGACTACATATACATCGGAAGAACACGTACAAATTTCAAACAGAGATTTATGGAACATTTCAGAGCTTTTAATAATAAAAAAACGGGAATCTCCAACATAGCAGATCACCTTATTAGTATGAATCATAGTATAACAAATATAACCAACAATATGGAAATAAACAATAATAAAAATGACATTATACAGTTGGAAAAATTATATATATACCTTCATAAAAAATATGACAAATTGATGAATCAACAGACAATATTTGAAAATGATCAATTGTTTCAATACATATCTGGCTTGGTTTCACCCAATAATGATCGCAGTGGAAAGTTCAAAATGAAGTACAGTGAGAGATAGTAGACACAGTTAACAGCAATTACACATTTAAAGAAAAACATCATAACAGGAACATTACAGTGTACGAACTGAGGATGAAATTTTAATATTTCGAAAAGGCCTTATTCGTTGATTTGAAAATGGAATTTTACTGATTTTGGTGGTGTATATATAATAATATTATAACAAGTCAGTGGCATAATGTTTGGCAAAATAATAAAGGACTAGTGACGTAGTTTGCCCCACCTCCGCATTGCAAGGCTACAAACCGCTGCCAGTTTCGTCTCAACAGTGTTCCACGCTGGCCGGCATACACTAAATTTTACATTTATCTAACTCTTGCAACTACATCAAAAAATGTAAAGCAAAATTTAAATAGTGGCCACATCTAAATAAAAATGTGAAAGTGCCGTATTATTGAAACAGTTCGCCGAAAACCTCGGGCGAGAGTGCGCAATCTACAACAATGGGACATCTTCACATATAATGGAGCTAAGTAAAATTTGCTGCCAAAACCGATCAAATATAAAATACTTATATTCAAAATTATTCAAATGAGCTCATATTAACGAAATTGTATCAGAGAATGAAAGTGAGAGAGTGAGAGAGTGGATACAAATATGATTCAATATTAATAAGTGCTGGGTTGTGCCAATATTTACGTTTATCATGTTTATTAGGTTAATATTATAACACATGTTTGTTTTGGAGGGTTAAAATGTTCTAAGGGTTTAATGTTTGCTAAACGCCCCATGGCGTAATATGTACGTGTATGGTACAGCTAGTCATTTTTCAATATATATTTAGAGTCATCTTAAAAATAAAAGGTCAATGGTACGGTTTATCTTGAGTACGATTATTTCAGGTAATATATTCCACGACCCTGCTTCGTGTTACCTGAATTCTGGCCCTCAAGGTAAGTTTTGTATTTTGTTGTACAGTGTAACAACATGGCGCCCGATAAGTGAAAGTGATTATTTTAGTACACATCAGATAAATGTAACCAATTAATTTAAACCAGTAAAGTGTAGAGTTACAATTTGTCAATTTAATCGGGCCCATTAGTTGCGGCGCCAAACATACAACGTGTCTTTTTATCTAACACACTTGTATAATATATTTAATGATAGATAAAACGTTACTTACCCGTGATTTTACTTTACCTGGGCGCCAGAACAAATCCCAGATATAAATGACACGGATTCAGCTTAGCTCAAAGCATAGAGACACACTTTCTCAGGATTCGTTCAGTGATTGTGGAATTCAAGGGGAATCGTTACAAATAACACTTAAAATTTTTTTTGAAGTTTGTTTAATTACCGCTTTAATTATTTTGTTAACTTCTTGAAAAATGCTAATTGTAGGACTTATTGCTACCCTAACTCTTATAATTAATGAGTGTGCGTGAAAAGTGAAGATTAAAACATCCAAACGACCTATTGCTCTTATCTGGTTTAATTAAGAAAATTTATATCTCCCAAACCAGTGCTAAAGAACAGGTCTGCAATAATTTGCACATTCAATACTACACCTCACTTTCCATTCAACACTCCTATACTATGTTATAACTAATCTTACTAATTAAATACAAAGTGTGAAGTTACTTAGTGTCTTTTAAAATTGTTTATTTTTTTTATTATTTTTTTATTATTTACTTCATTGATCAATGAATCTATTTCTTACTGTTTGATGCGTCGACCGTAGATGGGAATCCGTAGAGATCCTCCTTTTGATGGTTCAGCACAGAAGAAATGATGTTGACCAATCCTGTTGAACGATGATCTGGGCAATTACAGATGCTGTAGCTCTCTGTTGCACCAGTCACTTCACAACTGATTATTAATTAATTAATGTGGTGTTACACAGCGAGAGTTGTTGTCGAACTGTACTAGTTCCTCTGCAACTGCGGACTACTTCTCGAACTTTTTACTTAAATGAAACTTTCATATAACGCTCAGATAGGACGACATTAATCTTACAAAAAGGTATATGCATTTATGATGTTAATATAAGAGATTCAATAATAAGCAATGTATATAGATATGATACGATTATTGTTTGACGATGGAGGGTAGATATTTTATTGTGTTTATGAACGTTTAAATACGTGATAGTGTTTTTTGAAATGGACTGTTTATGATCTGATTTTTGGTAAATGATAAAATGATAATTTGGATTGTATATTTTTTGTGTGTATTAATGTCAATGTATTTGTGTATTCTTGATGTTGTGTATTTTATGTATTTTTTATGTAAACCATGTACTGTAGAATTTTAAATATTCAAGAATAATTAAGTTTGATAATGATTTTAAATAATTACGAGATTTAGATTCGAAGGGATAATAAATGATTAAACATGTAATATATTTGGATATTGAGAGGTATTGTTATTAGTAGGTGAGGGATGAATTTTCTAGTGGTATATTAAGGTGAAATGTTGTAAAAGAATTTGGGTGATAATGATAAATAAGGGCATTGGAGTTAGTTAAATAGAGTTAATGGGAGTTAGAGAAAATAAGATGTTGAGATACAGATAATACACAAAGAGGTGTTAGATATTTTAGGGACACAGTAGTTAGTGATTATATGTGGAGAGGTGAGTAATGTGAATGGTAAATATATTTGTTGATGATGATATTTTGTAGTAAGGGTCCGGTGTAAGGAGTGATCAGCGTGCAACGTGGCGAGAGACCAGCGTGCAGCGTTGTGGCAGGCGGAGCAATTTGGGTTAGAGTGTTTGCTGATATTTGGTGGAGGACAAATGGTTAGGAATGGATATGGCCAGGTAGGGAACACACATCCTTGTACAAAGACGAGCGGTGCCAGAGGATTTAAATGGGATTTGTGAAGGGGGTTATTATAGAGATATTGGTGTCATAATATATTAATGGTTGTTAGTAGCGGATGTTAGTAGAAGAAAAAGGGGGTAGTAAGGTTAGATGGACAAATGCCAAAATAAGATATAGAGAATAATGAATAATAGAGAGTCACCCAAACTAATAAGGATAAAAGGGTTAGAAAAGGAAAATTCATAGTAGAAAGGTGATGTAACAGAAAGGTAATGATAAATTTGAAATTTTTTTTGTATAGAATCTAATGATACAAGGAATGTTAAATAATAAAAGTTGAATAGAGAGTTAATGATGATGTTATAAGGTTTTGGTACAAGTTATGTAAATGTAAATTGTTTAATGTAAGGTAAATGTAACAATGTTAATGTTTAATGTACAATGTTTTATTATGTTGATGGTGTGTGTGGTTAGGAGGTTGTTATGGGGGTAGCGACGGTAAAAAATGCTAATGTGTTACAAAGATGAAGATTACAATGGTTTTGAACAAAATAAATGATTTAGTTCTGTTGCAAAGAAATACAAGAATAAAGAAAGTTTAATCAATTTAATGAAAAATTAGATGAGTAAAGAAAATATAAAGAGCTTTGAAGTTGTTTGCCATGATAGGTATATATTTTAAATATCACTATAATATTGACGACTCGGAACACAAAGTTTTTTATAAGTAAAAACGTAAAGTTTTACCTTACAGCCTAAACCGGCTTTCACCTATAGAAGGCTTCATCAGAGGCTGTCGTTAGAGGCTAACGACAGCCTCTGATGAAGCCTTCTATAGGTGAAAGCCGGTTTAGGCTGTAAGGTAAAACTTTACGTTTTTACTTATAAAAAACTTTGTGTTCCGAGTCGTCAATATTATAGTGATATTTAGTTAAGTAACGGACACGTCATGGACAACGAAATCCAAGTATATATTTTGATAGGATATGAAGTAAATTAATAGAGATAGTGGTTGTTGCTTGTAAAATTATAATTTGTTTTATGTTTAAGATAAGAATATATTTTCTTGGGGTAAAGAGAATGAATATGATTAACGGGAGTCAGAGAGTGTTACTAAATGCAGGAATGTTAAAAGGCGAAGGGGATCTTCTATCCTAAATCTTGTTATTTTGTTTGAGAATTTTAAGTTAAACAAGCCAACGCCTCAAAACACAAACCAATGCATCTAAGGGGGAGACATATCAGTAGCGGATATGGGAATAGATAAGGCCACTATTTTAAAAATTTGTATTGCATGTTTCAGAGTTTGGTGGTGTTGTGACAGCGGTCCTGAGCTGGCCGGAGCATCAGAACAGGAGCGTTAAGTGCCTAATGGCCTTATGGTGTTGGAATCTCTCCTGAGAAGTCCAGTAAGGTCAGATGGTACGATCATCACCATTGGACCAAGGGTAAGTGATTGTATTTCTTTTATATTAACACTCCAGGGGGTTGTGGCGACATATCTGAACTGATCCTTTTAGAAAAGTGTGAATGAGTCAATGAAAGTTTTTATGCTTCGGCATAAAACCTTTCATTGAGGGGGTTTTGTGACAGTACGGGAAAGCCTGATGTCGGATTTATGGTACGAGTGGTATCAAATTATTGTATTTCATTATTTTGCACACACATACATGGGTAGGGCTATTTTCCCTTTGTAAAAAGACAACGACGCAGATTCAGCAGAGCCGAACGATTCCAAGGCCAAGAGCGGACGTGTGAAACGGAACACATACAATGGCTGCATAAGTGAACACAGACTCTCAATATAAATTTTCATTGGTCCACAATGCTGGACGTCATTAAAAAATATAATAATGACGTAACCACAATGACGAGAAACAGGGCGTTAGCCGTTCGAAACAAAATAACAATGACGTGATGCACTCACACATACGAAAAAATGTACATTACATCCACCCAGTCTTCATACTACAGCCGAGGCGACAACACCTTGTAAAAGGTCGTCCGGCAGCTACTACCAACAAAAGTGTAAATTTCAACCAAAATGTAACCATAACTTCAATTAGTGATCAAAATGTAAAAACAGGGTTTAAATTCAGTGTTGTGACCACCGTTAATCAAATCAGTATGCAGTAAAAACTACAGAAAATACAGGCCGGCGAAGAGGAGATTCCAAAAGGGCTACGCCACTTCAGAAACAGGAAAGTGCACTAATCCCTTTATTAATTACAATAAGCAATTGAGCTCAACATGCATAAGTCAATTTAATTAAAATTGTATCTATTTCAAAGAAAAATGAGTGTGTGTGTGTGTGTGTGTGTAAGTAAACTAGGCCAGCTATTAACTAGGCGAGACGCCATGAGGCGTTGGTTTGTGTTCTTTGTTTATTTGTTTTATAAAATAATCTGAAAATATAAACGATCAATTTAACAGAGCTGCAGCTTATTTTAAAGTCTTTTGGGAAATAAAATTCAATATCTATGGTAACTAAAGAAGAATTATTAATTGTGTAAAGAGGCGGAAGTATGGACGCCATTTTGTTTTATGGAATATGCCAGTAGCCATTTTGATGTTTTCAAAAATAAATTATGCAAATTATGAAATAATAAACACAACCGTTTATTTTACCACAAATGTCGTTAGTGTACATTATTTCTGGTAACCGTTCAGTCTCAGCCTTGCTTATAAGAATCCTGGACCCGAATAACAGCAAATACGTAAAGTTGGCAACACCAACATGGCGCCTGAATTAATGTGTCAACAAAGAAATGTTAACCGATCTCAACAGGTAAGTCACCAAGGAATACATAATATTTATTATGAAAGAGTGAGTTTGTTAACAATATATATATATATAGTTTAACTTATACTTAAACTCTACTCAAACATTTTATTGATTTGTATATGAAAAACTAATATGTTATCAAGTATAGCAGTGTTACTAGATACTTGCTCAATTATAAGCCTGATAATGATTATACATTCATGAAAAATGATGAAAATTATTCATCACGTTTCAAAAGAATTGGCACCAGAGCAAAAGAAAATATTTCTATAAATCAAACCAAACATTTCATTGCTAATACACAAAGCTATTCAAATGAATGTGCAGCCACATACTTTGCAAGCTGGATGACACCAAAGGTGAGAAGCACTCCACTGTGGGTTGAACACTTTGATCTGCTGCCATGTCCACAGTGACCCTGTTAGAGTCAGCAACCACACATCATTCAGTACCATATTTGGCCCACCACCACAGCCTCCTATAAATACAATGAATCAAAGTTCATGTTATTTTATCATGTCTTAGATGTTTTACATAAGAAAAAATGCAGTTATTTAATTTAAAATAATTGTTCATGTGAATTTTGTAGCTATGTTGGATGGCAACATTTTAACAGATACAGCTTTTAATGTTAATTAACATGAGGTGTTATCACTTTACATAATGATTTTTTTATTAATGGAAAAATGTAATTACAAGAATTCTGATAACAGTTATTAAAACAGTAGAACAGAAAAAATTCAGATCTTGTACCAAAGGGGGGGGGGCATTTGAAAATAAAGTTATTTTTGCACAGGGAAGTTTAAAAAGAAGTCATTTTAACATAATGTTTATTTAAAATCCTCATTATAGCACTGACAGTTGATGATCTGTCATCCTGTGGAGCATTCTGTAATACAATGAACCATTTGAACTTTCAAAATTGGGATAATTTGATTTAAATTTGCTGGGCTGGCAAGCCATGGTCCAGTTTTAAAAAAGGCAAATGTTTCAACTTCCACAGCTGTACCCACAGCCCAATGGCCTAACAAATTTAAAACACTAAATTTCTATAATTGTAAAATACATAAATCATGCAACAACGAGGGTATTAGTACTTATTCCTTCAACTTGTAACTTCAGTTTATTGCAAAATGTAATATACTATGTTACTCTTAACAACATAAAATGCACATGAATACAAGATTCATGTTTTCAAAAGATTGTGGAGTACATTCACAATAATTCTCTTACATACTAAGATACTAAAGTAATTTGTAAATGTTAAAAATAATTTAAACTTCTTTATAATTATTAATACATACTATTAATTGATACAACATGCATTTAATAGGTTTCTAATCAATTTTTATCTTATCCCTAATTTCTGTGCAACGTCTTTGCTTTGTTTCCAATTTTCACTTGAGTATATTTCCATACTGCAACACTTTCACTAAGTAATGCTGACAAATGTGATGTGTGTGAACTTATGTTACAGCAAACATATCATAGCAATCAAATGGCATGATGATTTAAATTGAACAGTAACATTATGACAATGTTATGAAAAATATAGTTACAAAACGTTGAACTTTTACATCCCAACATGCTTCAGGTTTGCATATATCATATTAATGATACATGGCAAAATGAATTATGAGTCTAGTTGCAATAACAAAATGACACGTTAAATAAATTGAAATTGCAGGATTTAAATACAGCACTACTGGGGCGAGGCAACCTCTGCCCACCAGGAAGATAAAAAAATTGTTTTTAAAAATGCATAAGATGAATTAAATAATTATGTTCATTAGTTAAATGAGTACAACCATTTTTAACTATGGTATGCTATAGCCATTTTGTGAATATGAAATCACTTTGTACAAACACTGGTAGTTGTCTGGTGGTTGAGAGATGGTTAAAATTTTTATTCTAGTCCCTGAGGATATGAGTAGATCCCGTCCTCTTACCAGGCAGAAAATAGGTACCTGTAGCTTTTGAATGTTTATTCAGTGCACAGTATATACAAATTAGTTTATAATATTTATATTGCGGTAATTTATTTTAAGGCTACTTTAAAAATTTCTACATTCAATGATTTTCTGCTTGCTATTTGAATCTTGTATGTGCAAGATATGCTTACTTGTTCTGACTTTAATAATTTTTTTCATACTGTTTTTATTTAGTGTTTTATTGTCATTTAAAAAACAAATCAACTATAAAATCTTTAAAATGTGTCTGTTATTCCCTACATTAGTAAACTTAACACTGAATGCAGAGTTTGAATGTCATTTTTTACAAGAACTTCATAGTCTCTACTACCAGTAAATGACTTGTACTCTAGCTTCAACAATGTTTGTGCCCAACTATGTATTTGCACACCCTGTAGTGCAATTTTGAAATGTTTGTTTTTGATGAACTGTAATTGTCCATTTTTATAAAAAATCTTTATTCATTTCTGTGGCAAAATGAGTACAAAACATTACCCTGTTTTCGGATATCATTTATTATATTTTTATAGAACAAATGACAGCAGAGATGGACTTTTGGAGATGTTTGGCAAGAGAAGAGTATCCAGTCATGAGAAAATTAGAAATGAAGTTATTAAGGACAGAATGAATGTGAAAAACTCGACTGTTGATTTTATTCAAACAAACAAACAAAAATTACAACGGTATGGACACACAAAAAGAATGGCACAGGAAACATTAGCAAGAAGAGTTGTGGAATGGACCCCACCAGGAAGAAGGAAAAGAGGAAGACCACGTGTCACCTGGATAGAAGACATTCAGACTATATTGAGGGAAAGAGAAATTGAAGATCTTTGGATGGACAAGCAGGAGTGAAAGATAAGAATTCAATCAATTCTGTAATCTTTGGTTCCAGGAAATGTGTAAACATTGTACAGCCAGAATAATAATAATAATTTATTTTATTTTATTTATTTATATTGTAATATAAAATATCATAAATATAGTTTCATGACTTTGTTAATTTTATATTTCTATCAATGTAACATTTATGTATACTTATCTTCTTGATAACAAAAAAGTAAAAAGTAAATAATCAATTCTTTTAATTTTTGTAGTTTTACATACAAAAGTGTGACGCTGCTATACGCTGTTGGCACGGGTTCAATTCCCGCCAGGGGCCATTTGATTTAGATATGACTGTTCCCCCTCGCAAGGTAATGGCAACCCAGCGAGAGGTATCCTGCCTAGTATAAACCCTCCCCCCACAAAAAAAAAGCCGTTCGGATCCGGCGTTAAACTGTAGGTCCCATATACCTGTGAGAGGAGAGACTCAGTACCACACGCACCAAGGGTATATGCGGGGAGGGTACTAACCAGTCGAAAGACTGAAGGACTACGAACTGAACTGAACATTATAACAAATAGAGAAAACGTGTAAGTGTTTTGTTGTGTATGTCGGGCGTTACCTCCGCGCACTTTTTGTTACTTACTGATGACAGGATCCTCTGCGGTGATGTAGTCCTGTAACACAACTTAATCTACTATGTTTTTGTGGGCGCCACTTGGAATCTTTTGTTCCAAGAAAAATGTTATCATTAAAAAAATTAAAATTTTGAATTCTTATTTCTATGAAAAAAAAATGTAAACAAGACAGTTTGGGTTTGAAAAAATTAAAGTATGTTTAATGATTCTTAAAAAATCGTCTGAAGGACTAACATTCATGAAAAAATTATAAAATTGCAGAGTTACAAAAAAAAATTATAAGTTATTATTATTATAGACAAGTTTTTTCTCCAATCAAGTATCGGCTAGAATATTTAATTTTTTACTCAGTTGAAAAGCATGAGTTTAATATGTGAAAAATCTTTACTCTCAGGACGTGACTCCTTTGAACTACCAAGACATATCAATAAGATGCTTTACAAAAATTAAGTGATTTGAAGATGTGTGTGGCATGTGTAGTACAACTGTGTGACAAATGTAACCAGGTAAAAAATGACTTTAACTTTGACAACTCACGTTCCGATGGTTAATTATTCTCGCACTGGACACTTCTCTCGGGTAGTTTTTCAATCTCGCCTCTTCATGTGTGCACTGAATTTATTTTAAGTCAAAAATGCGATTTTTTACAACTTCCGCACTTTCGTGAAACAGTTTGGCAGTAGATTTACGCTCGAACCCCGCCGCCAATGATCAGCTGCTTCGCGTTGGTTCTCAAATTGGCCGCCACAGCGCTGATTCCCTTGCAGTCGAGAGAAAGGCTTTGTGTATGTTTACGTTATGGGGAGTTTTGGTCAAGTCAGTTTGTCTTAGCGAATATAGCAGAATTGGTTCTCTATTTAAAATTTTGGTCCCTCCTGGGCCGTTGATGTTCTGGCTGCGTGATTTCTATTAAAATGTGCCGTGTTGCTGCTCTATTTCAGCAACACATTGGCGTAGATTCTTGTAGAGGTTAAGTCGGTCTATTTGTCAATGTACGGGAAAAGCCTTTCTTCGTGTCTTGTGTCAATTTCTCGCCTTCGGTTTCGCCTCGGTTGCGGTGATCAGTGTCGTGGGTGATGCGTCTGTTCTGGATTCCAAGCATGAAGTGTTTTTGGGTCGAATTTGGTCTCTCTTTTATACTGTGTCAGGCTCATTGTTTTAGCTTTTCGACATGAACTTCCGGTATATTTGTATAAAAATTCCTTCCAGAATGTTCGAGAATAATGAAATGGAACACCATGGAACAAATTTAACTTCCGTCGAAGATTTTAGAACAAAATTTTTTATTCTTCGCACTAAGGATATTTCAAAAATTACTCTGGTATTTGTCAATGTTTTACATCAGTACTCACAATTTGCATGCCATTACTACATTTGGATTCTGTTTTCAACTGAATCTAATGATACTAATTATGATTGGTTTTTAAATAAATTAACTATAATAAATAACACAATATTCAACTCTTACCTTGGATTGTTTCCATTAAAATTCAATTTTTAGAATAAAAAATTTTTGTGAAGCTATTAGGTTTCTTCCACAACATTAACACATAATATTACCATCTCTCTATAACAAAATAAATAAGGTTTAACATATACCATACACAAATAAGTTCAATTTATATGGTCATGCCTATGGCCTACGTTGTTGTCACTGTTATAATACAATAATTAGTCTTTTTCTTTAATATATATAGGATTTTACTAGTATACACTAAGAGTTTATTATATTGTCTGTCATTTGTGATACCTGGTTAATCTTGATACATATTATTGTTATCGTAGGATAACTTAGCATCATATTGGCTTGCCCATGTTGTCCTTTTTCTTTGTGTGACAAATCTCACTCTTATAAGTTAAATTCTTTGATAATTGATCTTATTTTCAACTGAGTCTGTTTGTTTTTATGGTACACTAAAGTATTGTACCCTTTTCTTTTATTTTTGTCATTATTTTGTAAACATTTAGTCAAATGTGACTATTTCTTGTAATGGTTGCTTGGTCTTAGTCATACATGGTATAGGTAAATAGTTTGCTAACTCGACTATTACAATGTTTAAGTTAGTCAAATATATCAGTATAGTCGCTTTATATTATATTTCAACTTTCTAATGCAATTTGGTTGCATTTTGTCAACATTAAATCCATAAATCTCACAATATTATATGCCTACTACATGTTTTTAGTTAATACTGTTTTTGGCTATTTTGACTGACTTTTATTCATTTTACAGCTTTCTTTATTTAAGATAAATTGTTCATCTTTGTCTACTTGACAACTACATATAGTTTTTATCTCAATTTGATAATAATTAATTTTTACATGAAATCTGAGTGATTGGTCTCAAATCCAACACCTTAATATTTTTTTGTCATAACATTTATATATTTTTTATTTTAACTTAGATCCTTTCTAATAATGTATTTAAGTCATTTAATACATTTATTTTATTTACATTACATAATATAATAATGGATCATGTCCATTCATTCACAATATATAGTTCTTTATACTCTATTCAGAGTTACAAAACTTAATAATTAATGACTTCATTTTGGTTGTTTCTGATATTATTTGTCTCTTTTATAGTATCTTATGGTTTTTTCACTGTTATTCACTTTAATAATATATATGGGGTTTGAGTCTTAGTCATAGTCTGGTCGTTTTTCATGTTAGTAGTATTAATTATTAGACAATGTTACACAATTTTTTAGGACTACTTGGGTTCGATACTGTTCACCTCACTTTCCTCTTATGATAAATTGCTATGTAAATGATTTCCTTTATGGAATGTTCTGTGACGTTACATATGCCTCCCGATAATTTTTGAAAAACATATCTTTGGTTTTGATGAAATTATCATTTCTATATTAACCTTTTATTACCTTCTTTATATTTCATTCTTTTATCTTATAATTAAATTCCTGTACTACTCCTTTAATATATTAATCCAACTCCATATTCCTATTTCGTTCTTTGTCGTATCACCTATTCCTTTCCTTTTTACCTTGATGTTAATTATTTAATCTTTGATATAATTCCCTAACTTTCATAGAGGGTTGGGAGTCAGAGTGGCTCGCTATGGCATACATTCTCTGCCCTTCCCTATCTATAACTACTGAAATCAGAGGCAACACATCCCTGTCCAGAAAATAATAATTGCACCTTCGCAACAAATAATAATAATAATAATAATAAAACAAAAAATACAATATTCAAAGATCATAGGCTCCTACACATAAATTCCCTTTCCTAAACTCTTCTGATTATTTCACAATTACATTAATATATCGTTCTCCGCAGGTAAAATTATCATTTAAAATCATTCAATGTTAATAGCTATATTTATATTCATCATTACCTCCTCAGGTAACACACTGTTTCCCTTTTTTTTTTTCATTTATCATTTCCATTTATTATCAATTATATGACAGTATTTCTCCTTTTTTTCCCCCTTAGTAATATCAATTGTTATTTGATTGTTTAATAATTTATTTAACTAATTATGTCCTTTCCTTCTTTCCTTTTTCTCCTTCTCTAAGTACGGGTAACCTGGTAAATATACGTTGACTTGGCTATTGGAAATAAATCTATATTTTATATATATCTTTATGCCTTTGGTGTAAGGTGTCCTTCTCGTAATATTTATTAATAATAATCTCTCTCCTTCTCTAAGTACGGGTAAGCTGGTAAATATACGTTGACTTGGCTATTGGAAATAAATCTATATTTTATATATATATTCTTGCCTTTGGTGTAAGGTGTCCTTCTCGTAATATTTATTAATAATAATATTTATATTTATTTAATAATCTCTATCTCCTTTCTAATTATGGGTAAGTTGGAAAATTCATGTTAACATGTTTTTAGTCATGGTACCTTCTCGATGATGCTGTATTTGACTTGGGTTTTTACTCATGGTACTTGCTCACTGATCGAGTATTTGACTTGTGATTTTTAATCATGGTACTTTTTCAATGATGTTTGGTTATACGTACCCTTTACTTTGTTACTAACCGTGTCAGTTACCTCGTATGTATTGTTTTCATTGTCTTTGGTGATCGTGAAAGGTCCTGTATATAAAAGTAGCAATTTCCTCGTTATGCCTTGTATAGCACTGGGCAATTCTCTATTTTTGACTAACACCTTTTCTCCTACCTTATATTTAATTGCCTTGGGCTGGGATTTGACATATTTTTTCCGCTGCTGTTCTGTTTTTTCTAACACCTTGTTATAAAATTTGGTTCTTTGAAATTGGTATGCGGGTTCGTCGGGAAAATTAATAATCTCTTTTATCTCTCATGGTGGGGGTCTTTCGAACATAACTGTGTATGGTGACACCTCGATGGTATTGTGATATGAGAAATTGAGAAAATCCTCAGTTGATGCTACGTATTCATGCCATCTTTTCTGTTCATTATGGCAGTATGTTCTCAGCAACCGTCCTACTTCCCTTAACACTCCCTTATACGTTTTTATCCCGTGTTCTCCAAGGGTTTCTTTCCAAAGTTTTCCCCTAAACTGGGTACCGTGGTCTGTAATTATAGAATACGGTCTGCCTACCTCCATTGTATACCGTTCTATTATGATGTCTATAATTTTCCTGGTCATAGCCCTAGTTTTTGGGTATAGCTTGGTATATTTGCTAAAATGGTCGAAGATGATTACGATAAATTTATATCTGTGTCTCCCACCGCTGCGTGGAAATGGTCCACAGATATCGAGAAATACCTTTTCCAATTTTTCGGTGGATGTTATGGGTATCATGACCCCTTCCTTCCTTTCGTTGTTACATTTTACTTTCTGACAAATATCGCACGACCGTATCGCCAGTTGCACCTTCTTATTCATCCCTTTGATGTATGTTTGCTCTTCCAATGCCTTCCTTACTTTGAGGGCACCCATATGTCCGTACCTATCGTGATAGTCGATTATTAGCGGTCTCTCTATCGCTGGTGGAATTACTAACTTCCAATTCTCCTGGTGCGGGGTATTCCTTATAAACAAAGTGTCGTTGTGTATACAGTAATATCTATTTATGACCTCATCGCCTTCCTGTACCCGTTTTCTAATATCTCCTAATTTTGGATCGGCCTCTTGTTATGACTTTATATCGTTTAAAATATTTTTTAAATCTTCCTTACTCTTAATAATATGGTATACTTTTGCTAATTGTTCCTTTTCGCCGTCAAAGGTTTGGTCTTGTATATTGATGCGGGATAGGACGTCGGCTGCTACGTTCTGTTTGCCGGGTATATATTCCCATGTGATATTATATTCTTGCAAGGCCAAAACCCATCTCGTCAGCCTTCCGTGGTTCAGCTTACAATGCTTTAAAAATGATATAGATTTGTGGTCGCTTCTAACCGTGATGGGGTACCCTAATATATATGTCCTAAATTTACCGCATGCGAAAACTACACTCAACAATTCTTTTTCGGTAGTATTGTAGTTTCGTTCGCAACTGTTCAACATGCGGCTAGCGAAGCTAATTACTAAATGGTTACCATCCTGATCTTCCTGATATAGGGCTGCACCTAAACTCACGTTACTGGCATCGCAATTTAGAAAAAATGGTTTTGTAAAGTCAGGATGATGCAACATTACTGCTTCTAAAAACTTTTCCTTTATGAGATTGAGCACTCCATCTTGCTCTGGTCCCAAAGTCCATTTGTCTTTAGCTGATAACTGCTTTTGGAACCTGGCAGTTAGTTCTGAGTAATTGGACCGAAACTTCCTGTAATAGTTACAGATTCCTAAAAATGACTGAAGCTGTTTCCTGTTCTTTGGGGTGGGGAACTTCTGTATGGCCTCTACTTTCTCTTTGGATGGAGTAATCCCTTGTTCGGTTAGATTAAAGCCTAAAAATTTCACCTCATTTGCAATGAATTGGGACTTGTCTAATTTGAGGGTGATATTATTCTCTGATAGTTTCTCTAACACCTGTTCAACCCTATTACAATGGTCATCCCAATTCGCTGAAGTTACCAGTAGATCGTCGACATATACTGTCGTAAACTTCAGCACTTCCTGCCCCAATATTCTGTCCATTATCTTTACAAACACCGCCACACAATTTATTAAACCAAAGGGTAACCGCTTAAACTGATAGTTTCTACCCTCGAATATGAACGCCATATATTTCCTACTATCAGGGTGGAGTTCTACCTGCCAGTAGCCGCATACTGTATCCCATGAACTTATATACTTTGTCCCGTGAAACTTTTTCAATATCTCTTCTATCTCCCCAGGTGATGTGCGGTCGTTAACAATCATCTTGTTAATCTCCCTAGCATCGAGACATATACGTACCTGTCCATTCTTTTTCGGCACAGCTATGATTGGGCTGGTAAAGGGCGAATGACTATACTCGATTATGTCGTCCTCTATCATCCTATTCAATTCTTCCCTGACTTCGTTCTTTAACGAGTAGGCGATCGGGTACGATTTCCTGTTAAATTCCACAGGTGTTTTGAATTTTATGGTGCATTGATAATCTCTGGCTTTACCTGGAGCGTTTGAGAATATGTGTTTGTAATTGTTATATACTGTAATTAACTGTTCCGCCTGTGTTTCGCTGATCAGACCCCTTGCTTTCGTCCTTTGGAAATCCCGTATTTCTTCTAATTTTTCTAACCACAATTCTGGGTTTTCCTCCTGATATAAGGGCATGTTTAATGGTCGATCGGCACAATAATAATGGTTCACTATTGCTTGACAAGGTGTGTTGTTTGTACCATCTCCTTGGACATCAATTAAATTATTGGTCCAAATTCCCTCGTTAGTTTTTAAAGTTATCATCTTACCTTCTAAATCTATTATTGCATTATATGGCCTAAGTATATCGCAGCCTATTAGGATACTCATGGGTAAATTATTCGCCACTAATAACCCTATTGGTATCGTTACCCCATTACTAGTCATCTCTAATGACACCTGTTTCTTTATCGATTTATTTTGCCTCCCCGTTGCTCCGACTAGAATGATGTTATTTATAGGCAGAGTGGGTATGGGTAAATTACTGTTTTGTTTGATCCTCTCTAACTCTACACTATCGATAAGCGATACATTTGACCCCGTGTCAATGAGTAATATTGCTTCTATGCCATTGATATTTGCCTTGATTTGTATGATACTATTATTCCCTTTGTTATGATTTTTAACGATATTGTCACTCTCTTCTAATAATTCCTCCCTGATATCCCTAAGATAATTATTTATTCTTAATGTCATAGTCCCGTCTTTGTCCTGTCTATGTCTGTATCTAGTTACCTCATTATATTGGTTCAGTGAAGGGCGGTTTTCCTTTTCCACTGCCGCGTTTAGTTTAAATGAGCCACTGTCTCATTGGCCCGGTCTCCCGGAACATTGGGTTGCTGACCTGTCTGTGGTTCTTGCCTGGCCTCAGGATTACCGCTAATAGGTGGGCTATTCGATGTATTACCCGGGTTACCTGGCGCCTGTTGTGGGTAAAACATGTAAGTGGGTAAATTGGGTGGATATGGCCGTCGGTTATTGGCCATTGTATAGTTTACCTGGGGCCTATATATTTGATTTCTCCTATCGCCTCCTCCTTGGTCGCCCCCGTTACGATAATTATTACGCTGACCATAATTATTTCCCCTATAGTTATTTCCGCGATAACTATTTCCCTGATGGTAGTTCCTACCGTAATTATTCTCGGGGTAATTACTTCTGTTCGGTCCCGGATAGTTGCGGTTATTTGGACCCTGAGTGTTATTATTTCGGCCATTTGGTGGGGTATTACTGTTCTGGTTATTTGTGTTAAGGTTGTTACCGTTTCCACCTCCATTCCGGTTTGGTCCGTTATTGTTGCTATTTATTCTACTTTACGATTGGGGGGTTGGTAATCCTGGAACCTTCCAGTGGATTCACAATTTTCTAATAATTTGGCTAGATTGGTTATTTTACTGAGCTGTTGGTACAATTGGGCATCTTTGATACCATAGCTGTAATGTCCAGCTAATTGCCTCACCAAACATTCTTCCGGGATCAGCGGTATCAACTTCCGTGCCAAACATACCTTTCCTAGGAAATAAGACGTCGGGGACTGCCCATTGGACGCGTCGTATTTGTCGTAGAATATGTCCATTCGTACCCGGTTTTGTGCAGTTTCCGACCAGTACTTCTCTTTGAACTGGCGTTTACACTCGGCTAAATTCGTGATTTCGGGTCGCACCGCTATCCACCAGTTATCCCTAGTGTTTCTAAACGTCTCGTCTAGCATCTCCCTTATTCTGTCCCACCTTGTTTCTCTATTTCTTCCAATAAACTCCTCCATTCTCTCTAAAAATTCCATTGGGTTTCGACGATAGTTTTGGAAGTTGATTACTTCCCTGTTCTCACTGTGACACGTATGAGTATTTAATATAGGTGTGTCTCTCAGCGCCTCTAATCTTTCCTGCAGGTTTTTCTCTCTCTGGTCTATTTCCTGTATGCTATTTTTGTTAGTTTTTATTTGCTCGTCCAGCCTGTTAGCGATGTCATATGTTCTCTGCATCCTCTCGCTAACGTCTTTCTGGACTTCTCCCACCTCCTGCATGATTGCGTCTTGGTTCTGCCTTACCTTGTTTTCGAGATTTCTAACATCTTGTTTGGTCTCTACTGTTTGTTCCTCTATATTTTCAAAACGGGTATTATTTCCCTCCTGTAATCTTTCTAACTGTTTCTCCATATTTTCGACCTTCCTGTCACTATCGATTTTATTATCATCGATTTTTTTGTTTACTGTTTCGTACTTTATGCTAATTTCTTTTTTCAGGGACTCTATATATTTTTTATTCTCCTCCTGAAATAGCTCCATCTTTTTCCCATGGTCATTTATTTTCTCGGTTATATACTCCCCTAAAGACTCTATCTTTTGTCTAATTTCTCCTTATCTTCCCGTCTGTCTTTTCTCAGGGATTCTATTATTTCCGCCTTGTCTACCTTTCTGTTTTTATTCATATTTTCGTTTAGCGTTTGGAACATCATCATTATTACACTCGCGTGAACGCTCTGTTATTTTTTCTGGTTCGGGTTTCTCTGTTTGTTCTACCATTTGAATGGGTTCTTCTCCCGTTTGTTCCTCTAGTTCATCTGCCGTTTGTATTGTTCTTTCCATTTCCAGTGTGGGCGGTTCTAACTCTATTTCCTCCATTTTTACTGCCTCTCCGTCTTCCACACTTAACATCGGTTCTTCACTTTTTTCCCTTTGGTTGCGGCATTTTGATCTGTTGGTAGTTGCCGGGCTTGTTCCGTTTTTTCAAGCCTCACTAGTTGGGCTGCCAATTTATAACAAATAGAGAAAACGTGTAAGTGTTTTGTTGTGTATGTCGGGCGTTACCTCCGCGCACTTTTTGTTACTTACTGATGACAGGATCCTCTGCGGTGATGTAGTCCTGTAACACAACTTAATCTACTATGTTTTTGTGGGCGCCACTTAAAATCTTTTGTTCCAAGAAAAATGTTATCATTAAAAAAATTAAAATTTTGAATTCTTAATTCTATGAAAAAAAATGTAAATAAGACAGTTTGGGTTTGAAAAAATTAAAGTATGTTTAATGATTCTTAAAAAATCGTCTGAAGGACTAACATTCATGAAAAAATTATAAAATTGCAGAGTTACAAAAAAAAATTATAAGTTATTATTATTATAGACAAGTTTTTTCTCCAATCAAGTATCGGCTAGAATATTTAATTTTTTACTCAGTTGAAAAGCATGAGTTTAATATGTGAAAAATCTTTACTCTCAGGACGTGACTCCTTTGAACTACCAAGACATATCAATAAGATGCTTTATAAAAATTAAGTGATTTGAAGATGTGTGTGGCATGTGTAGTACAACTGTGTGACAAATGTAACCAGGTAAAAAATGACTTTAACTTTGACAACTCACGTTCCGATGGTTAATTATTCTCGCACTGGACACTTCTCTCGGGTAGTTTTTCAATCTCGCCTCTTCATGTGTGCACTAAATTTATTTTAAGTCAAAAATGCGATTTTTTACAACTTCCGCACTTTCATGAAACAGTTTGGCAGTAGATTTACGCTCGAACCCCGCCGCCAATGATCAGCTGCTTCGCGCTGGTTCTCAAATTGGCCGCCACAGCGCTGATTCCCTTGCAGTCGAGATAAAGGCTTTGTGTATGTTTACGTTATGGGGAGTTTAGGTCAAGTCAGTTTGTCTTAGCGAATATAGCAGAATTGGTTCTCTATTTAAAATTTTGGTCCCTCCTGGGCCGTTGATGTTCTGGCTGCGTGATTTCTATTAAAATGTGCCGTGTTGCTGCTCTATTTCAGCAACACATTGGCGTAGATTCTTATAGAGGTTAAGTCGGTCTATTTGTCAATGTACGGGAAAAGCTTTTCTTCATGCCTTGTGTCGATTTCTCGCCTTCGGTTTCTCCTCGGTTGTGGTGATCAGTGTCGTGGGTGATGCGTCTGTTCTGGATTCCAAGCATGAAGTGTTTTTGGGTCGAATTTGGTCTCTCTTTTATACTGTGTCAGGCTCATTGTTTTAGCTTTTCGACATGAACTTCCGGTATATTTGTGTAAAAATTCCTTCTAGAATGTTCGAGAATAATGAAATGGAACACCATGGAACAAATTTAACTTCCGTTGAAGCTTTTAGAACAAAATTCCTTATTCTTCACACTAAGGATATTTCAAAAATTACTCTGGTATTTGTCAATGTTTTACATCAGTACTCACAATTTGCATGCCATTACTACATTTGGATTCTGTTTTCAACTGAATCTAATGATACTAATTATGATTGGTTTTTAAATAAATTAACTATAATAAATAACACAATATTCAACTCTTACCTTGGATTGTTTCCATTAAAATTCAATTTTTAGAATAAAAAATTTTTGTGAAGCTATTAGGTTTCTTCCACAACATTAACACATAATATTACCATCTCTCTATAACAAAATAAAAAAGGTTTAACATATATAATACACAAATAAGTTCAATTTTATATGGTCCATGCCTATGGCCTACGTTGTTGTCACTGTTATAATACAATAATTAGTCTTTTTCTTTAATATATATAGGATTTTACTAGTATACACTAAGAGTTTATTATATTGTCTGTCATTTGTGATACCTGGTTAATCTTGATACATATTATTGTTATCGTAGGATAACTTAGCATCATATTGGCTTGCCCATGTTGTCCTTTTTCTTTGTGTGACAAATCTCACTCTTATAAGTTAAATTCTTTGATAATTGATCTTATTTTCAACTGAGTCTGTTTGTTTTTATGGTACACTAAAGTATTGTACCCTTTTCTTTTATTTTTGACATTATTTTGTAAACATTTAGTCAAATGTGACTATTTCTTGTAATGGTTGCTTGGTCTTAGCCATACATGGTATAGGTAAATAGTTTGCTAACTCGACTATTACAATGTTTAAGTTAGTCAAATATATTAGTATAGTCGCTTTATATTATATTTCAACTTTCTAATGCAATCTGGTTGCATTTTGTCAACATTAAATCCATAAATCTCACAATATTATATGCCTACTACATGTTTTTAGTTAATACTGTTTTTGGCTATTTTGACTGACTTTTATTCATTTTACAGCTTTCTTTATTTAAGATAAATTGTTCATCTTTGTCTACTTGACAATTACATATAGTTTTTATCTCAATTTGATAATAATTAATTTTTACATGAAATCTGAGTGATTGGTCTCAAATCCAACACCTTAATATTTTTTTGTCATAACATTTATATATTTTTTATTTTAACTTAGATCCTTTCTAATAATGTATTTAAGTCATTTAATACATTTATTTTATTTACATTACATAATATAATAATGGATCATGTCCATTCATTCACAATATATAGTTCTTTATACTCTATTCAGAGTTACAAAACTTAATAATTAATGACTTCATTTTGGTTGTTTCTGATATTATTTGTCTCTTTTATAGTATCTTATGGTTTTTTCACTGTTATTCACTTTAATAATATATATGGGGTTTGAGTCTTAGTCATAGTCTGGTTGTTTTTCATGTTAGTAGTATTAATTATTAGACAATGTTACACAATTTTTTAGGACTACTTGGGTTCGATACTGTTCGCCTCACTTTCCTCTTATGATAAATTGGTATGTAAATGATTTCCTTTATGGAACGTTCTGTGACGTTACAACATACAAAAATTTAACCCTTCCATCAGAACACACCAGAACCAGCCTGCAGAAGCAATCCTGGCTACACCCCTATATACAGCAATAATACTGCTATGTGCATTGAATTTAAACATTGGTCCAAATGTAATGTTGGGATTAAATTAATCATGTGTCATTTCATGAATGTATTATTTTAGCAATCCACCTGACATATTCTCATATCTGATTATTCATTTCATTTCTTGTCTGAATGCTTGAGTGTCTGAATATTCTCCTGTATGTCACAAAAACTTCATTTTAGTGGTTTCTACTTCCTGTGACCGGTTTTATATTAGTATATTAACCTTTCATATACATGAACTGCCAGATGTACTTCCAAAACTTTAGAAAATTTTAATTACATATAACACACTTTACAACCATCTGGTTTTGATTATTTACAGTTACTATATTGTTGCATTAAATTCAATACTGTTATGAGGCAATTACGGAAGGCTCTTGAACGTCGAGAGTGTCATTCTACATGTTTCTCGACTAGCCGAGCAGGTGCGTGTCTCTGTCAAGTCCATGTACTCAAGTACCACTCCAGACTGTTCTAGTGCTTCCTAACTATGCAAATTATGCTGGCACACTGCCAAAAGAATGGAACATCTGGAGGCTATATATAGGCAACAGCAGCCTTGGTTAGTCAGTTACAGTTGGCAATTTATCAAGTGTGGATCGAAGTATTGTGGCGAAGTGATTATTGTGTTATAATTAGTGTGGAGCTCTAATAGTTGACATTATTATTGCGTGTGGACAAATTTAACTAGAATTACTGTATGAGAGTATCTTGTTGATTTCAAATTGCTATTTGTGACTCATTAAAGCTGGTTATTAGTGACTTCATTGGTGTCTGTATTTTGTTTCCACTGTACCATATGACGATCCGTGAGAGCATCATAATAGTGGGTCAGAATCTTTAACAGTAGAAACAGAAGACACTTCATAGAAGAGTGGTGTGAGTGATAATTGATAAAAAAAGAATGAATACCAGTCAGATGATAAAAATATTCCAAGTAATGCTACTGCAGATCGAGGAATGATGCTGACAGCTGACAGGAAGTAGAAGAAGCAGAAAAACGACAGGACAAAAAATGTAAGCATAAAAATGAAAAAGCAAGTATGTCTAGTTTAGAAGATTCTATCACAAATTCAGTAAAACACACTATAATGGAAGTCAAACATTTAGTGAAAGAAATAGTTGATAAAGCAACCCCATTAAAAAACTCTGAAGTGTAACTAAAAGTAATAAAACAGTGCCTGTGACGATTTAAAAAAAATGTTTAAATAGCACAAATGAAAATTTTGCTTTTATAACAAGTAAGAGTATTATCCACCCCTTACCTGTACCTAGATTCCTGCATCAACCTGCAAATTGTCCCGTACCAACATGCAAAGCACGGTGTTATTTAGCTAAAAATAATAATTCCGTTAATTAAATAAAAGACGTACTAAATAAATAAGGAAATTCCTAATTCATAACCAAAAGGTAACATAAAGTATTATGATTTAATTAATGAATAATTAACACTACTTAAAACAACGAACTATTTTCTCTGCGCGTAAAACCGCGCCAGCTTACAGACCCCTCGCCGGCTAAACTATGCCCACAATCGCCGGAGAAACTTCGACATGTAAGGATGTCGCTACTGTGTTGTCAATATACACGTAGGTGTATACCGTTAAAAACTATTCAATAAAGTTTGTAGTGATTTCGATTTGACCCAATGTAGCGTGGAAATAATAATTATAATAATAAAAAAAATATATAATGTAGTGCGTGAAGAAATATGGAAAAAAAAAGGAAACTTAGCCGACACATCTCTTAACAAACTGTAAGTGGTAAGGTATGTTTCTTACCAGATTTTAGTGCAGCTAAAATAAGAATTGTAATTAAAATGTAAAATGTGAACAACCGACTCCAGAAGAAGAAAACACAAACAACAACCTAAGGTATAATCACCCTGTAGAAGAACTTCATACCACCCTAATAAGACATTTCATTCCCACTGGTATCTACGAAGAATTGAAGCGAAACCAAGTACTTCGTGTACAAGGAGCATATGAGAGATTAGCTCGTATCTCTGAAATAAGGGAATCTGCTTTATTGCTACAAGTTAAATGGAGTGAACAACAGTTAGTAGACACTATCTTAGTAGGACTATCTCCCGAGGAGCGATCTCGCCTAGCACTCATGAAGCGACCTACCACTTTCACCGAACTAGAACTATGTTGTATACATTCGTCCAACGTCTGGTATTCTGACCAGAACAGACGCGTTTCTATGTCCCAGACTCAACACAGAGATTCATTCCAACCTCTACCAATTGGAACTGATACCCGAACCTACCACGATAAGCGATTCGTAAGTACATATAAAACCCAAAGCTACCCCCATATTTCACACTCTAAATCAAAACTCCGACAACATGCGAGCGAAGTCAATGAGGAAAGAAGATGTTATAAATATGGAAAGGCCAGACACGTTAGCAAGAATTGTAAACAAAAGCGCTACCAACAGAAAACCGACCAGTCAAAAAACATGTGAAGCTGGAAGAACAAAAATCCTACGTCTTCCGCAGCACCAGAAGGAAAGGTAAAAACAATAATAATCATAGAGTAAAAATAAATAGAACTAAACGTATAGACCCTTACTTAACAAGATTTATTGAGAAGTGCAACTCTATTGGTGCATGCAAAACAAGTATCTGCCAACTACCATACGTACAGATAGACCTTGGAGCAACGAATATCCTTGGTTTAATTGATTCCGGATCTACCCGTAGTATAATTAGTCAACAGTTAGCCACCGTATTAGCTAATCATAATCTGATTAAACGTAGCCAAAACGTGAACATAAAGTGTGCCACCGCAAATAAACAAAACCTAAATATATCGTGCAGTATTATGGTGAAATTAAAAATAAAGAATTTTACTTGGTCTGTTCCCCTACTAGTAGCTGAAGTGTTAGGACAAAACTTAATACTAGGCGCTGATTTCATAAGTAAAACTGGCTTAATCCTTGATATATATGCAAAACAATATTTCTTCAGATTTGATTGTGAAACCTCAACTATTCAATTAGAGCCTGAGTGAATTATTCAATTCTAGATTATTCAAGAATCTAGTCTGAGTCATTTAAAAGGAAATGAGCGACAAAGAATTCAAAAGTTAATAAGGGAATTTTCTACTGTACTCACCCCCAAGTTAGGATTAACCCACTTAATCGAATATAAAATAAATCTTAGTGACAACAAGGTAATACGCCTTCACCCATACAAATTATCGCCGCCCAAGATGGAAATAATGAGGAACCACATTAACAAACTCATTGAGCAACACGTCATAGAACCGTCAACTTCTCCATACTCATCACCTGCATTCCTAGTACCAAAAGGAACTGACAAACATAGACTAGTCGTGGATTATAGACAACTAAATAAGAGTATAGAATTTGAATCGATACCCCTGCCCGACATTCACAGCGCATTTCACTATTTTACGAAAGCGAAAATTTTCACTATAATGGATCTCAACCAAGCATTCCACCAAATCCCACTAGCTGAGGAATCAAAACATCTAACTGCTTTTGCTGTCCCATTTAATCTATATCAATTTACTAGAGTACCATTCGGTACATCACAAGGAAGTTCAGTATGTAGCAGACTGTTAGAAAAAATTTTTCATGACGTTAAATTTAAATTTGTATATCACTATCTTGACGATATAGTAGTATATAGTGAGTCAATGGATCAACATATTGATCACTTGCGTGAAGTATTATCCAGGTTAAAGAAAGCTGGACTAACAGTAAACCCGAGTAAAGTTAACTTTGCAGTAAAACAATTCTCCTTCTTAGGTCACATAGTATCTGCCGAAGGTAAGGTTAGCATCGATCCCGAACGTACACGCGCAATCCGAGAATTCTTACCGCCGAGAGACGCCAAAGGTATAGCTCAATTTTTAGGTATGATTAATTATTTTCACAAGTACATACCCCACCTAGCGGATATAGCAGCCCCATTGAATGCATTAAGAAAGAAAGGAACGAAATTCGAGTGGACTACTCGACACCAAGATGCGTTTGAAACACTTAAAGAAAGCATAATATCCCCACCGGTATTGCAGTTAGCAGATTTCAGTAAACCATTTGTTGTATAGACCGACAGTTCGAGTGTAGCATTAGGAGCCGTAATATACCAGGAAATCAATAATACTAGACTCCCGATCAGCTATGCTTCCCGTACATTGACCGAGCAAGAAAGGAAGTTCTCAGCCTACAAACTTGAATGTTTAGCCGTAGTATTCGCCTTTGAAAAATTCAAACCATTTTTGGAACATAAGGAATTTCTACTAGAAACCGACAATCAAGCTTTGTCGTGGTTATTGAACCACCCAAAACAGTTAGGTCGTATCGGAAGATGGGTGTTGTTACAACACAAATAAGCCAAATCCCGTACCAGTGATAAAAAAGATAATTCTTAATATAAAAATACTTCATATAAAATAAAATGTTTAAAAATTAATAAAAAACAAATATTATGACACGACGAATGACGATATTACCCAACCCAAGTGATTGACCCAACAACATAAACACAAAGAAGGGAACCACGAACCATACTCAAGAAAAAAAAAAGGTGATTGACCAAACAATTAGGAATTAACAAAGGAAGATAAGAAACCAGAACTAAAGCAGAATCAAAGGAAGGGAACAAATCCCTACGATTAAACAGAATTCAAATCAGATGAGAAGAGGAGAACCGAACCAAGATGAAGACTAGTGAAGAAGACGAAGAAGAGGAAGAATGAAGAGGAGACAGGTTAAACCCAAGGGGAAACTAACACACATATCAAGGGGAAAAATAGTAGACTCAAGGATAGAATACTGTAAATAAACCCCAAATAATTATCCATTAATGAAACAAATAGTATTATTATAATTGAAATAACTTATGTACCTATCTTAAAGACACAAGACGAGTGTAAAGTAACGTAGTGTAGAAAAGTACACTAACACTATGAGGAAGGTTAGGTTTAACAAAAATAAATACCTAATATTATTAATAATAAATATTATGCTAGAAAGAAATAGTGAGAAATAATAGGAGAAAGTATAGGGATTACCCATTAAATAACACTCAATACAAACAGTGAACCAAAGTGAAGTGCAATAGTGAAAGTGTAAGTACCCTAAAAATAGTGAAAGTGTATGTTAAGCAATAAAAACGTAATGATAAGTAAGAAAACACTTTATAAAACATTGATAAACAATCAATGATTGGAGTGATCTTGTACACATTTATATAACTAAAAATAATTAAAAATAATATTCCAAATAAATATAAAAGAAGCATGTAATGTTATTCAGGGAGAAAGCCCAGACAAAAACAGTTTGTATTAACATGGTATGGAGGAGATAGTAGAATAGAAATAAAGTTTTGTTTTTAAAATTAAGACTACAATGAATAAAACACCCCCTGTTGAAGGGGGAATTAACTTTCATAATTTTGCAAGAAGTGATGATATTTATCACTCTAGGTAGTAACAAAAGAAAGGAATTAATATTAGAACTAACCATAACTAGTAACTTGTAAAGAATAGTTTGGTTCAATGTTATGAAGAGGATATGGCTGAAGGGAACCTGCAGTCCATAAGCCTAATTGTTATATTTTAAAATATGTGTAATGAAAATGTATGTTGAATAGTAGTTAAAGCGCAAACAAATATGATAACTAAGTGAAGCCCATCAGGCTGAATTCAAAATGTAATTTAAAAGAAATACACCAAAAAACCATCATGGCTAATCTTGGCTATGAAAACATCTAACTGTCAGAGACACTCAAATGTAAATTGTAACAATTTCGCAAGAAACTTTACTAATCTAAGACCAGTAAATGGCCATTTATCAAATGTCAAATATTTAGACTAAAGTTAATGTATAACAGAATATGACCTTATGAGGTATCATTGTAAACTTTGAAAGGAAAGAAAGATAATAGTGATATCATTTTTTACCCCAAAGGAACTGTAAAGGAATAAAACCATTAGGAAAATACTTAATAAATTTGAATAAAAATTCAAATCTCTTAACAATGCTTTTGAAGGAGTAATTAACCAATCCAAGGATTGCTGTTACCATAGTAACGTAGTTGAAGGCTAATTTTCCGTTAAATTTATGAGACTTGAAAAAACGACGCGTGGGTAAGCGGCACGCAAAATTGGAATGATTGAAATTTTACTTTAAATAGTTACGAAAAGTTTCGTAAGTTAACCAAGATGACCAAAGACGAATAGATGTCGACCTACCAAGAATTAACGATGTCCTGGAACCAAATTGAATAAATTAATTAACAGAAATCCAAGACAAGATTGAAAAAGATGTTCGAAGCTTAAAACCAGTCCAAATTTGAAGAATATCCACTACCCCAGATGGCAACACATCAACACTATCTGAACTGATAAGTATCGAATAAATTCCTTAATCCCGAAACAACCAAATTACTTTAAATATCTTTCAAATGATCAAATTTCTCACTATTGAACAAATATCATTTTCTTTCAAAGGTGTTAATGCATAATTTACTTACGTAAAAACATTTTATTAATCAAAATATAACCTCGCTTAAGAGTGCAATTTTGTAACAAAAATACGACACTACCGAACAATTTGTAAAAACACATTATACTTTCTAAGTACGTATAAGGTATGGTAGTGTACTTTTTTAATGTAACCAACGTTTATGTCTTATTTCATAATCCAAAGAACCCCAGATTTGAAACAGATTAATATATTGTATGTAACTGACGCCATAGCGGAAGAGAAATAATTTGTTTTCAGATCGATTTACCAACCTTGAGATATTTGTGTTTCATGTTATAAACCGGAGCAATTTGTTACCAAAACATTTATAATCCTTTTGTCATATTAATTAATAACTGAATTTGTATTAAAATCACAGTACAGAGTATTACTATCTTTTTATTTCATACGACGTTGTAGAGTATATGTGTGTTAGCAAGTTTTATACGATAACCAACTAGCGCTCATCACGAGTGGTCGAGACGGCAACCTGTATAGCAGCGGGAACCATTCGAATGCTCCAGCTGTCCATGCTAATAACACGTATCATCTTATAATTTAACTATTTTAATTGTTTTAATAGAAACAATTTGGCGCCACCCGGGATTCACAACCCCTATGAATTAACAGGTAGGTTGTACTGGTAATTTTGACAACGCTACAGACTCCAGTAGAGACTACGATTATTGTAACGACTGGTGTGAGGCAAACACACTACATTCACACTAATACACATAATAAACAAGTGTGACACATTTCAACAGGTACGACCACCGATATCGTTACAGTGTTAAGATTAAATTGCTACAAGTTCAAAGTACAACATATTCGTGGTACCCAAAATGTAGTAGCCGATACTCTATCCTGCATGTTCCAACTACCCAATACTAGATCTGGCGAAGACAATGTTGAAACCACTACCATTAATACGCTAATTACTAACTTTCCCCTTGCATTTAAGGATATAGCATATCACCAACAACAAGATCCGAAATTGTGCAAAATAATAGAACAAATAGAGAAAGGAAATTATTCTGACAAATATACCCTCAGTAAACCAGTACTTTGTTTTAAAAGGGCAAACGGAAAATTACTGAGAATAATCGCCCCAGAAATAATCAAACCTATGCTTATGGAATACTACCATTCATCGACCACTGGAGCTCATATGGGAATTAGGAAAACTATACATCGTATTCGCAAGGAATACCATTGGGAAAACATGAACAGTGAAATAACAAAGTTCGTGAAAGAATGCGAAATCTGTGCCCTGAGCAAGCCAGCAAGAATCAGTCAAGTCGGAAAATTAATCTCAGAAATACCCACAACTCCCTTCTCGAAGATATACATAGACTATTCTGGACCTTATCCCCGTTCTAAATCCGGAAATACTATGCTATTAATTTGTGTGGACTCCTTCACTAAATTCATATGGATGTATCCTATGAGACGTGCCTTAGCATCTACGACAATAAAAATTCTACAAGAAAGACTATTTAAAGATTATGGTACACCCTTACACCTAATATCTGACAATGGACCTCAGTTTAAATCGAAAGAATTTAACGACATGTGTTTTAAATTAGGGATAAATCATATTACAGTGACCGAGTACAGACCGCACAGAAACCTAGCAGAAAGATACTTGCGTAACTTAAAATCAGCCTTAATATCTTATCACACTAAAGACCAGACAACCTGGAATCAAAATGTATCATGGATGCAATTTGCTTTCAACTCAGCGTATCATGAAGGACATAAATCAACACCATTTGATTTACTGTACAAGTATAAACCCAACCATCCTTTAACCACGAAGTAGAAAATCCATGAGTTATTGCCCCGCGACATAAATGCGAATAACGTAAGAAAAATATGGAACGAAGCTCGTGCAAATTTGAGAGCGAATTTACAAAAATCGCGGAAATATCATGAGCAGAATAATAGGCAAATAGAGTATAAAGTAGGTGAATTAGTAATGTATAAAACTCATCCTATGAGTAAAGTCGTTGATAGGACCACTTCCAAACTATCATACCGATGGTGTGGCCCCTACAAAATTCATAACTTCATCACCCCCGTTACTGTAGCACTGTATGAACCCAATACAGAAAATTACGTTCGCAGAAGCCATCTGTCTCAAATAAAAAAATTATTTTCGTGTCAAAATAAAGAAGCACGACTACGAGAAAGATAGTAAACCGAGAATACTACTTATGTATTGAGAATAAAATATGTTGTATATACTTATACAGGAATACGATAAGATTTTACAACATCCTATATCGTAAGTGAGTATAAACTCAAACCCCTCGTACGAATACTAGCGAGGCCTGATCAACCTTAGCTAATGTCCTGCGAGAATAATATAAAGAATGAGAAGTCAGCTGACGAGAAAGAAAAAACTAATCCCTAGCGCAGTAAACTAAAAGTAATTCGATTGTTATTACAATACGTGATTATTATTAGTAACATACTCATGAGTATAACTCCGTAAAACGAGTGATGAAATCAAGCAAAAAAAAACCGGTAGTAGATGTAAGACTTAAAAATAAGGTAGATTTATGTTTTTGTGTATTTTATGTGTAGTAGATGTATTAGAATTTAAATAGTTTGTATAAGTTGTAAGATAATCAATTGATGGATAGAAATAATCAGAGAGAGAGAGAGAGAAATTTCAGTATGAAGTTCTGTGCCCAAATGTAATTGTGTTTATTAGATTTTCTGTTATTACCCCCACCACCCCGTCTTCATCGTTAGGTGCAGGAGGATGTGACGATTTTAAAAAAAATGTTTAAATAGCACAAATGAAAATTTTGCTTTTATAACAAGTAAGAGTATTATCCACCCCTTACCTGTACCTAGATTCCTGCATCAACCTGCAAATTGTCCCGTACCAACATGCAAAGCACGGTGTTATTTAGCTAAAAATAATAATTCTGTTAATTAAATAAAAGACGTACTAAATAAATAAGGAAATTCCTAATTCATAACCAAAAGGTAACATAAAGTATTACGATTTAATTAATGAATAATTAATACTACTTAAAAGAACGAACTATTTTCTCAGCGCGTAAAACCGTGCCAGCTTACAGACCCCTCGCCGCTAAACTATGCCCACATTCGCCAGAGAAACTTCGACATATAAGGATGTCGCTACTGTGTTGTCAATATACACGTAGGTGTATACCGTTAAAAACTATTCAATCAAATTTGTAGTGATTTCGATTTGACCCAATGTAGCGTGGAAATAATAATTATAATAATAAAAAAAAATATATAATGTAGTGCGTGAAGAAATATGTAAAAAAAAAAGAAAAAAAAGGAAACTTAGCCGACACATCTCTTAACAAACTGTAAGTGGTAAGATATGTTTCTTACCAGATTTTAGTGCAGCTAAAATAAGAACTGTAATTAAAATGTAAAATGTGAACAACCGACTCCAGAAGAAGAAAACACAAACAACAACCGTATGAACTTCTAGTACCAATATCCAATCGTCTAGAATGAGACTACCTTTCGGAGACAATCAACCTAATGGAGCATCAAGAGGAACAGTGTATCACACCCTAGAAGACGACTGGAGATGACCATCACAGACCCCATAGCAAACTCATGTTATAGTCAGGTGATATCAAATCATAACATTTGTAAAAATTTGTTTCAACCAGAGAAGTAACAAAAGAACAGTAAAGAGCTTTTGACAATTTAAAAATTAATATGTATATATATATATATATATATATATATATATATATATATTTGTAATCTCTGTAATGAAGTAGTAATAACATTACGATGTTTAGATGTAAGGTAATTCTAAAATTTACACCCAAAATTATTCTTCAAATAATTTGGTTAAAGTTGTGATAAATTAAAACATAACAAAGTTGAGACCCGGATCCGTGGTACTTAAAACAATATCTAGCTGAATGCTTTTGAGATAAAAAGAATAAGAAGTAAAAATTTTCAAAATATTAAATGCAGAATTTATTAGAGTATTTCTTTAAAAGTACAGTAAACTATGAGATATAAATATAATAATAAAGAGATGTTTTTGCTAACACCCAGCGAGTGAATAAATTTATGCAATCCTTGACTAACTCCTAATTAATAATGTGTTATAATTTGTTAGTGAGTAAGGTTTACTAACAACGGCAGCTAGTTTAATTAACAGGTAACAAATTGAACTGGTTCCCGACTTTTGTAATGTCTTAACAAGGGAGACGTTACATGCCACTATCTGTAGTAGGGCCAGTTTATGCAAAGGCCACAACGGTTGATGGAAGCACTCACTGGGCAACTTATATTCGCCAATTTGAAGCTCCCACTTGCTTAAATAAACGGACAGAAGAATAGAAAGACCTTTCACTCATTCTTGCTTTAAAAGGACCTGCCACAGAGCTAAACAGAAAGTGCCATCTGACAGTCATAACATTTATGTCAAATTAAAAAAAGCTCTGGAATTATGGTACAGTGACCAGCATTTATGCGAAGTGTATCGTGTTCAACTTAAAGCGAGGCATTCAGAGGAAAGCCTCCCGAAATTTGACGCAAATGTCATCCGACTGAAGACACTGGGAGTATCAGAGATAGTGAATTGCAACAGATGTTAAGAATGGCATGGCATCAGAACAGCTCAGACACTCTTGTTGAAGCTCTCCATTTCGAAGGTGCCAAGTAGGTAACTTACACTAATAAAAGTATGTCATCACATTGTAGCCAAATCAAATCCAATATCACAGTATCATCTTAACAGATGGAATAAAGAGACAATTCAAGAACAACAGTGTAAGAAGTCAGTAGCACCACAATGATCTTTCGAACCAAAGGATTTCGACCTAAGTGTAATAGTTGTGGGAAAAGTGGCTATCTTCAAGCAGATTGTTGGCAGACAAAAAATCAGAGAGAAGAGTATGAATGCAACAATGCGCCAACTGAAGATGTAAAGTTACTGAACTGCATACAGTCTTCATGCTTCATTAAACCACTGGTAACCTGATTGTCAAAGGATTAATTAAAACAAACCTGCAGCATTTACAGTTAACGTGGCCGCTACAGTGTGCATTGTGCGTCCTGACTTAGTCAGCAACCGCCAGCATCAATTTAGCTCCTGTACAATACAGAATGTCACTGGAACCCCGTCAAAGTATTAGGACAGGTTCGCCTGGATGTATGTGTATGCCTGGGTCTCCTCGAGTTTAGCCACCAAATGCTCATTGCAGACATTGTTGTTGAAGTGATTTTTGGCACGGACATTATGAATGCCTACGGATTCATTGTGGACCTAAGAGAGAATGTCCTGAGGGTTGGCACAGTAAAGAAAAAACTTTGCATGGTTAAAATGACAAGGTCCGCCAACCATTCGATCAAGCGACATTAGCCGAAGAAGAAGTCATGAGGAACCCTTCCTATTGGAAGTGGAAATGGAAGAACTAACAGATGAAGTATCAATGTGTATAATGACAAAAGAAGTGATTGGAAAGCCAACTATGGGTATCGAGGAAAGGGCCTTGCTTCTTTCTGAGTCAATGGAAGTGCCCAGGGGATAGTTGCTGAAGATGATGTTATGCAAGAGGTTGCTGGCGAGAACCAAACAGACTTGGACCAGCTAATAGGTCATCAGTAAACCATGCAATGGGAGTGATTCCAGCAAAACTAGTGGTTGAGCAGAAGATTTGTCTTTCTGAGAACTTGAAGTTCGGATCACACGAGACTGAATTCGAAGTGCCGGAGAATTATTCTTCGCAAGTAGACCAACTGCCTACTAGATTGGCTGGCCAAGTTTTAATTCAGAGACGGGGGCAGTGTTACGAGACAATTATAGAAGGCTCTTGAACAGTTGAGAATGTCGTTCTACATGTTTCTCGGCTAGCCGAGCAGGTGCGTGTCTCTGTCAAGGCTGTGTATACAAGTACCACTCCAGACTGTTCTAGTGCTTGCTAACTACACAAATTATGCTATCGGCACACCGCCAAAAGAATTAAACATCTAGAGTCTATATATAGGCAACAGCAGCCTTGGTTAGTCAGTTATAGTTCGCGATTTGTCAAGTGCGGGTCGAAGTATTGTGGTGAAGTGTTATTGTGTTATAACTAGTGTGGAGCTCTAATAGTTGACATTATTATTGTGTGGACAAATTTAACTAGAATTACTATATGGGAGTATCTTGTTGATTTCAAATTGTTATTTATGACACATTAAAGCTGGTAATTAGCGACTTCATTGGTGCCTGTGTTTTGATTCCACTGTACCATACGGCGATCCGTGAGACTGTCGTAACAATATATATGTTATGTTTAAATGATTATATGAAATTATGTCAAATGTATTTTAGTTTTAAAGAATGTGTGTGCGTGTGTGTGTGTGTGTGTGTGTGTGTTCAAACACTTTTTGCTTCAGTGTTTGAATATATATAATAACAGGTAAATTTCTACTTTACTGTGCAATTTCTTGATAAATATTGTTACAACACAAACAAGCCACCCCAATACCAGAGAAAAAAATGATGAATTAACTATATAAAAATGTTTAAACTAAAGAAAATAAAATGACGATGGCGTGACAAACGACTACATGACCCAAACCAAGTGATTGACCAAATAAAATGGAACCAAATGAGAAGGGAAAAACCGAAATAAAATGAAATAAAATGAAATCGAAGAAGAAGGTAAATGAAAATGAAATAAACCAAGTATAAATGAAATAAAACGATAAGAAATGAAAAGACACAAACAAATAATATAGAACAGAAAAAGGAGAAACGTTACACTCAAATATAATAATGAAAAAGAAACCAATAAATAACAAATGTAAAAGATAGTTATTAGTATCGACTAAATAACCAATGTAAATGAAAATTGATAAAGTAAAGACAAACAAAGTACACTAACCAAAGAAATAGAGTTTAAATGTAATAAAGGACTCTATAATGACATGAACTTGTTAACAGTATAACTAACCTTTGTAAAGTGAGAGATAGAGAGATAGAAAGATAGTGAACATAAGTAAGTGACCAAGAGAATATAATGTTGGGGAATACCCACTAATAACACTTAAATAAAATATAAGAAGTGCAAAGTGACAGTGTAAAACCCCAAAATAAATAGAAACCCTATTGATAGGCATAAACACCTAATAATCAGTGATGAACACTAAAGGTTTAATGATGAAGAGTATTATTAAATAAGAATTTTGTTATTGATAGTATTAAGATTAATTGTAAATGAGGGATACCATAGTATTCAGGGAAGGAATCCCAGAGAAGGTCAAAAGTTAGTGTTACCATGGATAGAGAGTAAAGTTTATATAAGAAAAAATATAGTAAAGAAAATAAAAGGCAAAATCAATAAACACCCTATATTCTGAGGGATAGTCAGTTAAGTAAATTTAAATGGTGCGATGATGTTTATCACCAAAAAAGAAGTAAGAATAAAACAAATTGTAAACAAATGTTGCATAATAGCTGTTAAAGAATTGTTCGATTAAATCTATGACTAGGAATATGGCTGAAGGGATTATACAGACCATAAACCTAAATGTTATATTATATTTTATAGAGAATAGGAGATGATAGCCAAATTGTAAACAATGGCAAAATAAATAAGAAAAAGATAAAGTAATATAAATCTAATAATACTGGAGAGGCAGTCCATAATAATAGACAAACCATAATGTAGAAACTAATGAAAACATACAATTATTATAAAACAGATCCAAAACAAGTAAACAAATCATTTATAATACCAAAACAAAACATGTATGAGGGTAAATTAATATGTAATTTATATAAAATAAGTAAATATAGCCGATTACTACTTAGGCCTATGAAAATGCCTAACTGTAAAAAACCAATAACTACAAATTGTAAAAAACTAACAAGAATATTAGCAAATCCAAGGCAAGTAACTAGTCAAGGATAATTAGTGAATCATATTAAAAGATAAATGTTAAATTAAGGACATAAAATAAGAAAGAAATGTATTTAGATAATATCAAAATAAATGTTCAAACAATAATACATAAGAAAACCCAGCTTTGTGGGATGTCAAAATGATCTTTGAAAGAAAATACGAACAGTAGTGATAATATTTCATACATAGAGAGGAAGACGGAAGAATAATAGCAATCAGAAGATATACAGTAATTTTGAATAAAAATTCAAATATGATAACAATGGTCTTAAGTCAAGTACAGCCAATCAGGATCAATCAGTTACCATGACAACTGAAATGTTATTTATGAATTTTCCGTTAGAACCTATGATTCCATTTTTGACGCTCAACAGGAATAGACGCCAAGCCGTGAATGACCAAAATTTTAATATAAAGTGTTTAAAAGTAATCCAAATTTGAAAAAATGAAGAAGTAAGAAGATGAGGACATTCAACTGATGCCTAATACCTGATTAATAATTTCCAAATTAATAAATTTAAACCAACTAATACGAAAAAGAAGCCAGACGTACTTGAATCCCAAGATGACTGAAAATTGATGATTATCGAAGACAACAACCCATTTCAACTGAATGACATTACACCTCAAGTCGACTGATTTGATAAGTATTGGTGAGTTACCCAAATTTATGAAATAAATTCTCTTTAACTTTTTCTAATAACACTCCGACTCTCACTATAAACTGATGATCTTATTTCTTTCAAAGATTAATAAAAAATAAAACACTAAACTTATGTTAACTAAGAAAAATAACCTGTATAAAAATTACGAACTTTTGAAACACACTTTATAACACTTCAGGAACAAATTATAATTACACATTATATTATATAAGTACAATTAATGTAAGGTAGTGTACTTTATTGTAATCAAATTGATATTTTTTTGTAATCACAAGAATCCAGAATCTGAACGAAATTAAAAGTAAACAAACGGTTGCAGATGCCATGTCGGATTAACTAACATCGTTCAAAATCGATTTTCGCCAAGCCTTGAGAATAATTGTCTCACTGCCGGTGCAAATTTGTTTAATAACAAATATAATTTTGTATAACACTGAATAATTATCAATCACAATTAAATAAACTAGTACAGAGTTGTAACCACTGTTCTTTATTCCATAGGAAAGTGTATTATAATATTTGTGTATTTTAGCGAAAAGCAAGGGTGACGGTAAGCGCTCACGTCGGAAACTCGGCAAAATAACAGCTCGATTCAGAAGGTCGAACGAAGGCGGGAGTAAATTTGAATTCTCCATACCGTCATAGCTAAGAACGCTCAACCGTCCTATTTTTTAATTTAATTGTTTTAATTAAACAATTTGGTGCCACCCGGGATTTATGAACACATATTGAAGAACTGGTAAGGTTCCCACTCGCGTGTACTGGTAATTTGAAGGATCGCTACGGACATCGTCAGCGCAACATATAAGTAACGACCACGACGTGTGAGGCAAACACACGAAAACATACAATTTTACAGAGACATAAGAATCTCTTCGTTACAATATGTATATACTATTTCCGTTCTTAGTTCAATCATGATGTAAACAAACCCATGTGGCAAATCTGAAATGCTATATTGGTCAGGGGGGTTGCCACTGTTTACACAGTAATGTATTATGCGCATGTTGAATGTCTGAATAGTCATGTGACAGTTATCTTATAGTAGCCTCGCTGAATGTGTTTCCAGGCGGCATCAAAGAACAGTTAAATAGCCCAATTAGCGAAGGCACCCCCTGCTGCTGACAGCTGTGAACAAAGCTAGCCGCTTCTGAAACATCTCCAATGATGCCAAACGTATTTTGAACTTGAATGAAATGTGGACCAGTCTTTGCGCGACATCGGAAGTGCCCGCTTGTCTGAATTTCGAGTCCGTTGCCAAAGAAACCACTGCTTTAGGAATTATTAATTTGTTACCTTCTTACAGCACATAGTATTTTACATAGTATATTTATATTTAAATATCACAGTAATACTGCTTTACTTTATTTATAGTTGTAATTTTCGGTTCCGTGTTCACGTGTTTAAAATGTGGAGACCTTGGGAGAGAGAACAACCATATCCTCAGGACGCTGATAATGAAGAAGGGAGTCATCGTCATAGTGATAGTGAAGAAATCATTGTTGATGTAGTTAGCAACAGTGATAGTGGTGATGTAAGTGACAATAATGGGGAGTTTTCGAACGACGGGGAAATCTCGGCCACTCCAGGCACTAGTAGGCTAATCAAAAATTCGATTAGAACAATTTCAAAACAGAGCCAAACTATAGTGTGTAACGTGCATGAATATGTTGTAAATAACAAAGTAGGTAAGGGTTCAATTACTGAAACAGCCAAAATTGTGAAATTAAGCCGCCCGACTGTTCGTAAAATTGTTTCTAGAGGTCCCGTGACTCCCAAGAAGCCAGGTAACAAAAGAGCGCGTTTTAATAAAATTGATAATTTTGTTTGCGACATTATCCGCAAAGAAATTTACAAATTTTACAAGAAAGGACAGCCACCCACAATTTTCGAACTACTCCAGCATCTTCAGAACATTTGAAGTTTTCCTTATAAAGAAACAATGCTAGGATCCCTTGTGAAGAAGCTCGGCTTTCGATTTCGGACACTTAATAAGAGGCGTAATAATGGAGTCATCAAGAATTGTGTCTTGGAGATACAAATACCTCCATAGACTACACCAACTGCGTTCACAGGGTTATGATGTTGTGTATCTAGACGAAACTTGGTTCGATACACGACACCGTGAAGAAGGGATGGGATGATGGAACATGTGGCTGCGCTATTAACGTCCCTGTATCTAGAGGGAAGCGCATCATGGTGCTACATGCTGGTGGAGCTGAGGGGTGGGCTCCTAACTGTCTTTGTCTGCCAAAAATATTTCAGATGCTAAAGCTGACAGCCATGATGAGATGAATGCTACAGTTTTTGAGAATTGGTTTAAAAATTTGTTACTGCAAAATCTTTCAAAAGACAGGAAGTATGTCATAGTTTTAGACAATGCGAGTTACCATTCTAGACAACTTATCAAAATCCCAACTAAATCGTCAAACAAGTCCGAAATTATTGAATTTATGAAGAAATTTGATTTACCAGTACCGGACCCAGTCCCCATTAAATTAATCTTGCTCGAAAGAATAAAAGCGGCGAACATAAACAAAATGTACGCAGTTGATGAGATGGCTCGAAAGGCAGGTCATGAAGTGTTACAACTTCCCCCTTATTACTGCATATTAAATCCAATCGAATTAGTCTGGGCACAGTTAAAGTCTAACGTCAGGAAGAGCAACATAACTCCTCAGTTAAGTGCAAGTGTCTGTGAAGCCCTACGGAACTGTACTGAGAACATAGATGCCGAATACTGGAGGAAATGTGTGGAAAAAACTATGAAGGTAGAACGGGGATATTATGCAGACCTGTGGGAAGAAGAAGACCGCCTCATCATTCATGTTGCAGACGACAGTGATGATGACTCAGACCGCGACTCCAACTAAACGGTGAGTAGTTTACTCCCAGGCTATGTATTAATTATTTGCGATTTTGTCTTGTTTTACTCAGGTTTATTAATTTCTGATATTATTATTATTATAGCCTTCTGATATTGCAGGGATTTGGTTATCCCAAAGCTTTGTGATATTTTAATAATGAAAATCATTTGGAAGTTATGTCGAAAAGGTATAGACCTATATTTTGTAGGTTTTGTTGTATTTTTATTCTTTATAGATAATGTAAACGTCAGGTTTACTTACTTAAAACTGAAACTTCTGAGAAGTCCTGAGTTGTATTATTATTATTATTATTACATGAATTAATCATACGTATAATAATAATAACATTGAAGAGGAGAATCATTTCACGCTAAGTTTCACTATAGGTGGGAGAAGAACTTGGCAATATTGTCCGCTTGTTTTGAGTGACACTAGGGACAAGACCATCTGGTTTCCTTTGAGTGAGAATCAAAGCGTTCCGCCTGGAAATGCTTTGAGCACGGGCTACTATACCATTTAAATCAGGGCAAGTCATTTTAAGACTTCCTTCTTATCACTGTATTCTGAATCCTACTGAATTAATATGGAGCCAGTTGAAAGGATATGTTGCCCATCACAACACAACATTTATAAGCTGCCTGAAATAAAACAATTGATAGAGAAGGAGTTAAATGAAACAACGGCGGACGAGTGGTGTCATTGTATCCTGCATATAGTCAAGGAAGAAGATAAGCTCTGGGAACTGGCCCACTTTACCGACATAGTTGTGGACAGTCTTATTAGTAGTAATGCTGACTCCAGTGATGTTACAAGTTCTGACACAGATATGAAAGAGACTGAATTACTCTCTGACTGTAACTGATAATATGTATAGTCTGGTAATTATCACAGCTTCTACTTATGTTTTAAATAAACTTTACTTTTTTGTTTTGTTGTGATTTTTAAACGGTTAATAAAAAAAACCATTAACTGGTGTTATAAAATATATCACTGCAGGTCTGACACAGTCGCATAAATTTTACTTTGGTCAGGAAAATTATTATAATTTGCATGTGTTAATAAAGTATCAATATTATATGTACCCTGTCTGCACTCCTTCTGTCAGAGTGACACGCCTCTAATTCAAGCAGCAAATAGTGTTTCAGATGTGCTATGCCTGTTTGTTTACATCAGGATGAAACTAAGAAAGGAAAGAGTATACATATTATGATATTGCTTGTTTATCGAGTCTTGTGCACCTTTTCAGTTGTAACGGGACGTTTAGGCCCCTCTAAGAATATTTTTTGGGGAAACAAAAAATAAATTATAATGGTAAATTTTATTTGGAATTATAACCACGCATGCCAGCGGACGAATTCGTGTCAAGGTCAACCGCGAAACAAAAGGGAGGCAGCTATTTTTAGCCGAACGACATTTGAACTATGTCAACAGTGAGTAAAACATATAACGTCATAGCCGCTCCCAGACATTAATCAACACTGGAATGTCGATCCAAAATAAGGATCCCGGCAAAATTGATATTGAAACACCAATGGAACAATGAAACCAGACCACGTGATCGTTCGCCAAATTAAGAATCGCCAGCTTTACGAAGCCCCAGTCGACCATCTTCCTTCGTGCTGTACAGCCGCAAAAGTTAAGTAACGAAATCGCGGGAGCCCGCAAAACATAAAATGTGAATTTTTACATATTTAAAAAATAAAAACAGTATTTTGATTAGCAAGATTCATAACAGTGACAATTTGAAACAAGATGACAGTTCGGCAGTAAAATCAGAAAGTGAAAATGAGAAGACACCTAGACAGTGCGTGCACGAGGAGACGTCCCATGGGCGCACCTCTACGCTACTGATGAAAGGGAAGTAAACCATACTATAATAAATAAATTCTGGCAATTTTCCAAGATATATAAAATGAGCTAAAAAATGTACCGTATGAAAGTGTGTGTGTTTGTATGAACAAAGAATATAAATTTAAGAAGTGCTGGGTTTGCGGTCAAACACTGATGATTTAGTGTAAACCAACATTTTAAGAGAGAGTAAAATGTTAATAGTAATCATTACTTGTAACTTGTGACGTACTCCTCAATCACATTTATTATTATTATCACCCACTTTCAAATTAGCTTTTACTTACCGGTATGATAGCTCTTACAGGGTCACAAGGTTCAATCACATGTACCTAGATACAAACATGGACTATGGGTTATGCAAAGCACTGACACAACTCATTTATGAAGAGAATTAATATTTATTATTATGTAATCTTAAATGCTTGTAATCTCATGAAGATCCATTTGGATACATATTTTCAAAGTGGTGCAACACTAGCATAACACTTATAAACTACAGCTTACCTTATCTTTGATACTTACACGTTGATTTTAACAAATACAGAAAACAATTAAAGAACACACACAAAAGATAGCCCAGCTTTGCCACTCTCACCTACACGCATTATTTATAATTTATAAAACCCTTAACATTTTATATGACTCAAATTCCCCCTTCGTCGGCCACGCGGTCCCCATTCACACGCATTGTCCGAACGGTTTTTTATTGTCCGAAATAGAAAAAGAAAAGAAAATTCTCGATTAAGGCCCTCTTGATAGATTGACCTCGATCATATGACACTTCAACTGATTAATCCACTCTTTAACTTGTTAAATTACAACTTTTTTGACGAGCCTACTGAGGCCCAGTCCGGTACCTGGAACTGTTACTCGTAGACTGCCCTTGGAACTGGTAACGTAACGGTTACATCTTCTTTTCTCTGGCGGGAAGCTGTTGTTCACGGCCACTATGGTTTCGTCGCTCATTGCTCATTTGCTGTGAGCTAACCATTTTATGTGTGGAATAAAGCTGGTATGTGTGTGTGACCCAAGGCCAATATTGTACTTGGCTCCGCTGACGTCATTGGAAAGGCCGGATTTAGTCATGACTTCCTGCCGCTCAAAAAAGCACATTGCGGGATTTTGCTCGTTCCAGGGCATCCTGTTTTGTGGCTGGCTGCGTCACTCAAACTTATGTTGGGGCAGTTGCGTCTGTATGCCGCTACACAAGTACAGATTTCTGAGAAGTTTGAAGGGGGTAAATGCTTCGCTTGCCGGCTTACACAATAACACCTGCGTATCGCTTTTGTCTCACTGTTTCTCAACATCGTGCTGTTGCATGGAAAATAATGTTGCAATGCGTTGTTATAATGGAATGAATTTTGTTACCCAATAATTTTCACAACTTCTTTTTACAAGCCGCACCAAAATGAAAGAAATAAAAATGTACTTGCCCCATACGGTAAAAATAAAAACACCCAAAAATTGACCCGCTACAATACCCCCTCGATGAGAATTCTGCTGTCCACGACAGAAGAAATCTCATCGATAACCCCGAAGAGGACCGGTGAGGAACTGGTGCCAACAACCCCCTGGTTCTTAATCTGCATGGGTACCCGACACCCCTGGCTTAGCGACCATGGACTCATCTGAACGAGATCACTGGACTTCTCCGTAAGAGATCCCAACACCGAGAAATCGAGCAGACTCGCACCACAGCGCACCTCGCCTTTTAACATGCTACCCCCAAAAATCCTCAATCCCTGGCTAAAATTATTCCAGCTCCTCCGCCGATGTGGTTCCCCTTTTTGCAAGCTGGGCTGCCTTTAGCAAATACTGGGCTCACACACACTCACGTTACATATTACACTTTGACAAATTGTAAAATTGAAAATTATTAAATTCCTTAAGATTGACAAAAAATTCAAAATAATATTTTATCAAAAAAAATTCTCTTCTTTGTTTTTTCTGTTTTTATTTCAAACTAAGCTAAATTAACCATTTCTTATGGCTAAAACATCCTTAACTTAACAGGTGAATACTTAGATTCTAGCAATACCGTGCAGTACAAGAAATCAACAAAATAAACATGTTAAATACATACATAATAAAATACTCATTACTCAAAAATATTTACTCGCTGGCAGGCAAAATTTTTTTTTTCTTCAAAAAAATTAAAATTTTCAAAAAAATATTAACATTAAAAAAAAATTCAAATTTATTTAAATGTTTTCTTCATATTTAAAATTATTTAAATATTGGTTCGGATTAATTAAACAAACAAATTAAAACTGACTTCCTACTATGCAAGCTTAGTAGGTGTATGACCTCATCAGCTGATCGAAACTAGGTCAAGTCCAAACCCTTGACCTACATATGTTGTGTATGCTTTCTGAAAATACACTGAACATCTGTAATATCCTAACTTGAAATACAAAACGTAATAAAACAAAATATTTAAAACAAACAAAACATTAATATAAATGATAATCAAATTGGCATTTAAATTATTTAAAATAAACAATTCTCAATTTTACATTATTTTCAATTCTATTAAAATTCTGTCACTGGTTTAAAAAATAAAAACTCTTATATCTTTATTATCAATCTCTCTCTTTATTCAACAATCTTGCTATACTTTACTGTGGGTGATATAAATTTTTTATTCTCGTTTTTCTGTATTAGATCTGTATGCATATATAAACTTTCTCCCTCTGACTCTAATATTAATCAACTTTTAGTAATCATGACACCCATCTCTATCAGAATATCTATCCCAAAACACTCTAAACCCCAACTTATCATTGAACACAAATCGCTACCTTCTCTACATATAAAAAAAAAAATACTCTCTAACCCTTTGTACATAGGATATGTGTTTCCCCGCCCCCAAAAAACTCAATTCCCTTATTTGGCCCCTGGATTCTACCTAAGGCGGCCCCTCCTTACTAAAATCTATCCCTATCCCGTCCCAACCCTTGTTGCGGACTCCTACATTACACTACCCTCTAATACAAAATTGCCATCCCCAAAAAATCTCAAACTCATTACATTACTACAAATACACAAAATAACCTCATTAATTATAAACATAAATATATCCTTCAGAACTCTACAATTATTCTCCATTACTACTGTGTCAACATCAATATTTCACAACATACTATAACATGTATAAGCTCAAAACAACATTACCTTATGTCATCTCTACTAATTCAACTTTAACTTTGACAGATCTATATGTCACATAAAATATTTATCACCCAAAACTATCCTTTATTAATTTGCATAAATTATTACTTTGTTTCTCATTGTAGCAAATTATTTGTAATATCTGTAATACATCAAACATTACATTGAACATCAATTACTTAAAACATTGATAACTAATATACCAGTGACGTGTTATTGCTGATCAGCTGATCCTCCTAACACAATAAAAACACATTTAAAATGGAACCAATTACATGACATATGTATATATTTATCATTATTTCTCACCTTCTTGTTTCCCATTTCTTTGATTCTGATCATTTATGTTAACCTGCCAGACGATTTAATTATTGGCTTAAAAAAAAATACACACACATAATGAAAATACATATTCTTATCAACGCCTATGTCTAACATACAACTATAAAATAATACATTTAAAATTACCGCATGTAATGAACACCTTATTTTTAAATATCTAAGCAGCCAGTTACCTAAACAGAGCACAAGCAGTTTTATTAGATCAAACTTTGAATAAAATGTTATGTTATACAATTTACATTCGTGACTCCTTTGCGTCACCTCCCAGCCACACACACTATTTCAGATTATGGTGGACTGTGGCGCCCATTCGCTTCCACAGAGACTGTATATTTTGGAGCAGGGTTTTACCTCTCCGTGTCTCTGCTTCCGCTATCAAGTTTTAAAGTAGTGAACATCATCATGTTCTTGTTCTATAATCATATACCCTTAAAACGGTTCTGCCACCGGTCTTGCTACCCCCAGGCGGGCAGAGTGGCAGCCGCTGTTCCATAGTGCCGGAGATTTCCTCTAATGTCACCCCCCAATGAATTTCAAATATATACCAATTTCAAGTCAGCTATGGTCAAGGGACTTGATATGACCATAGCTGGCCGCTAGCCAAAACCACGGTTAGTGCTGGTAAGGCAGTAACCGCCCGAAAAGTCGAGGAAATCTAACTTTAATTTAATTGCCTGTTACACATCACTACTATGTGCGACACTGTCATTTAGTAATGTTTACTTTACACGGATAAGGTGTGCCGCACATTTATCGCCATTTTGGCCTCCGATGGGGGTAACACTCACTGTTACCCCCAACCCATTTCGCTATCTAAGAGAGCACAGGCCACCCCCTTAATAGCCACTTAATAACTAACTAATTACTTAACAATTGAAAATTAATCTTTCTACATTTGCAGTTCCACACTCCATTGTTCTATCACTTCATTGAGCACCAATCTACCCCCCAAAATCATCCCCACTTCTTGTATTGACAACAAGTTTTTATTATTTTTTTTTTTTTTTTTTTACACATCTCTTCAAAATGTTCCCATACTCACTGATACTAAACTTGACAATTGTTTTTGATCACTTAATTCTAGGATTTATTGAAATTTGAAATTATATACATTCCATTTTTTTTTTCCCCCCAAGACTTAAAATTCAAACAATTTAAGTTCATTGTTAAAAATCATTGTTTCTATTAATTTGAATACCAAATTACTTTAATGGTGTTTAATTTCTCAAACTCTGGGTTACCATAATTATCTCATTATTATTTTGACAAAATTTACTTTAATTCTTTTATGTCACAATAGAGTTTTGTTATGGTCACCAAGTATGTCTGTAGGCATTAGTCACAACATACCACTACAACACACCTGTCTACATGAACAGTTGTGTGCCAGACTTGTTTTCATAAACAACAGTTATAAACATTCTCAGTTTCAGCTTTCATAGACTAAACACTCTGGTTACATCATATACTGACATATCTGCTTACTACACTCTTCAAGTTTTATAAATCTTTTATATAACATATTTGTCTCTTACCTTTTTTATTCCAATTCGGATCGGATATATTTTTAATTCATTAATAAAATTGACCCTTTTAAATTATTGGTTTAACTTGAAAATTCTTTAACAATCTCCATCCAAAACAGTTCGATTTTAATTACAGCTGTATGAAGTTACTGTATAAAATATGTAAAATTACAATTTCCATTTGCAGTTGGAATTTACCCAGCACTAACATTGACAATATTAAGTTACTCCAGGGGCGGTTACAATTCTATTTCATCTCTTAGTACATTCAAAACAATTTCCATGACTTCGATTACAATTCTCAAAATGATTCTACGTGATTAACTGTTTGTTTTTTCTTAATATTTCAATAAATTTTACAAACATTACATCATTGGTTCTGATCTCCCTTTAAATTCCTCCACAATCACATTCTTAATACCAATATCCCCTACTCATAACCTAACATAGCAGGTACCACAAAATAATTATTGAACCTTTTGGTTACACGAGTTTACTTTAGAATATTTTCCCAAATTATTTATTTACTTGATATTATACTTATTATAATATTTATACTTATTATTTTTTCTTAACTACCTGTAAATAGGTTATATGTTACATGTACCGCATTATTGTCTACAGGGATGCGATTGAAGACGAACAGAACCCCACTTCTATGGCAGTGAATAACTACCCTTCTAACTGTACTAACTTCTATACCTGACTCCTTTTTCCAAAATAATAAACGAACCACAACCATTAATCTACAGCCCCATCCCTGTACACAACAATCCGGTTAAACTATACAAATATTTATTATTTAGTTTGTCTACTCGGCCACAAAACTTCTTCACTACCTACCTAATTAAGGGATGAGTTTACAATTCATAAATAACGTCGGTTTGTTTGATTTTGAGGATTACCCTAATGTATTATTTAGAATTAAAGCAATCAAATGGTTCAAAAAAGTGTGCCAATTTGTGTAACTATTGTTTATGTGTTTACTCTAAGGGAAGGGTTGGGGAAATCGGGAAGATAAAAGGGATAAGGATTATTACAAGGTCAAGAACTAGGACTAAAGGTAGGGACAAAGCTTCCTCCGAAAATAAGGGTAAATGGAGAAAACCAAGGCTCGCGTGGGCAGGGGCGCGTCCCTGAAATAGACGAACCCCACTGGGACAAGTGGGGAACACCTATCCGCTACCACTAACTGTTTTATATTATTCATAGTTAATTATAATTATTTAACTATAGGTTTATTATAGTTATTTAGTTGTATTTAATTACAGGATTTAATGTATTATTTTAATTATTTCAATTATTGAAAGCAACATTTTTAATTACTTGCATTAAGTATAATAGTTACAACTCATTCATTGTCTTCCTCCACATTATTTTTGTTATATATTTAAGCTGCAAAATATTAATATTATTATTAATATCACAACAAGTTTTGCTACATACATACATTATTTATCTAACGTTTTACAACACACAAATAAATTTACTAAACATGTATTTACAATCCTTCATCAATAATTATTCAGTTATATCACACTTCAATATCTAAAATCAGCTAGGTCATTACCATATATTAGCATATTTAAAATTGTTCAATTGTGAATTTAAGGCTCAACCTCCATCGTCAAAAATTAGACGGGGTTTCACATAACATCGTTCTATTTTATTACCACACAAATGACTGTTTTGTGTGTGGTAACCATACAAACTAAACTCATCCATTTTATCCACATAATCATTAAACAAGTCAACATTAAGTACATTGGTTAAGTCTCCATCAGTAATATTTGTTATCAACTCAGTTATTTTTTCTTCATAAAGTAAATTATTATTATTTAAACATGTATTATCAAAATAATCTTCACTCTCTATTTTAACAGGTAAGTACTTCAAATCATTTAGCATCTCTTTCAACTCATTGTAATCTCTCATTAGTTTATATAATTCTATTTCTTTATCAATGCACAACTCTCTCTCAAAACATCTTTCATCATCATAACACCATATCACACTTTTATCATTCCACGCAGAGGGTACAAAATTACTCAGCAAAATTAAACAATTCAAATCTTTCACTAATAAGGGTCTCTTGCCCGAAAATAACACTTTTGAACACTCTGGTTCATCACAAATAAGGGGAAAATCTACCCTCTGCTCTACACATTCGCTTAAACTCTCCTTACACACACTCTCCATCTCATCAACAACTATTACCTCCTCATTAACCTCTAATCCCATTAAACTCTCATTATCACTACTATCTACACTTTCATTAACAATCTCATTATTTATTTTTTCCGTATCAGCCTCTGATACTAACTCTTCAAACACATTAACATTCTCAGTATTAAATTCATTATTTTCGACATTATTGTTATTATTTGTTAACTCTTTACCTGGCATTACATTTTTGTACTTGTCATTACGATTTTCATTTGTTTTATTTTTCTCGGTACTCATCACATGTACTCCCATTCGCTCAACACTCTGTTCTAACTTATTCAGACTAGTTCTTATAGTTTCATGGGTATTTTTACAACGTTTATTAATTTCTTGAATGTCATATTTCAACTCATTAATCTCCCTGCTTTGTCTATCGAATTTGTCATTCTGGATATTAAATTTAACGTCAGAATCACTCTTTATTTCGTTAAATTTTAACTCTAACATCGCTTGCATGTTACATAAATATTTCATCATATTATTGTTATCAGAGTTTTTATTTTGAACTGGGGTTGAATGAATTCCTTCATCCATAATTCTTGACTCTGTTTCACTTATTTCTATTTCATTCTGACTCACACTTGGAGTCGCATGTGTTTCATAGTTACTAACGTTTGAGTCGTCGAAATTTTCGACGCTATTTTCATTTATTTTATTCTCGTTATCTGACATTTTGTATTATTGATATAAATTAAGTTATATAAATTGCTTAAATAGAATAATTAATTAAATAAATACAGTAATTATTTAAATTTTGTAATATACTGTTAGGTTGCTAAGCTAACCTAGAACATGTTTGTATCTCTGTCGATGCGGAATTCAATTAATTAATTATAATTAATTCAATTCGTCCCTGTTCGGGCGCCAATTAGACCGCGACTCCAACTAAACGGTGAGTAGTTTACTCCCAGGCTATGTATTAATTATTTGCGATTTTGTCTTGTTTTACTCAGGTTTATTAATTTCTGATATTATTATTATTATAGCCTTCTGATATTGCAGGGATTTGGTTATCCCAAAGCTTTGTGATATTTTAATAATGAAAATCATTTGGAAGTTATGTCGAAAAGGTATAGACCTATATTTTGTAGGTTTTGTTGTATTTTTATTCTTTATAGATAATGTAAACGTCAGGTTTACTTACTTAAAACTGAAACTTCTGAGAAGTCCTGAGTTGTATTATTATTATTATTATTATTACATGAATTAATCATACGTATAATAATAATAACATTGAAGAGGAGAATCATTTCACGCTAAGTTTCACTATAGGTGGGAGAAGAACTTGGCAATATTGTCCGCTTGTTTTGAGTGACACTAGGGACAAGACCATCTGGTTTCCTTTGAGTGAGAATCAAAGCGTTCCGCCTGGAAACGCTTTGAGCACGGGCTACTATACCATTTAAATCAGGGCAAGTCATTTTAAGACTTCCTTCTTATCACTCTATTCTGAATCCTACTGAATTAATATGGAGCCAGTTGAAAGGATATGTTGCCCATCACAACACAACATTTATAAGCTGCCTGATATAAAACAATTGATAGAGAAGGAGTTAAATGAAACAACGGCGGACGAGTGGTGTCATTGTATCCTGCATATAGTCAAGGAAGAAGATAAGCTCTGGGAACTGGCCCACTTTACCGACATAGTTGTGGACAGTCTTATTAGTAGTAATGCTGACTCCAGTGATGTTACAAGTTCTGACACAGATATGAAAGGGACTGAATTACTCTCTGACTGTAACTGATAATATGTATAGTCTGGTAATTATCACAGCTTCTACTTATGTTTTAAATAAACTTTACTTTTTTGTTTTGTTGTGATTTTTAAACGGTTAATAAAAAAAACCATTAACTGGTGTTATAAAATATATCACTGCAGGTCTGACACAGTCGCATAAATTTTACTTTGGTCAGGAAAATTATTATAATTTGCATGTGTTAATAAAGTATCAATATTATATGTACCCTGTCTGCACTCCTTCTGTCAGAGTGACACGCCTCTAATTCAAGCAGCAAATAGTGTTTCAGATGTGCTATGCCTGTTTGTTTACATCAGGATGAAACTAAGAAAGGAAAGAGTATACATATTATGATATTGCTTGTTTATCGAGTCTTGTGCACCTTTTCAGTTGTAACGGGACGTTTAGGCCCCTCTAAGAATATTTTTTGGGGAAACAAAAAATAAATTATAATGGTAAATTTTATTTGGAATTATAACCACGCATGCCAGCGGACGAATTCGTGTCAAGGTCAACCGCGAAACAAAAGGGAGGCAGCTATTTTTAGCCGAACGACATTTGAACTATGTCAACAGTGAGTAAAACATATAACGTCATAGCCGCTCCCAGACATTAATCAACACTGGAATGTCGATCCAAAATAAGGATCCCGGCAAAATTGATATTGAAACACCAATGGAACAATGAAACCAGACCACGTGATCGTTCGCCAAATTAAGAATCGCCAGCTTTACGAAGCCCCAGTCGACCATCTTCCTTCGTGCTGTACAGCCACAAAAGTTAAGTAACGAAATCGCGGGAGCCCGCAAAACATAAAATGTGAATTTTTACATATTTAAAAAATAAAAACAGTATTTTGATTAGCAAGATTCATAACAGTGACAATTTGAAACAAGATGACAGTTCGGCAGTAAAATCAGAAAGTGAAAATGAGAAGACACCTAGACAGTGCGTGCACGAGGAGACGTCCCATGGGCGCACCTCTACGCTACTGATGAAAGGGAAGTAAACCATACTATAATAAATAAATTCTGGCAATTTTCCAAGATATATAAAATGAGCTAAAAAATGTACCGTATGAAAGTGTGTGTGTTTGTATGAACAAAGAATATAAATTTAAGAAGTGCTGGGTTTGCGGTCAAACACTGATGATTTAGTGTAAACCAACATTTTAAGAGAGAGTAAAATGTTAATAGTAATCATTACTTGTAACTTGTGACGTACTCCTCAATCACATTTATTATTATTATCACCCACTTTCAAATTAGCTTTTACTTACCGGTATGATAGCTCTTACAGGGTCACAAGGTTCGATCACATGTACCTAGATACAAACATGGACTATGGGTTACGCAAAGCACTGACACAACTCATTTATGAAGAGAATTAATATTTATTATTATGTAATCTTAAATGCTTGTAATCTCATGAAGATCCATTTGGATACATATTTTCAAAGTGGTGCAACACTAGCATAACACTTATAAACTACAGCTTACCTTATCTTTGATACTTACACGTTGATTTTAACAAATACAGAAAACAATTAAAGAACACACACAAAAGATAGCCCAGCTTTGCCACTCTCACCTACACGCATTATTTATAATTTATAAAACCCTTAACATTTTATATGACTCAAATTCCCCCTTCGTCGGCCACGCGGTCCCCACTCACACGCATTGTCCGAACGGTTTTTTATTGTCCGAAATAGAAAAAGAAAAGAAAATTCTCGATTAAGGCCCTCTTGATAGATTGGCCTCGATCATATGACACTTCAACTGATTAATCCACTCTTTAACTTGTTAAATTACAACTTTTTTGACGAGCCTACTGAGGCCCAGTCCGGTACCTGGAACTGTTACTCGTAGACTGCCCTTGGAACTGGTAACATAACGGTTACATCTTCTTTTCTCTGGCGGGAAGCTGTTGTTCACGGCCACTATGGTTTCGTCGCTCATTGCTCATTTGCTGTGAGCTAACCATTTTATGTGTGGAATAAAGCTGGTATGTGTGTGTGACCCAAGGCCAATATTGTACTTGGCTCCGCTGACGTCATTGGAAAGGCCGGATTTAGTCATGACTTCCTGCCGCTCAAAAAAGCACATTGCGGGATTTTGCTCGTTCCAGGGCATCCTGTTTTGTGGCTGGCTGCGTCACTCAAACTTATGTTGGGGCAGTTGCGTCTGTATGCCGCTACACAAGTACAGATTTCTGAGAAGTTTGAAGGGGGTAAATGGTTCGCTTGCCGGCTTACACAATAACACCTGCGTATCGCTTTTGTCTCACTGTTTCTCAACATCGTGCTGTTGCATGGAAAATAATGTTGCAATGCGTTGTTATAATGGAATGAATTTTGTTACCCAATAATTTTCACAACTTCTTTTTACAAGCCGCACCAAAATGAAAGAAATAAAAATGTACTTGCCCCATACGGTAAAAATAAAAACACCCAAAAATTGACCCGCTACAAACTTGTTTTATCAACTGCGCCTCAGGGCAGAATAGATGTTTCATGTTATATTTCATGTTTTCAGAAAAAATAAAATAATGTTATATTTTACTTGATAAATATGTATTTTGTTTAATTGTATTTGCCTATTGTTCTCTGCCAAGTACACTAAACGACATCCTTGGTTAACCTTTAATACGTAAAGTCAGTTGTAATACAATTATACATACTGAACTGTTTCACAGTTTAGTTATAATGCTATTTCTGAGGCCTAAATTTTGATGTTGTATTTATCTGTGATAATCCAGGTTTCAGTTTCATCAAGTATTATTATAATGTGGAATTTTAACTTTACTTCTTTCACGACTTTGTTCCTTAGACATTAATTATCAATATTAAAAATAATAATTATAAAGACTTTACCTCAAGATGTTTACTCCTTATTTGGAACATGTTTCGGGAACCCTTGTGTTCCCATCTTAAGCCTTCCTGATTTTGAACCTTGTGAAGTACTTGTGTGTTGGTTGTCTGTTGCTGTGGTTTACTGTTGGCCTCTGGTGCTTAAAATTGGTATTATTGTGTGTGATTGTGGTGTATGTATTAGTATTTTGTGTATTTTCTATGTTGAGTGCTTTGAAAATTGTGTCGTGTTTTGTATTGATTTGTATTTGCTCAGGTATTAGTTTGTTTTGTGTTTTATGTTTGTAAATTTGGAAATTTTCTCAAATGTTCATTATGGTGCCTTTGTGTGGTATGTGTTTTATTAGTGTCACGTTGGTTATGTCTGGGAATTCGTGTCCAGTGTTTATTGCATGTGTGGCCAAATTAGATTTATATATTTCTGGCTTTTTGTATGCGTTTAGGTGTTCAAATAACGTTTTTTCAGCTGTTTTTTTGTTTGTCCTAAGTAACATTTATTGCAATCTTGACATTCCAAAATTTGCAAATTTACAAACATAAAACAAACTAATACTTGGAACAAATACAAATAAATACAAAACACAACACAATTTTCAAAGCACTCAACATAGAAAATACACAAAATACTAATACATAAACCACAATCACACACAATAATACCAATTTAAAGCACCAGAGGCCAACAGTAAACCACAGCAACAGACAACCAACACACAAGTACCTCACAAGGTTCAAAATCAGGAAGGCTGAAGATGTGAACACAAGGCTTCCCGAAACATGTTCCAAATAAGAAGTAAACATCTTGAGGTAAAGTCTTTATAAATATTAAATATATTTTATGCATCAAGAAACAGACTGTAGCAAAAAGTGTTTGAATTAAAAATAATAAATATTACAGAAAGAATAAAATGTTGCCACTTACCCATAATAAGTAAATGATCATCATCTAATGCAATCTGAGATTGTCCATACCTTGGAGATGGTTTCTCTGCAGTTGTTTCTTGTTTCCACCAAGCTTGAAGGACTAAGTCATAGCACCATACATCACTTGAACTGGTTGCAACAGAGCATATCATACTAAATGTAATGGTAATTTAATGTTCACCATTGTTCATAAATAATATAACAACTAATAAACTAAAAGTTTAAACACACTCAATGATTTTTGTAACTATATAATTCATTTATACCCATAATTTATAATTATTTATTTTGTTTTCATAACCACTGTCTTTTAAAGCTTACTAGAATTTTTAATTTTGATCACATATCAAGGAAAATTTGAAGACTTGGTTATGTTGGTATCCCAAAGACACTTGCTGGTTTATATTAAAAACAAACACCCGGATCCCATCTTATTATTTTTATGGCTAACAAGGAGTATTTTAGTTCAGATGGTAGTGTATCTGTATAGGAGGTGTGTCTATTAAATAACAAGACTGATACAACTCATCTTTATTTATATGTATTACAATTCTAATACTTATCCCTTTCCCCACCTTTGCACTTACACACCAACACAGTCTTGTTCCCACTGGTTGAATGTGTAGAGCAGATAACTTTCTGACAGTTGTTCTAAAACATTTGCTGGTTTCTCCTTTACTGCACCAAGCCACTCAAAATGTATTCCTTTAAGCACAGATTACACTTTAGGGGTGTAATGAGGCATTTAAAGGGAAACACCCATTTTTCAATTTAATAATAATTTTGGGGCTAATATGTTTGGGCCCCATGTAGGTCCACGAAATTTGATTCACGTAACGCCCTGTATGCATCTCGGTAACAAGCAGAGGCACGTACGCGTTGAAGATAACGCGCTGGAATGCGAACCTGTGCGCACATGCCTGTACTTTCCATTGGGGGAAAGTAAAAATTTTATAGCGAGCAACTAACAACCAAGAAATATAGGTGAACTCGTTCCACTGGTAATAACATGTGACCATCCATTAACATATCATGTGATGCGGGTTGGCGAATGCGAACCTGTGCGCACATGCCTGTACTTTCCATTGGGGGAAAGTAAAAATTTTATAGCGAGCAACTAACAACCAAGAAATATAGGTGAACTCGTTCCACTGGTAATAACACGTGACCATCCATTAACATATCATGTGATGCGGGTTGGCGAATCACGGACTAAGTTGCCGTGTATCAAGAAGGCGGGGCTTCATATAGACGCCAAGAAAACTGCGTTGTGTTTGATCATCCCTGAGGCCGGCCGGCTGAATAATGGACGCGCGCTCCGAAAGAAATCTTGATTAAGTGTAAAATGTAATATAAAAAAAAAAAAACATATAACAGTGCAGAATTAAAGTAATTGAACTCAGGACAAATGTTTAAAAAAATGTAACAGTGACAATATTCCGGTCAACCAGTGTTTAAAAAGGATCTGACTGCAACACGTGCTCTGCCATATATAACAGGGAAGTAAAACGACCACCTTTGTTTTTCTTAAAAATAAAACTAAATCATAAAGAGATCTCTTCCGTATAAAATGGGGTTTTAAAACTGTATGTTGAGTGAATGAGCAATCTGGGTCGCTTTATTATTATCATCATGATCATAATTTAAGATGGTTAGCAATAAGTAATTCAAGTTTTTATTCCATGTATAATAGATAAATAGCAGTGTTTTCTGAGAAGAAGTAACGTAAAATCAAATATTCAAATAAATGTGAAACAAATAGTAAATTTTTGAAGACAATGAGTAATACATAAATTAAAGTTATCTTCCAGCAGTTATTATCGATGTAACGTAAAAGAATTTGTTGATGTGGGAGTTTTAATATCATCTGACAAAAAAGATAACAATAAAATGTGTTAATTAGACATATAATTATGTGTTTGTCATTGCACTACCTGTTGTTTTTCTCTGCCAAAGTACATCAGACGACACCCTGGTAAATTAGCAATAAAGGTAAGTGGGACAAATTTAAATATTTCAAACACTAATTAACTCATAATACTTTAGTTGACACCCTAAACAGGGACAGAATTCAATATTTTAATAACTCAAAAACAAGTAATACTTTAGTTGGCGCACGAACAGGGACGTTGTGAATTAAAATTTAAAATAAATTAATTTACAACCTGATCGAAAATGGCAGAGAAAGGCAAGAGTTCAAATTTGTGTGAAAATGTAGAAACAGAGTCAATTTTAAACGTTACGCAAGACAATTTAATTTCAACAAACGAAAATAGTGATGAGAATGTACAATTAGAAATACCGAATGTAAACGAAACAGTCGAAGTTGAGTGTAGTAGCAAAAGCAATAGTGTAGATATATTTAATCAATTAGCGTTGATTATGGAAGTAATGGAAAAGAATAACGATAATTTGAATGAGTTTAGAACGGAAGTAAATGATAAACTTGACAAACAAGATGAGAAAATGATAATGATGAGAATAATAATTTAAATGCGTGTTTAAATGAATTTAAAACTGAGTTGAAATCATAAAATGATAATTTAAAAGCGAGTTTAAATGAAATTAAAAATGAAATCAAATCCGAAATCAAGTTAGCAATGAGAGAAATGAATAATAAACTTGACAAACGAGACGAAAGGTTAGCAGAAATGAATAACGAAGTTGTAAACATAAAAAACGAGATCAAAATGAGTAATCTAAATATAAACAACCAATTTAAAAATATAAGTGAGCGTAGTGGTGTCAAAACTAATGACACAGATCAGTTTAACGAAAACAAAAATAATGAAGGTACAAGTACTAAGATAAGCGACGGATTTAAAACTAGTAATAATTATAATGACATAATTAAAAATGTGGTGTTAGAAAGTAAAATAAATAATAATAGTGGCAATGAAGTTTTGATGGAAATACAAAGTGATTATGAGAGAGAGAGAGAGTGATAGAAATATTTAAGCGGAACAGAGGTTATAACGAATTAGCAGAGAGGTTAGATATTACGAGAATTAATAATATTGATTACTTACGTTATGACAAAGCTAATACAGCAGTAGATAATAATAATAATAATAATAATTAAATTGTAATTGACATGACTATGACAGATCATACTAAGGGTGACTGGACTATACTTGATGATAATAAATCATATGATTTAATAACATGGAATAATCCTGTTGATATTGTGGAAGCATATAAAAATTTGGATCTTTATATTAATAAAAATGATATAATGAGTTTAATAAAAAATGAATGGTGTCGATGTAAGACCAGATTTTTGTATGATGATTGGGGGTAAAAACAATAAATGTTTATGAATGTTTAATTATGTAATTAATGGTTTTGGATTGGACTGCTTTACAAAATGAGGTGTGGTAAACTGAAAAATAATGACAAAAGATTGTAAATAAATTTATAGAGAAATTGTGTCTGTATTCTAAAATGTTTTATGTAAACAATATGTGTGTGTAGCTGAAATTAATTTAATAATAATAATAATATTTTGTTAAACTAAATAAATAATGAGAGGTGATAATCAATGAATTGTAATTGTTTTGGAAGAAGGTAATTAAAGTAATGTTGTGTTTTAAATAATTGATGGAATTAAAATAAGTTGGGATGAATTAATTAATTAATTTAAAATGTTATATAAAGAGATTTTGCTAATGAATTTAAATGATTTTTTGAGATTTGAACTTGGTAATAATAAGCAGTAATTGAATAAATGTAAGATGTATTTAGTTGTGGAATCATATTATCGTTATTGTTTCAGAAGGTACATGGAGATGTATACATGATTTGGTGATGAATTGTTTATAATTTTGTGTGAATAATAGGAATCATATGTTTTGAATGATGTACTGTGAGTATGAATTTTATAATACAAGTTAAACAGAGTAAAATGTTTACATGTGTTGAAAAGATTTTAAACTCAATGATGAAACTAATTTGAGATAGTTATACTAAATAGAAACCATAGTTAAAAGGTAATAATAACTGAAATGTGATGTAAAATAAAGGTTAATAATAAACTTGAATTTTTTGAGGGATCTAATTGTAGTAAGTGATAAATAATTAAATGATATATAAAAGAGTTAATAAAAAATTTGAAGTTATAATGTTTATAATTTTCTATATGAATTATTTAAAAGTGAATTGTTTGTTTAATGTGAACGTAACAATGCTAATGTTCAAGGTTAACGTCTATTTGTTTATTATGTTATTTACAAGGTTAAAGGGTGATTTTGGGGGGTTGTTTGGTGTTAATCGAAGTGTAAATCAATTATGGCATGTGGAGACTGCAAAGTAGAAGGACATTAAGTTTAGCTATTAGTTATGCTATTGCGGTGGCGGCATGTGCCACTGTGGATAGCGATGAGTGTTGGTGGTAACGTCAAGGCATGTTACCATCATCGGAGGCCTAAATAGGGCGTAAAATATACTGTACAACCTTATATAATATTATGTTATATGTTAATATAATATTCATGTTAATTGCTATCGTACAGTGTATATAAATGATGACGAAAAAACATGCTAATGAAAGATGATTTCCCCACCTTTTTGGGCAATTACTGCCTTACCAGCACTAATCGTGGTTTTGGACGACAGCCAGCTGTGGGCAGCAATTGTAAAACTGACCATAGTTGGCTGTCCTTGAAATTGGTGAACTTTGAAATTAACGGGGGGGCCACTTAGGGGAAATCCCCGGAACTATGGAACAGCGGCTATCACCTTGTTCGCGTGGGAACAGTAAAACAGGTGATAGACCCATCTTAAGGTTGTCAATATGTAAAATCAGATATTATAATATCTGACTTTTTTTAAAAAATGTAACGCAGAAGCAAGGACAAGGAGATGACAAAATTCCTCCAAAACTTCAGTCCTTGTGGACGCCACAGTCCAGGGGGGGTTATAGTGTGTGTGGTAAAGGGGGTTACTCAGGGGAGTAACGAAATAAATTTGAAACTAAATGATGCTGACTAGCTGACAAGCTAATTAAATGATTGTAATTTTACCGTAGACAACTTGTACGAATTTATTTACATGTGAAAATTTAGACATGTAATTGATTTACATGTGTTATGCTCTGTATGATATTTTATAGATGAATTTACTGATTTTTAAAAGATTATCTCAAGTGGAGAAGACGTTTATCAGATTTTGTTTATCTATATATTAATACGTGAAGAGAAAACTATGTACCGCCTTTTTAAGCATATTGCGCGCATGGAGGAGTGTGAGATTTGGCATAGTTAAAGTTTATATGGAGAAGGAGTGCAGCAAGCTAAAATTTATATATAATATGTGTTACAAATACATTAAATAAAATAAAATAAAATAAAACATTCATTTGCACTTGAAAATTAATTTAAACTTTTTCAAACAATGGTAATTGTTAAAAATAAAATAATTTTGTTGCCAGGCAATAAAATTATAATTTTTTCATTTTAGTGTACGTTCATCCTGCCAATGTCACACACATAATAGTCTGTCGTTTGTTTACGTTCATACTGCCAATGTCAAACACATAATAGTCTGTGGTCAAACAGTCGCACAGAGTAGAGATTGTCGCCAAAGAATTTTAAAATGTTGCCAACGAATAATTACTGACAGATTGACTGAATGAGCTGTGAATTTTGTGTGATTTCAAATGTTCCTTTTTCAATAGTCTGTGGAGTGTATGTCAAGGCAAAAAAGCGTTTATTTTATATTTTGTATATTAGATATCTGTGTTTTATATATTAATGTGCAGTTGAAAATGAAATACAGCTTGCTTAATATACACCTGTTGCAAAAGGAAAATTTTGTAGCAGCAATTTGAATTGACTTACTCTCGCCTAATTATTATTGGTGGTTTCAAAAAAGTGAGTACATTTTATTATTTTTAAATTAAACCCTGTCTAATCTTAGTTTCAGTAATTTTATTACATTTTTTTTTTATATTCAGATATTCGCACCTACTTCCATTATGCCTCGACATAGAACATTGACGGGTCGGAGTGAGAGACAAAGAAGAAGGAATATATATTCGCGTGAAAGTCAAAATGATAATAGACCAAATGCAAATTTAAATAGTGTAAATAGTATACAAAATGATGAAATTATTTTGAGGGATACATTTAAATGCGCACTGAATGTCATTCCAAGAAATTTTAATACTTTTGATTGTGGATTAATGCATTTACAATGCAGGTTTTGCAATGCAAAACATTTCGAATCTGAGGTCACTTTAGGTGAAAGGACTGCATTCACTTCATGTTGTCATAAGGGTAAAGCAATATTACCGGCCTTAAGTCAAAATGAATACTTTAAATCATTGTATGATGGACTTACTTCAAATGAACCTTCAATAAAAAGAAAGTCAAAAAATTATTTTGAAAACATTCGTAAATACAATTCATCATTTGCTATGGTTAGCTCAGAAGCTAAAATTTCGGATACAGTTACGCGTGGAGTGTATTATTTTAAAATACATGATGTTTTTTATCACAGATCAGGTCCAATGACTGCTGGATATGGTCGCTCACCATGTTATGCGCAATTATATTTTTATGATGTTGACACTGCTGTCAATTATAGATTACGTGAACACTATAATCAAACATGCAATAACAATATAATGCGCGAAATCTCTCTTGAATTGGAACGCATTAATCCTTTCGTTCGGTCATTCATTGCAATGAAAGATCATTGTCAGAGAGTTGAAAATCAAAATAAAGAAATTTGTATGCTCATTAAAGTAAATAGTGATTTAGATCTACGCCGTTATAATGATGCAGTTCAAACTGATGTAGCAGTAATATTTAGTACAGTTGATGGTGAGCCACCTTTTGAACGAAATATGGTTTCGTTTTCAAAAGTTAATGGTACCATTAAAAATATCTCTGTTTTGGATTCATCATTGGACCCTTTAGCGTATCCATTACTTTTTCCAAATGGTGATACTGGGTGGCATATTAATATTTCTCATAATGTACCTACTACATCTAATTCAAGAGCGCCCAGAAATAAATTAACCATGCTTCAGTATGCAGCCTATCGACTTGCAATTACAGAAGATTATAGCATGTTGCACCATTCACAAAAATTATTTCTGCAGTGGATAGTTGATATGTATGTGAGAATAGAGGGCACAAGGTTACATTTCGTTTGACAAAATCAAACAAGTCTTAGGTCTGAAGTTTACAACAACTTAACAGATTATTTAGAATTGAATCCCAATGCCAATAATGTTGGCCGTAGAGTAATTTTACCATCTTCATTCAATGGATCTCCAAGAAATATGTATCAGAATTATTTAGATGCAACGTCAATTGCACAACATTTCGGAAAGCCTTCTTTGTTTATTACAATGACTTGCAATCCAAATTGGCCTGAAATAGTTAGCAATATTGGTGTAGGTGAGTCAGCTAATTTTCGACCTGATATTGTTGTGCGTGTATTCAAGTCCAAACTGAAAACATTAATTGAGGGCCTTACACTAAAAAAAATCTTCGGTAAAGTTGAAGCACTCATTTATACAATTGAGTTTCAAAAGAGAGGATTGCCTCATGCTCACATTTTACTCTCTTTAAATGAGCAAGATAAAATTGTTAACGCTACCGATATTGATAAAGTTGTATCTGCGGAGATTCCTAACATTCAAACACATCCTACATTACATGAATATGTTGTAAAACACATGATGCATGGTCCATGCGGTGTACTTAATCCAAATTCTGTATGTATGAGAGATGGAAAATGCACAAAAGATTATCCAAAACGATTTAATGAATTTACATGTGAATCATTAAATGGATATCCATTATACAGAAGGTGTGATAATGGTATTAATGCTGAAGTTCGCGGTAGTTGCCTCGACAATCGTTATGTTGTACCATACAATCCGTATTTACTTGCCATATAAATGTTGAAGTATGTGCACTACAGTTAAAAGTGTTAAATACATTTATAAATATGTGTATAAAGGCTATGACAGTGCATCTGTTGAATTAGGTTCAGAGAGAAATGAACCAGGTCAAGAAATACAAATTGATGAAGTTAAAAATTTTTTAAATGGCCGTTATGTCGGATCAACTGAAGCTGTATGGCGCATCTATGAATTACTAATGCATTTTCAATCACATGTTATCGCTAGACTTGACATTCATTTAACGCGTAGACAGAATGTTTACTTTCGAGAAGGGCAAGAACGTCAAGCAATTGAAAATGCAAGACAAACAAAATTTTTTGAATTGAATAGATCAGATCCATCAGCGCATGAATATAAGTATATTGAAATTCCTTTGCATTATGTGTGGGAAGATTCCCGAAAAAAATGGAAGAAGAGAAGGCGTGGAGGTGATAAAATCATTACATGCATATTGTAGCGCAACAAAAATGATAGCATTTATGCTACATAAAAGAAGATTCACAGATTGATAAATAAATTGATACTTAATACCATAATAGAACAGAGACCCAATTATGACAATTATAGTCATAGACAAAATTAGATAAGAATGCAAGGTAGTGTTGAATAGAATAAACGAACCTGTAAAATAAATAATAGCTAATGATATATGTTTAATAAAAAACAAAACAGAAAAATGAAACAATGACTTAATTTCTGGTAATAACAGATAAGAATTTTGTGTTAAAAAAGTATTATATTATGACAAAAATGTTATGATAAAGTGTATGTGATGTTATATCAAATATGTGTTGAGTTCATGAAAAATAATGAAACAAATAGTGTTATTCAATGACTGTCATAGAATGAAGTGTGAGGCAGTTAACCAATGTTCATAAGTTCGAATTTGGTTGTATGTGATCAAGAGATCAAGATAAATTTGTTATTAGATGTAGAAAAATAATTGTTTATACAAATGTTAATAATTAAGTTTTGATTGTATGTACGAATTTATATAAAAGGGACTATAGATGCCTAACAGACATAATCACAGGTAGATCAATTTACAATAAAAGGCCTAACAGCCAAAAATACTAAATAAACACTTATAACTTAAAGGTTAGATGCATCAATTAATAATAATTAATAAATGCACTATGAAGAGCTAGAAAGAAGAAAAAACATTAAGTTAATAATAATATTTAATAAAATTTATACAAATTATAATAATACCATAATGCCATAATATCGATTGGTAAAAAATATCGAAGGTGGATTAAATATAATAAAAAAGGAAAAAACGGAATTATATCAAAAAACCAGTAGAAGATGTGTATAAAATAATAAACCAGCTATCGGTAAATTTACATTCCGATAGGACAGCAAATTGACAAAGAATAGACAACAAAAATATATGAAAGAAACACTATATAGTCAAACAGGTGGAAGCGGAAATTAATATAGGTTGCTAGGGAAAAATTTAAGAAGAAGATTGTTGATTTATAATATAACAAGAATTGCTTTTGGTAAAAAACTGAAGGTGATGATTTAAAAAACCCAAGAAGAATATATTGAATCGTAATATTCGAAATCAAGAGATACGATTATAAAGAAGATAAAATTCCAATGATAATACTTACATCTATCACTAACACAGATTAATAAAATAACGATACATTACGAAATAATAATCGAGAAGAAATCACTGAATTCTACAAGAAGAAACTTGGACTGTCCCATGTCCGAAGGGAATTGATGAAAAGTTAATCAAATATAAAGAGTTAACAATAACACAAATCATAATATTCACAACACCAGAAATTATAACCTTGCAAATACACGGAACAACACTAACTGCTTCAACCGAAGGAAGAACCTATTTGGATCCTGGCGGTGTAGAAGAAACATCAATCGGGCCGTAAAACAATTCAGAAGCTGTATTCCGAAGTGGACAGGACAAGAATTACTTTTATTAGACTGAAGAAAGAAAACTGTGCTTCATAATTGACCAGAACAACGAATTTAGCGATCAACTGCCAACGTGATTTGCTTCGTTAGAGACTGGTAAAGTTATATTATATTAATCATACTAAATACACAACACATAATTTTTGTAAATCTTGCATTCTTAGTATGTATTTTTAGTCTTCCCCACAGTTACAAGAACCTTCACACCCTGAAATAAATAAAACATGAATCAAATATAATACATAACCAAATATAAACAAAGGATCAAATAATCAACAATCGATACCTGAATCTATAGTCCCAACATATATTAATTAGAATATATCTGAGTTAATGTGAATTGAATACACAAATAAAGAACCTTTATATATTTGTTACACCTTGTTATTTGGAGTATGGTTTAGTGAACTGGAACAAAAGTAACTGAATAAGTAGAGAATAAATAGTTAATATAAACATCGAATAACCTACAAGTTTCGTTGAGCCGATACTACAGCGCTTAAAGCGGAATTATTTGACACCAAAGAGGGAGCGTAAAAATATAAAATTAGACAGAACTCTCTTCAAGGCATAATAGGGTTGGATGAAATTGTAGAATAAATCTTAAGTTATTTAAGTTCTAAGCACACTAACACTGATAATTATTAAAGAATTAAATTAACATTAATTAAGTACATCCATATGTTCCACAACTCCAAATATTTCCGAGAATTTATACAATTAAATTAATAGAACACAATTGACGAATACAACAGAGGGGTTTTTAAGGACAGGTAACCCGAACTGTAACAAATTGACGCTCATAACGTGGGACATAATTAGGTGACGCGAGAGGGTTGTAACAAATTGGCTTCCATCGCGGGGCTCGAACGAGATGCACGTACTCGTAGTGTAACAAATTGGCGCTCAACTTGTGTAGGGCTTAAGTTAAGTAACTGTAACCATATTAATATTACTTAACCAGAGCAGGCAACTGTGGGAGAGTAAACATGCATACCAGAGGTAGATCAAGGATTAGGGCAGGAGAAACGGAGAAGGAAATAGATGAACAAGAACAGGAAATGGAACAACAGACAGACGAAATAGCGGAAACTGAAATTATTATGGACAAGGAAAATGGAGCAATTTTGCCCAAGGAAAATGGGCAAGAAGTTGCCCAAGGGGACCAACCAGATAAATCCAACAAAAAGGAAGACATGAGTATGCAGGAGTTGTTGAGGATCATAATGGAAAGCAATAGACAAATGAATGAGGAAAACTCAAAGAGACAGGAGGAAAACTCAAAGAGATTGGAGGAAAAATTAGATAAAACAAATGAGGAAATTAAAGAAACCTCAAAACAAATTCACGAAAGGTTAGATAGGAATGATGAGGGTTTAAAACAAATGAAGGAAGACATCCTACAAATACATGAAGAAAATTAAGGCAAATTAATGAAAAAATTGAAAATCTTCATGTGACTATTAACCAGAAGGTGGACCAAAATAATGAGGAAAGACAATTAGAAATAGCCAAAACAAATGAAGAGTTAGAAAAAACTAACGAAACAATAGTACAGGTTCGTGAGGAATTACAGAATAAAATTAATGACACAAAAATTGAGAATAAAACATTGGTCGAAGAAATCCAACAGGAAACTGTCGAAAAATGTGAGCTAATTAAAAACGAAGTACATCAGGTACGGGAAGAGAATAAGGAAGGTATTAAGCAGATACAGACAGACATGGGCGAACGACTCGAAAGGGTCTATGGCAATTTAAATAATATGGAAGGTCAAATCAATACCAATAAAAATAAAATAGAAGAGATTAGTAGGCGTGAATTACAATTACAGGAGGAAGTAGATTCATGGCGGGATAGGACATGCCAAAATAGTCATACAAATAACCATGAGAACAGAGAATCGATTAATTTTCGTAATTATAAGCGCAATCCTATGGAATTTTTAAAGAGATTGGAAGAGGTGATCATAAGAAATAGAGAGAATCGCTGGAGTATTATACGAAGCATGATTGATGAAACGTTTAAAGATACTTATGATAATTGGTGGACAGCGGTGCGCCCGGATATACTGGACATGACTGAGTTCAAAAAACAATTTAAGGAGAAGTATTGGTCGGAATCGACCCAGAACATGATTAGGAATAATTTGAGTAACGGTCGATACGAAACAAATGTAGGCCAGTCCCCTACTTCATACTTTTTAGGAAAAGTATGTATGGCGCGGAACTTAGAGCCCCGAATTCCCGAAGAATGTTTGGTAATACAACTATCCTATCATTACGAGGAAGGGATAAAAAATGCGCGTATGTGTAGTCAAATCAAAACGATTCCAGCCATGGCCAGATTCTTGGAGAATTATGAGCACGAGAACCAATACCAAAGAAATAGAATGCTAAATCATAAATATCAGAAGTATGATAATAACGCGCCACCAGCCAATTCTCATAATAACGATCGCAATCGACCTGCGCATAACGTTAATACTAATAGAACACAAAATGAAAACACGAATAATAATTCCAGAAACTATAATTATCGCGGCAATAACAATTACAATTATCGTGATAGTCGCAATAATAGAGGAGATGGGGACAGACGACCCAATAATTATAGACATAACGTCAATTATATTTACTCCAGACCTCAAGGTAATCAGCGACGATACTACCCAAGGAGTCACCGATATGACAACCATTATGACCAATCTCAGCATGAAGACAACTACCCACATGATGGAAATTATAGGATAGCAGAACATAATACGGAGGATCGCACGGAACCAGTACAAAACCAACACAGTAATCAGAATGAAAATAGAGAAGAGGGAGTAAGCCCTCATTTAAACTAATAGAGGCAGTGAAAATTAATGAATACCCGTCACTGAACCGTAATCTTGGGGAACAACGATTAATAAATAAAATTAAGTGTAATCATAAAATAACCATAATTAATAACCACTATTTAAAGAATATCAGGGAAGATTTGTTAGAAGAGGATCAGAAACATGTAAACAGTAATAGTAATAACGAAATCATATATATATCAGCAAATTTAAATGGGGTAAAATCTACCATAATGATAGACACTGGATCTAACATATCATTGATAGACAATATTGAACTTGAAAGAATCCAGCGAGAAGTCCAGTTACCCATACCGACTTTACCTGTCAATAATGTGATAATTATCGGAGCCACTGGGAGACAAAATAAAACAGTCAAAAAACAAGTATCACTCGATCTTACCAATAACAATATGACCCTACCAATAGGATTCTTGGTCGCAACGGGACTACCATTTAATGTATTGATTGGATGCGATGTGTTGCGCCAGCATTCCGCAATAATTGACTTGCATAAAGGTACAATATCTTTAACATCCGAAGGAGGATTATGGACAGCCGAGTTAATCAACAATAATCAAACCGGTCCAGTTAACACCAAATGTGGAGCCATAAAAAGCTATTTCTGTAAGAAGAATAAATTACCAGAGATCATTCAATATGAAGACGATGATCCTAACCTATGGCAGAGTAAGTTGGAAGAGATTCGAGAATTCCAAAGGGAAAAAACTTATAAACAAATAAGTAAGGTACAGGCCGAAAATTTAATTCAAATATATAATAAATACAGACATGTGTTCTCCAATGCTCCAGGTAAAGTAAAAGGATATCAATGTATAATAAATTTTAAAGAACCGGTGAACTTTCGCAGAAAGTCATACCCAATTGCTTACTCTATAAAAAACGAGGTCCGGAACGAGATTAACCGTATGATGCAAGATGACATAATAGAATATAGTCAATCACCATATACCAGTCCCATAGTAGCAGTCCCGAAAAAGAACGGAAAGGTGAGAATTTGCCTGGACGCTAGGGAAATAAATAAAATGATCGTCAATGATAGGACTTCACCAGGCGAAATAGAAGAAATTTTAAAGAAATTCCATGGTATTAAATACATTAGCACTTGGGATACGGTATGTGGGTACTGGCAGGTCGAACTACACCCAGACAGTAGAAAATACATGGTGTTCCTTTTTGACGGAAGGAACTATCAATTTAAAAGGCTACCTTTCGGACTAATTAATTCGGTTGCAATATTTGTGAAATGTATGGACAAGGTATTGGGACAAGAAACACTGCAGTTCACTACGGTCTATGTAGATGATTTACTTATAACTTCTTCACATTGGGATGAACATTGCGAGCGGGTGGAACAGGTACTAAGAAAATTATCTGAGAACAACATAACACTTAAGCTAAATAAATCTAAATTTATCGCCAATCAAGTAAAGTTTTTAGGTTTCAATTTGTCTGAGGAGGGTATCACACCTTCAACGGAAAAAGTAGAAGCAATCCAAATGTTCCCTACTCCAAAAAATAGAAAACAGCTACAATCTTTTCTTGGAATTTGCAACTATTACCGTAAATTCCAAGATAACTATTCAGAAGTGACTGCCAAGTTTCAGAAACAATTATCATCTAAAGACAAGTGGGCATGGGGACCAGAACAAGATAAAATTCTGCATTTGATCAAGAAGAAATTTTTAGATAAAAATAATTTGAGTTGAATACTACCACTAAATTCTGAAATACAATAAGAACAACGTATTATCGATTTTGAAGAAAACAAGAATTATTGTTAAATGTTTATAAAGAATAATGTGTATAATGAATAACAAACCCCAAGATTACAGAAGAAAACGATAATTATTATTATTATGTGTATAAAGAAATAGTGTGAATAATGAAGAATGAACCCCAAGATAAAAGTTATTACCTCAAACCTACTTATCCAAAATAAAGAAGAAAAAAAAAAATCATATGACCTAAAATACATACTACATTGCCACATGATGGAACAATCTCAGTAAACGATTGAATGTAACTAATATAATGTTAAAGAAGACAAGAAGGAAAGAGTATTTATGAACATAATTCATTAAAAAATAAACAGCCAAAATAGTGAAACACGATAAGAGGAAGAATAATTAAGTATAAGGAATATATTTAGTAAGAAATACAATTATAATGATCAACACACAACAACTGATTAAAAAATATTGAGATCAGAGGAAAAAAAAACAAACGAAGAAGATACTTAACATTACAATCTCAACAAAAATGAAAACAAAAATGATTACAATTGATAACTGTCAAAGTCAATATTAACGAATGTTTAAAGAATTAAAATGGAACTACGAATTATGAAGAATAGTAATGAAAAAATATAAATGCAACAAAGAAAAAATCTTTTCCCAAATATTTATTATTAAATGATTAAAGAGATTATTAGGAGATTATTATTATATTTTATAGCTGACTGTAGATGAATTCCAGCAGTACTATATTAAGATGTAGTGTGGGCAGCAGAGTATGAAGCCAAACAGTGCCTCTCTGAACTGTACCAACGCATGTGTTAGGGATTGTTAGGGAAATTAAATATTTAAGGAATATTAGAATAGTTGCAAAAATAAATTCAGTTTCCAAAGGAATAGGACGAAGAAAACAGAAAGAAGCGAGTTGACAGAAGAATAATGAAAAATGCAGTAATTATAGTAATTATAAATAGGAGAGATGTAAAACTAATGTATCAGTGAATAGTGTAGCCAGTTACCAACAAATAATGTGTACAGAAAAAAAAAATATATCAAGAATCAAGAATGTTAAATAAAATGATGAAATGTTATTAAATAAAAAAGGTACTAGTACTAGTCTAATGAAGTTACATTGAGAAGACCATCGTCAACCATTAACAATGAAATTAAGAAAAGCATGTGAAAAAGGCAAGTTTATTTGACCTAAACTTCATTCAGGTAAACTAAACTTTTTTAGGAGGGGAAGCATATGTAGCGCAACAAAAATGATAGCATTTATGCTACATAAAAGAAGATTCACAGATTGATAAATAAATTGATACTTAATACCATAATAGAACAGAGACCCAATTATGACAATTATAGTCATAGACAAAATTAGATAAGAATGCAAGGTAGTGTTGAATAGAATAAACGAACCTGTAAAATAAATAATAGCTAATGATGTATGTTTAATAAAAAACAAAACAGAAAAATGAAACAATGACTTAATTTATGGTAATAACAGATAAGAATTTTGTGTTAAAAAAGTATTATATTATGACAAAAATGTTATGATAAAGTGTATGTGATGTTATATCAAATATGTGTTGAGTTCATGAAAAATAATGAAACAAATAGTGTTATTCAATGACTGTCATAGAATGAAGTGTGAGGCAGTTAACCAATGTTCATAAGTTCGAATTTGGTTGTATGTGATCAAGAGATCAAGATAAATTTGTTATTAGATGTAGAAAAATAATTGTTTATACAAATGTTAATAATTAAGTTTTGATTGTATGTACGAATTTATATAAAAGGGACTATAGATGCCTAACAGACATAATCACAGGTAGATCAATTTACAATAAAAGGCCTAACAGCCAAAAATACTAAATAAACACTTATAACTTAAAGGTTAGATGCATCAATTAATAATAATTAATAAATGCACTATGAAGAGCTAGAAAGAAGAAAAAACATTAAGTTAATAATAATATTTAATAAAATTTATACAAATTATAATAATACCATAATGCCATAATATCGATTGGTAAAAAATAATATCGAAGGTGGATTAAATATAATAAAAAAGGAAAAAACGGAATTATATCAAAAAACCAGTAGAAGATGTGTATAAAATAATAAACCAGCTATCGGTAAATTTACATTCCGATAGGACAGCAAATTGACAAAGAATAGACAAAAAAAATATATGAAAGAAACACTATATAGTCAAACAGGTGGAAGCGGAAATTAATATAGGTTGCTAGGGAAAAATTTAAGAAGAAGATTGTTGATTTATAATATAACAAGAATTGCTTTTGGTAAAAAACTGAAGGTGATGATTTAAAAAACTCAAGAAGAATATATTGAATCGTAATATTCGAAATCAAGAGATACGATTATAAAGAAGATAAAATTCCAATGATAATACTTACATCTATCACTAACACAGATTAATAAAATAACGATACATTACGAAATAATAATCGAGAAGAAATCACTGAATTCTACAAGAAGAAACTTGGACTGTCCCATGTCCGAAGGGAATTGATGAAAAGTTAATCAAATATAAAGAGTTAACAATAACACAAATCATAATATTCACAACACCAGAAATTATAACCTTGCAAATACACGGAACAACACTAACTGCTTCAACCGAAGGAAGAACCTATTTGGATCCTGGCGGTGTAGAAGAAACATCAATCGGGCCGTAAAACAATTCAGAAGCTGTATTCCGAAGTGGACAGGACAAGAATTACTTTTATTAGACTGAAGAAAGAAAACTGTGCTTCATAATTGACCAGAACAACGAATTTAGCGATCAACTGCCAACGTGATTTGCTTCGTTAGAGACTGGTAAAGTTATATTATATTAATCATACTAAATACACAACACATAATTTTTGTAAATCTTGCATTCTTAGTATGTATTTTTAGTCTTCCCCACAGTTACAAGAACCTTCACACCCTGAAATAAATAAAACACGAATCAAATATAATACATAACCAAATATAAACAAAGGATTGTAACAGTACATACTGGCCCAATACCATAATTGTGGGTTATGTAGGTGTTTTCAATGTTTTATTATGTATTTTTAAGCATACAGAATGGTTAGGTACATTGTCCCTCTGGAAGAAGGAACAACGCAATTTCGGCCAGAGTAAGACACCAAAGTCGCCGATGGACGTGCTAAACTCAAAATATACCATGGCGGTGTTTGTGACGAGGAGACTACAATACTAATTCCAATTGGACAATGGCACTGATCCGTCATAACAAAAGCAATGACGCACTGACGACAACGCAGGTAACCAGTCTTAGTCCTGTGTGAAAAAAGAGTGGTGACGTAAATATATACACACACAAGCGCAATTTTGCACTTGCCTCCGTCTCAATCCAACGTAGTTCTTCAAGGGTGCAGCAGCGATGTATCGCTGTCTGTTCAGATTTACTATAAAAATTTAATATCAACAAAAGCTAATTTACAAATGTGATGGTGGAGCGTTAGTTGCTCATCTGTATTAACAGTTAAATCTAAAACATGTAGAATCAGTGATAATTCTGTAATTAAAACCAAAGAGACTTGAGCCGAACACCAGCCATGCAGGGAACACTCAGCCAACAGCAGCGAGGGATCTACGCCTATCACCGTTAAGAGAAGTCAACCTTTTGTCATTTTCTATTTTAATCTAATGAGCTCATTAATTGAAAACAACTAATTAAATCATGTACCCATAATCTGATGAATGTATGTGAGAGTGTGAGAGTGAACGCATGGCCATGAGTATATATGTATATGCCAAGGGCATTGGTTTGTGTATACAGCAAATATGAATAAATAATTAATTAGAACTGCAGTACAAATATAACATTTTAACGATTTGGATTAGAGACCACCAGAAATATTAATACTGATAGGGCTGACTAAATAGCCACCATTTTCTTTTTGTTTCAACTTTGTACGACGCCATTTTAAGCACATGGTTTTATAATGAATTTACGTTGACGATTAAAATTTGATAGTACTTTCACTTTAAAACAGTGTTATCATTTGTGTCACCTTCTTTGACTCACGAATCTCGCTGTAACGAATTCCTGGCACCCCTTAGGTAAAAAAGCATATTACATCAGAAGAGTATGAGCCCGGCAATAATTAAAGTTGGTAAGTACCCACGTGCCATATTATGGTACTATTTATTAGTATAAATCAAAATAGATTATAATGACATATTATGAGTAATATCACAAATGCCGCCCTCACAGTGACATATTATGAGTAATATCACAAATGGCCCCGAACAGTTGACTTTATATAAAATTATTTTATATAAATAAGTCAGATTCAGAGACATAGAGGGTGACGAGATGATATCCAGAACCTAACAAGAGAGGTTATGGAGGTTATGTTAACAACCAGAGTAAATAGTAATTGTGTAATTTTGTTACAAGTAGAGCGAAATAGTAATTCCAACATTTAAAATAAAAATGGCAGATAATAATAGTAGCATAGAAATAGAAAATTCAGAGACAGAATCCATTTTACTGGAAAGACACATTAGCTCAACACCCAAAGTAGTTGAAAATAAAGTCTCATTAGAAAATATATTCACATTAATCAGTGACAAATTCAATCAAATGAACGGTACGCTTAATGCAAAACTAGATAGTTTTGAGAGTGAGTTAAAAAAGCAAAATACTTTACAGAATGTCAAATTAAACCAAGTAGAAGAGAGATTAGAAAAATTTAAAAACGAAATACAGAAACAAAATTGTAACATTGACAAGGTAGACAAATCAGATAGAAATAAAGACAAGGTAAGTAGTGGTGAGAATTATGATAGAATTACAAATATGGTGTTAGAAAATAATTGTGTGAGTATTGAGAGTGGTGATAAAAGTATAATGGGAGTAGAATTTGATAATGAAGTGATAAAAAGTGTTGATGAATTAGAGAGAAAGTATAGAGAGAATTTACAGATAAAGGCGTTGCAGGGGTAAATTTTTCCAGTAATGTAGTAGGGGGTGAAGTAAAGACTTCACGTGTGTTTAGGAAGGACGAGAGTGCCTTCAATGCGTATTTGGAAGACAAAAGGTCTACAAATAAAGTGGTCCCTGGTTTTTTTTGTGCACTTCACAGGTGGTGCAGTGATAAAGTAGTAGAGTCCCCTGCATATATGGAGAGAGAGTGTGTAGCTTGGTATGATGGTGAGAAATGTTTTGAGAGAGAGAGAAAGAGAGAAATTGAGATATATAAAGTAAAGAAAAATTATGAAGAGTTTAGGAAAAGGTTAGGTGTAGAGATGATATATAATAAAAAGAATAAGTACTTACCTTGTAATGAAGCGGATATAGCAGTCGTAGGAGATGATAATGAAAATAATGACTTAGTAACTTATCTGATTGTGACAAATTATACTGAAGGTGACAGGACCATAACCGATCGTGACAAGTTGTATGTTGAATTGATAGGGAATAACCCTATTAATTATGATGGTTTTATTAAATATAAGAATTTAAATGTGTATTATATTAATGATGTTAATATAAGGTATTTAATAAAAAATAAATTGTACAGACCGAAGATAAGACTATTGTTTAACGATGGAGGGTAGACCTTCTATTGTGTTATGAACATTTAATTGTGTGGACAGTGTTTTTAAAAATGGACTGACTAGGACTGATTATGGTGAATGATTTAATGATTATGTGAATTGTATAATTTTGTGTATTGATGTCTATGTATTTGTGTATTTTTACTGTTGTGTATTTTATGTATATTTTTATGTAAACATGTACTGTACGATTTTAAATAACTAAAGGAAGTTTAAATGATATTATGAGATTCAGGGTATAAGGGTTAGTAAATGATTAAGCAGGTAATAGATTTGGGTATTGAGAGGTATTATTGTTAGCAGATAAGTGATGAATTTTGTAATGGTGTATTAAGTTGAAATGTTGTAAAGAGTTTGGGAATAAGGATAAATCAGGGCATTGGAGTTAGTTAAATAGAGTTATTGGGAGTTAGGAAAAATAAAGTGTTGAGATGCTGATAAAATATAAAGAGGTGTTAGATATTTTAGGGACACAGTGGTTAGTAATTATATGTAGAGTTGAGTGATGTGAGTGGTAATTATATTTGTTGTTGATGGTGATATTTTGTAATAAGGGTATTGGTGTAGGAGTCCAACGAGAGATGTTGAGACAGGAGTGGATCGTTGTGTGCCGGAAAGGGTTATCTGAAAGGGTCAGAAACCGATAAGGGAATGAGTTGGTTAGAGGGAATACACACATACTAGTACAAAAAAGGTGCGGTGCCAGAGGTTTTAAATGGGATTTATGAAGGGGGTTTATTATAGAGATATTGGTGTCAAAAAATATATTAATGGTTAGAAGCGGCTAGTGTAGAAAAAAGGGGTAGTAAGGTTAGGTTGACAGATGCCAAAATAAGACAGAGAAAAATGAGTAATAGAGAGTCACCCAAACGAGTAAGGATAGAAGGGTTAGAAAAGGAAAATTCATGATAGGAAGGTAATGTAACAGAAAGGTAAGGATAAATTTGAAATTGTTGTATAGAATCTAATGAAGGTCAAATAATTAAAAGTTAATAGAGAATTGTTGAAGTAGTAATTGTGTTATATGTAGTTGCATATATATGTTGTTTATTTTCTTACAAGGAAGTAGTTGAATTTGGTGGTGGTAAAAAATCAACGTATTTTAAGTCTTGTTGTAGTTAATTGACACTTTTGAATTAGAAACAAACCAATGCCCCAAACACAAACCAATGCGTCTAAAGGGGAACATATCAGTTGTAGATGCGTAAGTGTATCAGACCACTAGTTTGATTTTGGTATGCAATGTTTCAGAGTTTTGTGGTGTTGTGACCGCAGTCCTGGGCTGGCTGGAGCGTCAGAACAGGAGTGTAGAGTGCCTCATGGCCTTATGGTGTAGGGATCTCTCAGGAGAAGTCCAGTATGGTCAGAGGGTGCGACCAACATCATGGGACCAAGGGTAAGTGATGATAAAATTTTTTTGTAACGTTACAGGGGGTTGTGGTGACGTATCTAGACTGATCCTTTTAGGAAAGTGTGAATGAGTCAAGGAAATTTTTTGGGTTTCGACACAAAAATTTTCCTTGAGGGGGTTTGTAACAGTACATACTGGCCCAATACCATAATTGTGGGTTATGTAGGTGTTTTCAATGTTTTATTATGTATTTTTAAGCACACAGAATGGTTAGGTACATTGTCCCTCTGGAAGAAGGAACAACGCAATTTCGGCCAGAGTAAGACACCAAAGTCGCCGATGGACGTGCTAAACTCAAAATATACCATGGCGGTGTTTGTGACGAGGAGACTACAATACTAATTCCGATTGGACAATGGCACTGATCCGTCATAACAAAAGCAATGACGCACTGACGACAACGCAGGTAACCAGTCTTAGTCCTGTGTGAAAAAAGAGTGGTGACGTAAATATATACACACACAAGCGCAATTTTGCACTTGCCTCCGTCTCAATCCAACGTAGTTCTTCAAGGGTGCAGCAGCGATGTATCGCTGTCTGTTCAGATTTACTATAAAAATTTAATATCAACAAAAGCTAATTTACAAATGTGATGGTGGAGCGTTAGTTGCTCATCTGTATTAACAGTTAAATCTAAAACATGTAGAATCAGTGATAATTCTGTAATTAAAACCAAAGAGACTTGAGCCGAACACCAGCCATGCAGGGAACACTCAGCCAACAGCAGCGAGGGATCTACGCCTATCACCGTTAAGAGAAGTCAACCTTTTGTCATTTTCTATTTTAATCTAATGAGCTCATTAATTGAAAACAACTAATTAAATCATGTACCCATAATCTGATGAATGTATGTGAGAGTGTGAGAGTGAACGCATGGCCATGAGTATATATGTATATGCCAAGGGCATTGGTTTGTGTATACAGCAAATATGAATAAATAATTAATTAGAACTGCAGTACAAATATAACATTTTAACGATTTGGATTAGAGACCACCAGAAATATTAATACTGATAGGGCTGACTAAATAGCCACCATTTTCTTTTTGTTGCAACTTTGTACGACGCCATTTTAAGCACATGGTTTTATAATGAATTTACGTTGACGATTAAAATTTGATAGTACTTTCACTTTAAAACAGTGTTATCATTTGTGTCACCTTCTTTGACTCACGAATCTCGCTGTAACGAATTCCTGGCACCCCTTAGGTAAAAAAGCATATTACATCAGAAGAGTATGAGCCCGGCAATAATTAAAGTTGGTAAGTACCCACGTGCCATATTATGGTACTATTTATTAGTATAAATCAAAATAGATTATAATGATTAAGTGAGTAATATCACAGGATCAAATAATCAACAATCGATACCTGAATCTATAGTCCCAACATATATTAATTAGAATATATCTGAGTTAATGTGAATTGAATACACAAATAAAGAACCTTTATATATTTGTTACACCTTGTTATTTGGAGTATGGTTTAGTGAACTGGAACAAAAGTAACTGAATAAGTAGAGAATAAATAGTTAATATAAACATCGAATAACCTACAAGTTTCGTTGAGCCGATACTACAGCGCTTAAAGCGGAATTATTTGACACCAAAGAGGGAGCGTAAAAATATAAAATTAGACAGAACTCTCTTCAAGGCATAATAGGGTTGGATGAAATTGTAGAATAAATCTTAAGTTATTTAAGTTCTAAGCACACTAACACTGATAATTATTAAAGAATTAAATTAACATTAATTAAGTACATCCATATGTTCCAAAACTCCAAATATTTCCGAGAATTTATACAATTAAATTAATAGAACACAATTGACGAATACAACAGAGGGGTTTTTAAGGACAGGTAACCCGAACTGTAACAAATTGACGCTCATAACGTGGGACATAATTAGGTGACGCGAGAGGGTTGTAACAAATTGGCTTCCATCGCGGGGCTCGAACGAGACGCACGTACTCGTAGTGTAACAATATATATAGTATCACCAAAAGACATCGAACTTTTCCATTTACGATTGCTTTTATTACATGTCTGTGGTCCAAAATCATTTGAGGATGTTAGAACATACAATGGAATTATACACACTTCTTTTGTTGAAGCGTGCCATGCTCGCGGCATTGCTTCAAATGATAATGAATGGCGTGAATGTTTAAATGAAGCAAAAGAATTACATTCACCAAAACAAATGCGAAATTTATTTGGTTACATTTGTGCATTAAATGTGCCAGCCAATGCATTGGCGTTATGGAATGAATTTAAAGTATATCTTAGTGAAGATTTTTTGAGAGATTACAACGAAGAAGTTTCCTTTAACACAGCTCTATTAGAAATTGAAGATATTTTGAATGTTCATAATTTGACATGTCAAGAACTTGGTTTACCAGTTCCCACATATTCGCAGAGAACAGACAAAGCAAATGCTATTGATCCAATAGAACAAGAGTTTCTGTTTTGTGAGCATTATGAAACTGCAAATATTGAACAGCGTAATCTAATTGATCGTGTGATTCGTGAAGTTTTGCACCATGATACTGGATCTAATGTTTTTTGTTTAACCGCTCATGCAGGTTGTCGAAAAACATTCACACAAACAGCAATCATTCACAAATTAAATTCGCTTAATCTTAGTTGCATTGCAACAGCGTTCAGTGGCATAGCTTCAACTCTATTACTTGGAGGTAGAACTTTACACAATGTGTTTAAATTGCCTATACCCATTTTGGAAAATTCTGTAGCGAATATTACCGCAAATAGTAGCTATGGACGTTACATAAATTCATCATCATTGATAATTATTGATGAAATTTCTATGTGCCCACTGCAAGTGTTGAAAATCATAGATAGATTATTGCAGGATCTATGCGATGAAAATGATAAACATAAACCATTTGGAGTGAAAACGATACTTCTGTGCGGTGATTTTCGGCAAATCTTACCAGTTGTCCCACATGGATCACGTGCAACTTTAATTGAAAATTGTGTCATGAGTTTGCATAAATTTGTTTATTTTCATAAAGTAACGTTTACTCAAAATATGAGAGCCTTACCAAGTGAAATAGAATTTGTCGAATTCTTGAAAAAAAATGGTAATGATGAAGCCCCACAATTCCCTCAGTTTGGTGAAAATATTATTGAAATACCTCAGCAATTAATAGGAGATGAAAATAATATTATTAATGAGGTGTATGGAAATATTTCTGAAAACATACTCTCAGATAACATATTGAAGTCAGTTATTTTAGCACCTAAAAATGATGATTGTACTTTTATTAATACTGATATACTTAATCGAATACCAGGTGAACAGAAAACATATTATAGCTACGATAAAATAATTTGTGATGATGACAATGAAATCAATAACTATCCAGTAGTTTTTGAATTCTTTGACTATTAGTGGTATGCCACCACACAAGTTAGTATTGAAAGTTAATTGCATCGTTTTACTGATCAGAAACTTAAATACAAAGGAAGCATTAGTCAATGGAACAAGAATGTGCATCAAGTGTATGCATCGTAATGCTATTGATTGCGAAGTTTTAACTGGAACCGCACGCAATAAGAGAATTTTGATTCCACGTATAAATTTAACATATTCCGGTACTGTTTTACCATTTAACTTTCAAAGAACTCAATTTCCAATTATACCTGCATTTGCGATGACAATAAATAAGTCTCAAGGACAAACAATAGAAAAAATAAGAATTTTATTGAGGCAGCCAGTTTTTACACGTGGTCAATTGTACGTCGCAGCAAGTAGAGTTCGATCATTCGATGGTTTGAGATTTTATATTTCCGAATATAATGGCCAAGGGCATTTAGCAAATGATGAAAGAGTTTTTACAAAAAACATTGTTTACACAGAAGTTCTGAATCATTAAATTCACTTCAAACTATTTTAAGTTCAATGGACAACATTTATTTTTTTTAACCGCCCGGTTTTTTGATTTAATGAAAAATATATGAAAAAATACGAGGCACGTATTTTTTATTTCATTTTTTATTTTGTATTAATTTTGTATTTAAATTTTATATAATTCGAAAAAGATAGGCAAAATAACTGTGTAGCCTTGGCGAAACCTGGTCATAAAAAAAATCCAAGGAAATGTCAAAAAACGTGTTATTGCTTTTTAAATATGGCTTAGCCAAGCTAAAACTCATTTTTCCTATCTTTCATATTTTTCAAATAACTCGAAAATTAATGCATAGAAACAAAAATTATATAAGCTTTGTAGCAGATAATCTTCAAACTGTTTTCGAATTTTGTACCTTACCAAAAATGAAATGTAATCCACTGGAATTGAAAACAATGTATCTTATACTTCTATGAATGTCAAGTCTCATTTTTATTAGCGTTTATTTGATTCAATAATAACATGAAAAAATTAAAACTGACAATGAATTATATCAAAAAATAAACGAACACAAGCTGTAATTGTTTTTTTTTTCAACTGTTACTAACATTAAATTTTAAATTTCATAGGTATTTCAGGGAATTAAGGCAAACAACACACGCTAATGACGTATTTGTACACGCTTGCAGCTGACGTAATAGAACAAAATTCAAAAAAATTATATGCAATGATTATAGAGGTATACTCTTTGACAAAAGAACCTCAATAACGTTCAAACTCAAAAATTTAATGAATTACGGTCGAATTTCGACCACTGGGCGACCACTAGTTATATTGTATTGTGTCATTATTGTTATTATGTTAGAGTATAAGGATTATGAACAGATGTTGCGTAATTTTCATGATATAGTTTTGTATGATGTATATGGGGTATATGTTCATTCACCTGATAAGAGATCAGCTGATAACTGATGTTAGAGACAGGATAGGTTTTTAGCGATTAACTCATGAATTTTGTTACTTCAATTAAATTGAATAATTTTATTTTTTCTTGAAATTAATGAAAGAAATATTTTGGGAACTTAAAATTTTTGAAAAGCATTAAAGTACGTCATTGTAAATTGTAATGTTCATTATAAGTAGGGAAGGTGTCAGCTGATTCATGATGTGTATCCTATGTTACCTTTGTAATCAAGTGTAGCTATTTTTGAAGTTATGGTAGTCATAGGTTGTTTATTATAAATTTAATGTAATAAATTTCTTTATTATTTTATGGGTTACTATATTACTATATAGTTATATTATTACATTGTTTAGTTATTTATTAAATTAAATTCATTTGAAGAATTTGGGAATGTTTTTAAAGAAAAAAAAAACTTTTTATGATTAACTTCACTAATTAAAGTAAACCATATTGACTCATCTTATGTAATTGATTAGAAAATTATTTTTGAGAGTTGATGTCAAGAAGTAGGGAGCTTGTGTTTAATTAATAACGAAATGTGTACGCACCCAGTAATTGCTAAAAGCGACTCAGTATGCATGAAAGGGGGAACATATCGGTTGAGGATCTGGTATGGTATAAGGCCAGGGTTTTGATTTTTTGGGGTGGAATGATAGAAGGTTAGGTGTAATATGGTGAGTACCGGTCCGAGTTTATGGTGTTGGGATCTCGAGTAGAGAAGTCCAATAATCTCGTTCAGGTGCAGCCATAGTTGCCGAGCTAGGGGGGTAGTTTACCCATGATGCATTAAGAAATGAACGGGGGTTGTTGGCACCACATCCTCACCGATCCTCTTAGGGGTTTAGCAATGAGAGTTCTTCTGTTTCGACAAAAGATCTCTCATTGGGGGGATATTGTAATGGGGCATTTAAAGGGAAACATCCATTTTGTCAATTTAATAATAATTTTGGGGCTAATATGTTTGGGCCCCCTGTAGGTCCACAAAACTTGATTCACGTAACACCCTGTATGCAACTCGGTAACAAGCAGAGGCAGGTACGCGTTGAAGATAACGCGCTGGAATGCAAACCTGTGCGCACATGCCTGTACTTTTCGTTGGGGGAAAGTAAAAATTTTATAGCGAGCAACTAACAACCAAGAAATATAGGTGAACTCATTCCACTGGTAATAACACGTGACCATCCATTAACATATCATGTGATGGGGGTTGGCGAATCACGGACCAAGTTGCCGTGTATCAAGAAGGTGGGGCTTCATATAGATGCCAAGAAAACTGCGTTGTGTTTGATCATCCCTGAGGCCGGCCGGCTGAATAATGGACGCGCGCTCCGAAAGAAATCTTGATTAAGTGTAAAACGTAATATAAAAAAAAACATATAACAGTGCAGAATTAAAGTAATTGAACTCAGGACAAATGTTTTAGAAAAATGTAACAGTGACAATATTCCAGTCAACCAGTGTTTAAAAAGGATCTGCAACACGTGCTCTGCCATATATAACAGGGAAGTAAAACGACCACCTTTGTTTTTCTTAAAAATAAAACTAAATCATAAAGAGATCTCTTCCGTATAAAATGGGGTTTTAAAACTGTATGTTGAGTGAATAAGCAATCTGGGTCACTTTATTATTATCATCATGATCATAATTTAAGATGGTTAGCAATAAGTAATTCAAGTTTTTATTTCATGTATAATAGATAAATAGCAGTGTTTTCTGAGAAGTAACATAAAATCAAATATTCAAATAAATGTGAAACAAATAGTAAATTTTTGAAGACAATGAGTAATACATAAATTAAAGTTATCTTCCAGCAGTTATTATCGATGTAACGTAAAAGAATTTGTTGATGTGGGAGTTTTAATATCATCTGACAAAAAAGATAACAATAAAATGTGTTAATTAGACATATAAGTATGTGTTTGTCATTGCACATTGCACTACCTGTTGTTTTTCTCAGCCAAAGTACATCAGACGACACCCTGGTAAATTAGCAATAAAGGTAAGTGGGACAAATTTAAATATTTCAAACACTAATTAACTCGTAATACTTTAGTTGACGCCCTAAACAGGGACAGAATTCAATATTTTAATAACTCAAAAACAAGTAATACTTTAGGGGAAAGAAAAAAGTTACATGGTGCCAAATCTGGTGAATACGGAAGATATTCCAGTGTAGTACTGCATTTGTTAGCCATTACTACAGAAAGTGCTTTACACTCTCTGGGAGCTTCACAGAAAGAGCTATGTGAGCAGGCAGATTATCCTGATGAAGACTGAAACCATTTTTCTACAGTTCTGCCCTTTTCTCTTACCTTTTCAAAACTTCCTTATAATAATGCTTGTTTATGGTTGCTTCTTCTGGAACATATTCTTCCAACACTGCACCCCTTGACATTACAAAACACAATGAGCATGGCTTTGAATTTGAATCTGCTTCATCAAGCTTTCTTCATTCTTAGTGATAATGGTGTTTTCCACTGCACTAATTGTCGTTTCATCTCAGGATCATACAGGAAGATTCAGGTTTCATCACGAATGATGATTGTTCGAAGAAGGTCAAGATCAGCATCAAGCTGCTGCAGCATGCCAGTGCAGGTTTTCTTGTTGTGTTCTTTTTGGTCTGGGAGAACCCAAGGGACCATCTTGGCATAAAATTTTTCAAATTGAGATCCTCACACAAATTTTCCACACGGTGTCATCAATGTTCACAGCTTCAGCTAAAATTCGGACACTCAGTTGGCGGTCTTCTCAAACGAATCTGCTTAATTTTGTCTAGATTTTCTCTGCTTCTCGAAGTGACAGGTTATCCAGGACATTCATTGTCTCCACATTCTGATGTCCTTCACTGAATCTTTTCATTAATGGAAATTGTTTGCGAGTAAAAGAAATTTCATTGTTCTTTAATGATGCCATACTGGTACAATGGGTATTGAATTCTCAGACAAAACTGGTCCTGTATATTTTTCGAAAGATACAAGTATACATATTGGCATGTGATTGTTATAATTTTCTCATTCAACTGCCGGGTCATAAATCAGTTACTGTCCCAACTGAACCGTTGGCTAGTCCTTTTGTGACCCAAATATTTCTTCTAAGGATAACTCGAGCACCTTTACATAAATGTAATTGGGCAAATAATCCCTGAGCATCATCAGATTTTCCTAGAGAGGCTTCTGGGCAATTATGGATTGCATTGATTAGAGCCACGGGTTGTTTATTGCTTTCTAGTTTTTCATAATTAAAACATTCAATTTCAGCATTTTTCGACATTATACAGACACTATCTTTGAAACTGTCCCCGATATTGTTTACATAAAATCTTTTAGATATGAGCTGATATCTTGTTCAGTGATTGTTCCATTTGCGACTCTATTTAAAGTCTCTCTGAAATTTTTTTGATCATTTATCTCCGTTACCTTGCTGTCTCATAATCTCCGTTAAAAATAAAACTTTTTTGAACTGTTTATATAAAAGATTCAATTGAATGGTCTGAACATTATTACTAATATTGTAAAGACTCCTGTCACAAACCAGTGGAAGTTGGGACCAATCACCGACTAAATACATGCAAAGGCCACCAAAAGGAACAGCTGAAGGATGCTGCTTTGCTTGTTTCAGTCGCATATCCACTTTGAAAAACAAATTCAAACCCAACATACTGGCTTCATCAATAATAACGAACCTCACATCTTTTAATTCTTCTTCAAAAGCAATTTTGAATTTACCTTCTAAATCTTTGAAAGTTCCTCCCCTTCTCTTTGAAGTATTTATTCTTAAAGCTGAATGAATAATATGTCCAGCAATATTGTTAGCTGCCACACCAGTAGTAGCCATTAAAAGAGTTGCATCACAGCCAAAATATGAATTAATTCTCCTAACCATTTCATTAATTACACAACTTTTACCAGTTCCAGCTTTTCCCTGAATAATTGGAAGTCTTTGATTGCAATCATCATAGTAATTTAGCTGATATTCTAAGACAGATATATTATTTTGTTGGTCGTTGAAAATAACATTGTATGATTTATGAGAATCATACTGATTCCCAAATGTTTCTCGATTCCTTTTGATGAAAGAAGTTTTATTCTTTATATCTGGATATTTGTAATAGGCTGCTTCCCAATTATGAAGTAAATCGATATCACGATGACCTAGACCAACATGAGTTGGTAGTGCATTAGGCATTACTGCTGCTATAGCCATCGTCTCTATCGTCAAAAATATCAAACTCATTATTATCCTGATCAATCTCAGTTTCTTATGTAATTAAAGACGTGTAATTGTTCGTGAAGCTGTCCAAAAATTTGTCAGATGTAAGTCATGAACTCATCTGTACTTTTCAAGTCTTCTTCATTACGCCAATGCTTCTGTAAAATCAACTTTTGTTTACAATATAATTCAGTATTGAATGCATTGTTATTGTTGTTTACTTTAGGGAAAACTTGTACAATTCTTTCTTTTCTGTTTGTGCTAATTAAATTATTTCTTCCCTTAGAAATTTTTTTAGTAAAATCGAATAATGTTATTTCTTCCATGTCTAGTGGTCTACTACTATAAAAATGAATGAATGAATTACTGTCATTTTTACTATTGGTTCCATTAATTGCAACATAGTCTTCTATTGTTATGACAAGTATTCTAAAAGTTCTGGTACATTGATACAATGGAATTCCATGGAGTAAATGACATGTTTCGCAAGCCCCGATGTCTCTTTCTCCGATCACTCTTATCATCAAACTTGTATACGCTCGACGAGATTCATCATCCGGGGCTCTCGATTCAATGATTTCTTGAAACACTTCCATCCAATTTTTCGAAGCAGGTTCTGACTTTGAAGCATATTTGGATACATATTCAACCACCTGGTAAAAGGAGGTGATTATACTAAAATCAGTATTTGCTCTCCATGTTTGTGCGATGACAGGATTATACTGATTCAGGAGTTCATCATTCCTTATTGGTGTATCTATCCAAATACCTTTCTCATTTTTCTCTAGAAGAGATTGCTCTTCTAATTCTTTGGGATATTTGAACCTGCAAGTATACCAATGGATATTCTTTGCCATTTCACTTAAGACAATATCCATTGGTACATCTGGTATGTCTTTGGAATCGCTTCAGTAGTTCTGGAAGAGAACGCTTGTTGTCGATAACGTCAGTTGATCTAATCCTTGAAGGATGAATAGTTGCCGGAGGAGTGAATGGCAAAGGATTGAATGCATTAACCAAATGGTCATAATACATCATGGCACTCAAAATGTCTTCCTCAGATGCATTATCAAAAGTTCTTGGATTAGGAGCACCAGAGATCCAAAGAAGACCGTGTACATGACATGAACCACTATACTGGAATTCAGAACGAAACCAATAATCTGAAACTCAGAATATCTTACAGACGACATTTTTTATAAATAAAGTTGCACGAAACGACAAATAATCTTCAACAATTGAGGGCTTCTCATTTATAAGTTTTTGCCTTTGCTGAGCAATTCTAGGTTCATCTAACGTTTCCTCTTGCACGAAATTACAACCCATGAGTCGTGCCATATCAGGCCACCAAAGATCAGCTGCACTCAAAGTAAAAAAAAACCCGTAGGAAGATTATCACACTGCTCAATCATTGATTCAAGTTCACCCCTTCGTATAAACTTATTATTATTTGAGGATTACTCAACAGCGTGTTTCTCAGTTGCTGTATTGTTCCATTGAAATGAGATTTTCTAGCAAATATTGTCCCTCGTTGAATACCTTGATGACCCTGAACAGTGTTCAATGCAAAAAATCTGAACCTAGGATCTTGTGCAAAACGCCGGTCTTTATATTGCATCAAAAATTGAAAATATTCAAATGCTGTAAGTTTCATACTACTTGCTCTAGTATTATCGTTTAGTAATAAAGCGATTACACGTTATAAGTATAATCGTAAGGTAGTAAAGCGGGAAATGCCATGCTTACATATCCTTCACATGAGACTTCATTTATGATATCAGTACCTTGTGGCCATGGAATTATATTATTCACTGCAGATTGGAGTTGATCTCCGGGATCATACTTTCATAAATTTCTTCAGAAAAGTTCTCTTCACCTGTTTTCACCTCAGGTAAATCAACAGTCCTCAGGTGGGTATCATTCCATAAATACTATCATTTAATGGAAGTTGAGACATTTGTTCTATACCAATGATGATATCACTATAGAATGGATTATTCATTTTCAAAAAATTGAGTGCTTCTAAAATTTTGTCACGTCTCACAAGAAAATCCCGATGTCCATTAACACTTTCCTTTCTTACAACTATAGTGCTCAGTGAAGCGGGTGTAGGGGGCAAGGTACTAACAATATCCGTTATATTTTGACCAATATTTACAATATTTCCCTTATAAGCATATTGACCGGGAAAGCCTCTCGATTTCACCCTATACACACGCATCACTGATTGTACTCTTGCTATAAAGAGTTGGTCGACATAAGTGAGATCCAAGATGTTCTATAGGTACATCTTTAGGATCCATACGATTAACTGCAGTAAACTTATTTGGGTATCGCTTACACTCCGGACACATATAAAAAAATGTTTGCTGCATCAACACTCGAGAACAATTTACACATTCATAGAATCCTAGAGATCGTAAATTATCTTCAAATTCATTCTGAAGATTCCTATATCCTGTGTTGTTTTGATGACATAACACATGATTCATGTTATGTTCTGCAGGGCCTTCAACAGTTGCTGCAGCAACATTTTGTCGCTGTCTCATCCGTCTTTGATTGGTAGTTAAACGACCAATATTTGGACCTCTTCTCCGTCGAGGCATACTATAAATAATACGTGTATATAAATTGATGAATAAGAATGTATAGAATATGCGTATAACAGAAAAAAAGCACTTAAATAAAAAGTACAAAATTGAATAAGAAGTATAAGAATAATAATTTTAATAGAATTTGGAAAATTGAGTAAAGAAGTATAAGAATAATAATTTAAATAGAATTTGGATTAAAATTTACCTGAACTGTGATTCGTTGCAATATGTAATGGAAAGTTGCAGTTGCATCAGCGACTACATAGATTCTCGTCTAAAAATTGACACTTGTTCAACACTTAAGTCCAATCCATACATCTGGCTACACCATAGAACAATGCTCTACTACTGTTTGAATTAAACACATGCGAGACATGAATATAAAGTGTATACAGCAAAATCTTATCTTATCAAGTGACAGCCAACGCGGGTTGTGGGAGCCGCACATGCACACGCACCAGCATTTGTGATACAGCAAAATCTTATCTTATCGGGCGACAGCCAGCACGGGCGGTGGAAGCCGCGCACGCACGCGAACGCTGAAATTGGACGGTGACCAGTGAGTCGCCTAGCACCCCGTAAGTGTGAGTGAAACAGACCACCGTAGCTGGGCCACGATATCTCTATCTCTCTTCCTCTCACATGTTTAAGCTAAGATTTTTACAAAATCGTAATATCTTTTGAACCAAAAAATTTAGAGAAATGAAAATTGCATGTGTGCACTCTACAATACTGTCCGGATATGTATGTATAATTTTATAACATTCGGTTGAGTAGTTTCGGAGGAGTTCACGGTCTAAGTTGTGCACCAAGTCGTGGATAGAGGGCTATGCCTGATTTCGCTACGCCCATCAGGCTCCGCCCAATTAACAACATGTTGCTCAACTTTTAAACTTAACATTACTCCAGCACAGAACAGAAAACACAACTGGACTAATGATGACTCGCAACCAAGTGAATGGCTTGGAAAATTAGTGTTTATCATTCTGTTTCAGACATGTCCAAGGTCTCAGCCAAAGAGTTCACAATCAGTTCTCATTATTTTTTCTAAGAGGTGGCAACACAGTCTCATTATTTAATAGACATACCTTGTATAAGGGTAGCTATAAAAACATGATTAATTCAAAGTTCATAACTGATAAAATTACTGAAGAACACACTGTATTGTTGGTATACATTTTTAACTTGTCAATGTTATCAACAATTTTATTTACGAAAAAAATTGTACTTTACCCTACTACTTCTTCATTATACTAATAAACAGATGCTGAAGGACATATTTAATTGTTGTATTACAGGTACATATGGTTTGGCAATACAAATAAGAATCTTCAGTCTATTCTGTTTTGTTCAGTAATACTTATTAGAACAGAAAGAAGGTTGAAGATGATGGTTTGAGCTATTGAATCTTGTGTACCACAATACAATAATTAAAAATATGTTTTAACAACACTTTGAAAGTGACCAGACAAGTGTTAGAAGAATACCAAAGGCCAATCAAAAAATATTTACAAAATGTGATGAATATGTATACGTGTGATGAATAATAGTCTCTAAGAATTATGTCAAAACTAGATTATTAAAATAACATACCTGCCCCTATCACCTTGTAGACCGCCAAAAATCACCATTATATTGCGATGGACTGTTGCAGAGTGCCCAGCCATCGCTGGTGGAACAGTAGAACTAAAAGAAGACACATTAAACCAACGATTTGAATCTATGGCATATACATGCATCTCACTGAATGTTCGCCAAGCCTGCAAAATATGACAGTTAGTAGTTTGTAAACTTTTAACCTTTGGTTCTAAAGTTTTAATACAGACAATAAAAAGTACAATACTATTGGGAAGAATGTAAAATGGTACAATTATGAAAGTCAGCTAAGATTTCATTATTCAAAAATATGAAACAGAACAACTGTTGAGAGACACTGAGAACACATACAAATTGCACCAGATTACAATATAAATGATGCTATTCACTTTTGGGAGCAAAAGATACACTGGCTATCATAAGTGCCAAAATGAGTCTGTCAGTCTACTTAGTGCTGTATACGAGGTGCTATCAGAAAGTTCCCGGACTAGGTCTAATAAATTCTTTTTGCTTACCTAGGCCATTAATGCTTCCCATCTCCTTCAAAGTAGTCTCCCTGCGAATTGATACAACGAATCCAGCGTTGTTTCCATGCCTGGAAAGTGTCAAAAAAAGTCTTTTGCTGAAGGCTGTCGAGCACCTCCTGCGTTTTTTTCTGAATGTCTTCTAACGTGTCAAAACGGTGACCTTTCATGTGAATTTTTATTTTCGGGAACAGAGAAAAATCACAGGGGGCTAAATCTGGTGAATATGGAGGGTGTGGGATGGTGGCCATATTGTTTTTGGTCAAAAACTCTGTTGTTTTCAGTGAAGCGTGAGCAGGTGCATTGTCGTGATGCAACAGCCAGTTTTGGTCTTCCCACAATTTGGGCCTTTTTCGTCGCACATTTTGTCTCAGCCACCTCAAAACGTCACAATAAAAATCTGAGTTCACTGTAACACCAGCTGGCACGAACTCGCGATGGACAATGCCTTTGATGTCGAAAAACACAATGAGCATGGTTTTTGTTGCACTTCTGACCTGCCGTGCTTTTTTTGGTCTCGGTGATTGTGGACTTTTCCACTGTGACGACTGCTGTTTTGTTTCTGGATCATAACCATAAAACCAGCTTTCATCACCGGTTATGACCCTGGAGATGAAGGTAGGGTCATTTTCAGATGTTTCTCTGAGTTCACTGCACACATCAACACGGCGCTGTTTCTGATCCACAGACAAAAGCCGAGGGACGAATTTCGCAGCAACACGACCCATGCCTAAATTTTCAGTTAGAATTTCTTGACAGCTTCCATAGTCTATTCCGGCACTTGTACACAACTCATGGATTGTTTGACGACGGTCTTCGTGAATGAGTTGTCGAATTTTTTCAACATTTTCATCCGTTTTGCTCGTGGAAGGTCATCCTGAACGGTGATCATCGTCAAGTGACATTCTGCCGGCCTTGAAACGAGCGTACCACTCAAAAACCTGTGTTCTGTGTAGGGAATATTCTTCAAAAGCTTCTCGAAGCATTGCAAAAGTTTTAGTAGGCGATTTACCAAGTTTAAAACAAAACTTAATGCACGCGCGTTGCTCGAATTTATCAGCCATCATAAAATTAGCAAATGAACGTTAACACACGATTACAAAACACAACGCGTAGACCGAACACAACCTCACAATGCAACGAAACTCGGCAGACTGACTCATTACGTATTACGGAATCGGACACTGGGACGCCAGGTTGTACAGTCACGTCCAACAGCCGTGCCAAGTACAGTCCGGGAACTTTTCCGACAGCACCTCGTATTATTCTAAGCTAAGTTGACCAATTTTTGTTTCCATGTTTTTACATAAGATAAAGTACATCTTCAAAAATACAGGAAATATGGACCCAAGCATGACAGTTGAGGTTCCTAAACAAATTAAAGAATGCAGTCAAAGAGACATGATAAGAAATCAAACAAGAAAGTGAATACCTGTAAGTTTGGACTGATTCAATCCAAATCAGAAAATTAAACAGAATCTTATGAAATAGTATGAACATCTGGTGAGGACAAAAGAAACAAGGTTGCCATTGAAAGTAAAAGGAAGATACGTACACAGATTAATGAAAAGAAGGAATCATACCAGGCAAGATGTATAATATACAAAGTGGAGATGACGATGATGTACAAGCTGATGTTATACTTCTCTATCTATTTTCCTGTGAACCAGAATACTGATTTTTCCTTTGATTGGATGCAGTATACTTTGCACGCTTCCACTGATCACCTTGATTCTTGATTGGATATGTTGTACGCCTTAATAACTCATATGGGTTATCCATTTTCTCCACAATTGTACAGAGCTTAATACTGTGCATATGCTACCTTGTAATTAATATAAATATCCAAACAGACTGAGTGTACCCTCTTATTTTATCCTGGTTCTTTCAAAAGCCTCCAGTTGAACTATAAACCTAAAAAACTAATGTACACTTCCTTAATAATCTCCAAAACTGTTTTCAACTTATGGGAACATTCTGTTATTAAGCACAACATGACAGGATTTTATATATGGTACTAAAGAGAGGTATATTCAGATTGCTGCATACTATTGTTCCATTCTCTTGGAATTGGCTTGTTCTTCCAAATTTTGTGTACCAGCACTTGAACTTCTCAATCCATTCTTCCATCTTTAAATAATCCAGTGGGCAACCCATCAGTTACTATGTCCTAATGATACTTCTATCTTATATCCACTTTCACTTCATTCCACTGATAGAATTTTGTGCACCTTAGTTTCTTCTTCTAGATTCAACAATCATAGATTCATATGCCTTCTCCATCTGTCTACAACATTATGCTTCATGACTTTCTACACCTTCACTAATGTCATTCCCTCGTTTGTTTAACCTTTCCAGTAGAGGTGGGTCGATATATCTATAACAGGTATTTTGGAACGACATTTTTGTTGAACAGATGTAACAGTGACTGAAAAGTGAAATACCTGTTATTCGCGGCTTTGCTGTTCTTGATGTTAGAATCGCGGGATCCCCCTACGCAACTAACAAGTACACAAGTAACAGGTAAACGAGTACTACAAGTATTAGTCGTATTACGGGTGCACAAGGAACAACAAGTAAACGAGTATACCAGTATTAGGAGTATTATGGATACATAAGTAACAAATAAACGTGTACAACAAGTATTAGGAGTATTTCGAGTACATGAGTATGAAGCCACTTTTTGGTGCTGAATACTTTCTGCGCAAAGAGACGGAGCTGTTTTTAATAAATGAAAAAAATTCATACTGATTTTACATTTATTCTCATGTGTTATGCAGATATATAATATAGATTATAATAAATTATATATTATACTAGTCACCAACTAGGTAAATTTTAAAAAAACGAATTATATTGTATTATAACTTACAGAGTGGCTGATAGTTAATTTTTATACTTAATATAGCAATACTTATTATACTTTTTTGTTAATGTGATTTTAACTTCACTGCACATCTCATGTAAATGATGAGATTGTTGTAAGGGACATTTAAGCACTTTATCTAGTCCTGTTCATTAAATTTTTACTGATCTGATAAGGCTACCCTAAAACATAAGGTGTTTTTGTAAATTTGTTTCCTTTATCTAAACTGCTAATTTTGAATTTTTGTCTCTATCATTTTACTTATCATTTGACTAATAGTAGTTTCACTTAGTAAAGAAATAAAAATAACAAACTCCATAACTGATAACACAATTAGGTGTAAATGGCCAAACTGCAGCCTAAGATAAATACACGATCTGATAAAGATAAGAATTTACTAAACTTATTAGAAGGCCATCAATAAACCAAGGAGGTGATAAGAAGAGAAAGCTACAAGTTTATCGGAATTTCTTGGAGACTATAAAACATTCATGATTGATTTATGATATGGCTCGAAGTTTCCATTATTTGCCCAACTTGTGTTTTTGCCAGGACCTGTTAGTTGCACAGTTGATCTACTAGCAGTGGTTCCCAACCTTTCTGGACCCGCGTACCACTTTGGTCTTCCGCGTTCTTTTCGAGTACCACTGATAAGAAAATAAAATAAGATAAGAGCAGACATCTACTGAAATTTCACCGCAAGCTGTTTAGGTTGTGTTTTTATAAGGGTAATAGGTTTAAATCATGTCCGATAAAAATTTATTGTTGTTTTGAACATAAAATTATATATATTTTTTTAAGTTAATACTTTTTTCCTAGCTAGATCTTATTGCCTAACACCGGTCGGGAACCCCTTTACTATGGGGAAGGCCTTTTTAAGTATTGCTGTCCACTGTGACTGTTGTCAGTTTTGCAAAGTTATGGCCTACAAATTCTCTTGTTTCTTATTTTCTTTTAAACAGTAATAGATAAATAAAGTCACAGTGTAAAGTAACATTGTTAATGTTAATACTTTTAGTTTCAATTTATTCCATATAACAAATTATATAATATAGGTATATGAATAATGAGTACATAATAACAAGTATTTGTACCAGTGACTTTTTTGGAATGGTATCATTCATACCTGTTATTTTAAAATACTAATTTAGCACACCTCTACTTTCCAGGTTGTACATTTGTTTGTCTATAAAATTTTCTAACTTTATTATTTACTCTTGAAGACTCCATCTTTCATTAAGGCTTCTCTCTTCTTCCTTCTGACAATTTTCTTGACACATACCTATCACCTTGATACTCCTTTGCTATACCTTAAACTCCTGTTTACTCTGTTTAAGAAAAATTTGTCAGTTTTTGACTCTGCTATCTATTAGTCTTAATGAGCATATGATTATCTGACAAGAATGTGCATACGCAAATCTGTCTTATGCTTGGCAACACAACTGGAAATTAAATAGACTACAGTCTTGTAAGAAGCACATCCTACAACAGCAGTGCTGAAGATGTCAGATCTTATTGTGATGCAAATATAAACTCTAATCTCTATCTAGTGCTGACGGTTTATAGGAAGCATACCCACAGTAAAAAAAAAGTTATAGAGCCTTCTTCTGTCATAACGATGAAAAATAAGTATGCTCTCAAAAGACTGTCCATAACAATACAATCCCTTTAACGTACAAGATCTAATATCAGTAGAAGTAAGGTGAAAAATATAAATAAAAAACACTGTTATGATTAAAATTATTAAAGGAATGTGTAAGGAAAGAGAAAAATCAACACAGAAACTTATTTTACTAACGACTCTACTACTTATATGTGAAAATCTACTTACAGAGAAAAACCAATTAGAGTCAGTATAATACAAGTTCATTGGAACTTGGAGTCAATATCCTCAATTACTGGAACCAGACAGTAAAAAAAAACTTCAAAGAGACAGCCTTTCTTCACAGTCTGTTAACTGGGAAGTTCACAAACAATGACTGTGAACTGTTTAACTGACAGTGGAAGATATCTGGAGAAAAAGAAGCAATACAGAATTATAAGGACCATAAAAGACATGTACTGATGGACCCAGCTCTTTTTAAAGAACCCAGACGATTACACTGTTTGTAGATTACGACACGTTTTATTTTTCTTAGCATCAAACTGTTCACCCATCCTTAGAAACTCAGATGAGAGGAATCCTACACAAAGTCATGCTACAGTTTTGACTTGGAACATGCCGTAGTTGTAAAGAGAAGTGTTGGAAAAGACCCACACATAATGTAACAAAGTTGGAATCCACAACCATAAGCACTTTGCATTTCAAAGAGTTCAAGCAGTTTTTTAAAAATAGTTTTTGCACTGAAGTCTTCTTATATACAATATAAATGTTAAATTTTTATGATATGAGACTAAAAACAGATAGAGTAATTGTGATGAATTACAATTTCAAAAATAAATCTTTCAATTAGTGAAAGAAGTACTTAGAATCTCATTGTGTACATAGCTATAACTTTTCACGTTAGCAACTGCCAAAATTTGTCTGACACAAGTAACCAGTGACAGATCACTGATAAACAAGCCTGTTTTTGTCATGGTAATTTGCAACAAATGATTTGTAATTCTGTGAGGCTTGGAACTGGTATTCAGTCAATACATTTTTGTCATTTGTGAACCATACACAGTTTTCACCATTTTCACAGAGTATGTGCCAAATTATGAGTGCAAGGCCAAGTAACACAGCAAATGTATTTTGGTTTACACATAAATTACTAGCATTCCTTTCAACAAGTAATAACTTATTTATTTGCTGTGTACCATATGCTTCTGGACTTTGCAATGAAATAAGATTTTAATAGTCAATCAAACAATGAAAACAATTTACAAAATAGAATAAGAAATTGAGTAGTGTGAAAGTGCAGTATTGACATAAGGTCATATGTCTAGAGTATAACACTATTTGAACAGTTTCACAAAACAAGTGAAAAAACAAAATATAGTGGTCATATATTTTTATACAATCCTTATCCTACAATAATTAACTACATATGTGACAACTCTTCTTACACTACTTATTGAAGTGGCAGTTGAGTTACAAAATAGTTCAAAAGCCGTTTCATTCAACTGACAAATAAAGTTTACAGAAGATTCAGTTGTTATAAGAACCAACTGGATTAACTTGACTAGTTCACTTCTAAGATATGGGTCTGGTAATCTGGTTTGCTGATTTACTCATTTCTCTCATCATTATAATTCAGTTAAGAGAACAGTATAGATAATATTATGCACTGATAGCTGCACTGAACTACGTACATAAGTTATCATTCATAATATCCTAATGTCAGTACTGTACAATTCCAAAGAGTTTATACCATATATTTATAGAACACTCTAACAACAGGATTTACCCAACTGAAAAACTATTTACTTTTTGCCTTTAAACATTATGTTTACCTGATGTAATGGATATGGTGAAGGATGTGTCCAACCACCAAACAGGACAAGGGTGCCTTCATAATACACAAGTGTTGCACAAGCCTTAGGAGCAGGGTACGTGCCCATTGTAAGCAGCCGTACCCATTTTCTTGTAGACAAATCCAACTTCCAAAAGTCATTGAATGTTGTGCTAGTGCATGTACAACCACCAAACACATACATAGTGTTGTCTGTAATTGAACAGATGATATTAGTATGTAAACATATTAACATAATGTGTTTATAATAAACTTCATGATTTATTTTATGTTAATTATAGCCACAATTATCACTAAAATTAGGACTACTGTTATGTTTATCCTTTCAGAACATTAACATTTTAATTTTATTCCACAGGTTTTTTTTACATTCTTTACACAAGCATGAACAAATACCGTAATTTTATTTGAAACACACGCCTTTATGTACCACTGCAGTTTTACATATACACACACACACATCCATTAATTTGGCATAAACAGCATGCTAAACCAATATAAAATATTACATAGAGGGTAATAATTACGTTGAGTGGTGGAACGAATTATTTGGATACAATGACTTGCATTTATTGTGGTCGCATAATACATTGTTAACTAATTAAAAATATGACAATGTACAAGTAACTTCTATTTCAACAACAAAGTTTACATAAGAGTATATGCACAAATATTCTGAGGAGAATACATATCAAAACTTATAGCACATAGGCAATTATCAGGAAGCAGGGTGGTAACCACTTCCTTCTTACATGCCTCAAACTACTTTCACCCAACAGCCTGAGTGACTGATTCATGTTCGATATTACGAGGTTATAGTGAATATGATGATAATCATGATTACACAGTGATATTAATGGTATCTGAAGACAGTGTCATAAAACAAAACTAGTACCTAAATTAAATTATGAAACCTCAAACTTTTAAACATAAATCTACAATTTCAACTATGACCCTTCAAGCATACAGTCTTTAATATAATAGAATCATGTCACTCTGTCTTCAAGAAAACTGGTACCGGTAATTGATTTGATACAAATTTACCATAATTTGCAGAACTGGAGTTGTTTTACTTATTTCTAAACACTGTATGGTGTTTGTGTGTGTGTTCACTATTCCAAAATTGTTAACTCTACATAATGACATATTCATTGTTTGACACATATTTACTTATAATGTACACCAGTAGTCATAAATTTCTGCAGTAATGACACAGCCTGGAAACAATTCATACACAATTGTAAATAAACATCTGTTTCCAAACTACAATGCATAACATAATACAGCCATTGCATTTCAATATAAAGACATTTTACGCACACAACTGCTTTTAAAAACAGACACCGTCTGTCTGCACACTCTCAGTTGAGTGATCCTACAGCTTTGATCCAAATATTTTATCTTTAAACATGTGTAAACATGTTTAAATTCTTTCTCACACACCAATTTTTCTACTGTGTTGATGTGAAGAGTTAAAAATACTTTACAGTGAAAATAGTGTAATAAATTCTTGCTCCTTCTCACGACTATATTTACTTTCCTATAAGACTACATACAAACCATACTGTACAAATTACAATAAGAAATATATTATATAATTTTAATCTTACAATTTCATGCACATTTTATGCAGTGTCACCTTGGATTTTTTAACAGTAATGAGACACAAATTGACCATTTTGAAGGTGTTACTGACTATAAACCAGAAATTACATCAAAAGAACCACATACTGGTAGACAATATGTCGAACTAACATGTATTAACATTATGAAAGTGACAAATACAATGAAAACTAGGTTGCTGCTGAAGAGTGGCTCCTCAACCAAGTGAAGCTTTGCTGTTGTTGATACAAATACTGGGTACTTTCTGTTAATGTCAGTAGATAAGGTCCCATAAGGTCTGCATAAATTAAATTTTTGGTCAAAAGTCTTAGCAATTAAGTCAAATTTTATACACCACAACAGGATTTGTTCTACTCCAATTAGTTTCTATCCTTTCTTCTCTATGGTTCTTGTTACAAGCTTCAGTTGAGAAAATCTTAAAATAAACTCTAGAATAAGCCATTAAAGAGTAACAATTTTGGAATCAGTGCTACATAAATCTGACGATAAGAATCATCATTCAGGAGATATAATCAAAATTGTAACAGAAGGCAGTGTCTTGGAACAAAAGCAATAAGTAATAAAATATCTCAAAGTTTTCAATATAAATTTAGAAATATTTGATTTCAATTGATGTCACTTCAAGCGCACTTTTTTTGTATTACAGAACTATACTATGTTTTACAAGCACATTAGTTATATGCATTTTATAAAATTAATCGAACTGGAGTTATTCCAGATATTATGGAGTTTACGTGTGTCACTGGACAAATAACATTTTGATTAAAAATATGAACTGTATGAAAATTCAAAATTAGTTCATAACAACTATCCAGCTACTCTAAGAATCGTGATTGTTTTGAGTTTATCAGACAGTAGACATCTGAACAAAATAATCTGTTTTCCTATGAATAATAAAAAGACAATAATAATATTAAGTACTTGTTGCACACTCCTTTATATGAACATCTCATGTAAACAGTAAAATATTATTTACAACTGCTGAACATATTACATAGTAAAAAAAAAGTAAAAAAAAAACGCTTTTATTTAAAATTAATAAAATGATCACTGTACTAAAAAGGAGAAAATAAATTATCTTATACCAAATACATTAACAAATGAAAATAATGTTTATTAATCAAAAATTGTTGTAACTTAAGTATCACTGATAATAAAAGCGTGGGCGCCTAACGATTAATATTATACCATGTTTAAATCAATCTTCAATAAAAAAGATGTATAACTGATACTATTTGTTCTACATTTATTTGATTATTGAGGAATTAAAATTTTCAGAGTATGCATATTGTAACGTAACGAAAATATGGTCCCCTACGTTACATAAATAAATTTATAATTTTGAAAATAAAAATAAAAATAATAATTGTCCATACTAGTAAAAGGTCAGAAACACAACCCATTATTGAATAAATGAATAATCCCACAATAAGAATACAAGGTAGAAAGAAAAAATTGAGATTGTTTATAAATACAAACTTCAGTGTTCAGTGAAAAGGTGTAAACGATAGACGAATGTAAAACCTAACTTAGACAGTTTTATAATAATTGATGATTTAAATGAGAGGAGAATGATTAATTAGTGCATGATTTATTTTATAAAAATGTACCTGTTATTACGTTGTATCATGTTGTATTATTATCATGATAGTTATGTTGTTTTTTGTGTGTAGCAAGTGGAGTAATTCTTTTAAAAGAATATCAATTAACTGATATTAATTTCATTTTTTGTGTTATCAATATATCATTATAGAGCTGTTGTTAAACTTTATATAGTTAAATGTTTTGTATACATGTACTTAGTTAGTATGCAGATTATAATTGTAAACTTGGCCAGAAAGGCTATAATTGTTAATGAGATACAAAAGGGTTTAGTGTAATCATATAATAAACAAATGAAGGATTCTATAATAATGCAAGTAGTAACAAATTAAAATCAGAAGTAGATAAAAATTTAATGATAGGCCTAAAACCAGTAACATTGTATAGTAAGACAGGTCAGAAAGGTTAGGTAACGAAATTTGTAAAAAATACTAAATAGAATATAATGAGTTAGGATAAGTTAATAATAATTGCTGATAGCAGATAAATAAATTCAATTTAAATAAAATCTCAAAATGCAATAGTGCAATGATACCGAAAGGTAGTATTTTGTAACGGGAAAATAATACTTGTTAGAGTAAGTAGATTATACTATTATTAGATGTAGATTACACATGTCAAGTTTTACACCAGGGGATGTTGTCCGAGCCCATCCCAGTAGATAAAGGAGTGAAGCAAGGATGTTTGCTGTCACCAATATTATTTATTATGGTGCTGGATCTCATGATGAAGAAGGCAATGAATCGCCGAAGAGGAATTCAGTGGGGACTGACAGATAGGTTGGAGGACTTGGACTTCGCGGATGACCTGTGCTTGCTAACCAACAGTTTTAAGGATATGGAAGCAAAGCTGAACGGTTTAAAAACCGAAGCATCAGAGGTGGGATTGAAGATTAATGGAAAGAAAACCAAGGAGATGCGTTATAATAACCGCAATAAGGCACTATTATTTTTAGGAAGCCAAGAGATCGAACAAGTCAAACAGTTTTGTTACCTGGGAAGTATGGTCACCACGGAGGGAGGAACCATAGAGGATATAGGAAATAGAATAAATAAGGCTAAAGGAGCATTTGCAATGCTGAGACCAATCTGGAAATCAAGGGAACTTAACACCAATACCAAACTACGCATCTTCAATACAAATGTCAAGTCGGTACTGCTCTATGGGTGTGAAACTTGGAAGACTAACAAACAACTGATTAGCAGACTCCAAACATTCGTGAACAGAAGTTTGCGGAATATCCTGAGGATATGGTGGCCACAAGTTATCTCCAATGAAGAGCTGTGGAGAAGAACCCATCAAACACCCATTGACATTGAGATGCGTCGTAGGAAATGGAAGTGGATTGGGCACACATTACGACGAGATAGAGACAACATAGCAAGACAAGCCCTGGAATGGAACCCACAAGGTAGCAGGAGAAGAGGCAGATCAAGGAACACATGGAGGAGGAGTGTAATAGCGGAAGGGATGGAGAAAGGAGGGAAGACCTGGCCCGAGATCAAGACGATGGTGCGGAACAGAGTCCGGTGGCGGAAGTTCATTGATGCCCTATGCTCCACTTAGGAGATGCAGGAATAATGATGAGAGTAAGTAGATTAAGAGGAAACGACAGCAAAATGTATATAATTTAGTAACAAACAATATGTAAAAGTGGGGGTGCAAACAAGTGTTTGCACAAACAAGTATTTGGGGGTGCAAAGTAGCAGTACCTCCTAGTTGGTGCACCCTGGGTAACGCTAAATCAGCTACGGCAAACATACGCCTACACGATCCTCCCAAAACATGACAGGAAGAGCTAAGAGGAAAACCAGCCCTTCTAAGGGCTTCAACGATGGCCTCCAAATATTATTTTGGAATGCGGAAGGCCTGAACACCTCAAAATTTTGTGAGTTCAAGACTCAAGTTTTAACGTTTGACGCAGATGTTTTCATCTTAGTTGAAGCCGGAGCTTCTATTAGCCATTGATTGTTTTAATGTGACGAATTACATAAATTATGTTTTACTTCAAGCAAGACAAGTGGCCTCAGGCATCATAGTGGGAGTAAAGAGCACAATGGCATGCGAGTTCGCCGTTTTACACACCATGACACAAACAGATAAACATGAAGCTGTCAATATCAAAGTGTGGATTAATGGACACCTGTTTAAGATCATTGGACTATACAACCCGCCAAATAACAAGATCAGTACAGACGACACAGCAAACGCATTCCGACACCGAAACAGCATCGTCATTGGAGATTTTAATGCGCACTCCCCTTGATGGGGATACTCGGACACTAATGCTCCTGGCCACGCCATTGAAAACCTGATTGATACAACAAACCTGATTCACCTCGTGACTGAACCAACCTTCTTATCATTCGCTGGACACAACAGCACCCCCGATTTGGCGATAGTTCAAGCCAATCTCTTAAGCAGATCCAATATATCCCTTAAGGAAGCTATAGGAGGATGTGGACATCGAACCCTAGCGCTAAGCATAAGGAGCAAGCAGAAGAACCCCATTGAGCCTCGCTTACCGCGATGGAATTTCAAAAAGGCGAACTGGCCGAAGTTCAGTCTATTCTCCAACCAAATACTCACCCCTTGTATCATCACCGATAATCCTGATCAATCAACTAACAGATTTATTAAGGGTATCCTAGAAACTGCTAAGAAGAGCATACCTCGAGGAAGTGTTAAAAAATATAAACCCTTTTGGAATGCAACTCTCACCGATCTCCAGAAGGAAAGGAACAAGGCGAGAAGGAAAGCTGAGAGAACGAAGCTACTACAAGACTGTGCTGAATTAAGAAGGAAGCAAGCAGCTCTCACTCGGGCCATCATCCAAGCCAAGGAAAGTACATACAGGAACTTTGTCGCCAAACTAGATTTCAGAAGGGACGGCACCAAAGCCCACAATTTCCTATCAAGCTTAAATAATGACAAGAAGAAGCAAGCATGGGAACCCATGAAAGTGAACTACAAGCTCGTCACCAGTCCAGTGCAAGTAGCCAACAGTCTTTGCAAATTCTATGCCTCAGTTAGCTCCCTGAAAGTCAGCGGTCCTGAAAGAAAAAGCGTGCAAATGAGCCAAACAACAAGCGTAGCAACTAAAGAAGAGCACCGCTCTATGATTGCCCGTTTCTCTTGTAACTTCTTACCTTTCTCGTTCTTATTTATATTTTATTTCATTTCAATCTCCCACTTACCTTTAGTCTATGATCTGGCCGGATCTCGTAGTGGAGGTAAACCCATTTCGTTCGACGAACTATGACAGCACATAAAACGAACTAAGGTTTTGAAAGAATTTTAACTCGCAATTTTGTGGAAGAGAAATTAGATTTTTCTTTAATTCGTCTGAATTATAGACATTACAAATCTTCGTGCGACATGTTACGCAATTATTATACCTTACTGACTATAGCTTACCTTGTAATGGACAATTTTACAACTTCATAATTATGTACACATAAACAAAAAACACAGCCCAGCTTTGCACACTCTCGACTCACATTCAGTTTCCAAACCCCATTTACCAGATTGACTACATAATTTTTATAACACTACCGATAGCGCTTACTTCGGTGACCTCGTGGCCAGCCCGCGGTAGATCGAAGATGTCTATGAAAAAGATTAAAAGGATTTCCAAAGTTACATGTTATTGTTCCACACTCCTCCCATCCTACTACTGCTTTTACAAGAACTGCTTTACTTTCATTACTGAAAATTAACAAGATTATACGAGCGTATTGAGCTCGCGTGTCGGCGCCGACACCGTCAGAGACGAACTGGACAATGTGCTTTCTTTGAGTCGCGGGAAATGAGCAGTCACGGCCATCCGGTTTTAGTCGCCGTTGGTGATTAATTGCGGTGGCATAACCATTTTATGCATGGATTATAACTGGCATGTGTGTGTGTCCAGAGGCCGATATTGGCATCTGCTCTGCTGATGTCGCTCACAGTAGGCGGAGTTTCACGCTGTTTTCCGGTAGCCGGTCACTTGGAACTACTAACTTTTCGTCCCAGCGCCATGTTTGTCTCAACTGCGGTGTCTCTCACGGCGTCAGTGCCGATCCCCGCCCGGCTGAGTTGCATACGGGCGTCAAAACACCTGCACAGAGTTCTTAGAATTTTGGTGGAGGTAAATTCTTCTGCCGTGTTACACCACTGAAATTGCGCGTCGCTTTTGTTCCAAACGCTGTTTCTCAACCTCGTGCTGTTGCTTGGACAATAACGTTGCACAATACAATTACAGTTTTTTCAAATTTATTATACCAGTCCGCCCGAAAACGAAATAAGTAAAAATATAATAATGCCCCAAACGGTTAAAAATAAAAACACCCAAAAATGACCCGCTACAATACCCCCTCGATGAGAATTCTGCTGTTCACAACAGACGAAATCTCATCGATAAACCCTGAAGAGGACCGGTGAGGAACTGGTGCCAACAACCCCCTGGTTCTTACTCTCATGGGTACACGACCCCCCTGGCTCAGCGACCATGGACTCATCTGAACGAGATCACTGGACTTCTCCGTTAGAGATCCCAACACCGAGAAATCGATCAGACTCGCACCACAGCGCGCCTCGCCTTCTAACATACTACCCCCAAAAATCCTCAATCCCTGGCTAAAATCATTCCAGCTCCTCCGCCGATATGGATCCCCTTTTTGCAAGCTGGGCTGCCTTTGGCAAATACTGGGCTCACACACTCTCACGTTACATATTACCATAACACATTAAAAGTGGAAAATTTGCTTTTTAAAATTTATCAAAAATTTAGAAAAATCAAAATTCAAAAAAGAAAATTGTTTATCAAAAAATTCTCTTCCTCTTTTTCTAATTTTTTGTTTCAACTGACTTAACCTAGACATTTCTAATAATATAAACACATCCTTACTCTAACATGAGAACCACTTATATTCTACCAATACAATGCAATACAATAAAATAAACATGGTTAATGCACACATAATAAAAGAATAATTATCTAACATATTCATTCGCTGGCAGGCGAAAAATCAAAATTTTTTTCAAAAAATTTAAAAAAAATTTAAAAAAAATTTTAAAATTCAAAAAATTTAAATTTATTCATTAAAAAAAATTTTATTACATTTATTTATTAAATAACATTTATTAAAATTATTCAAATATTGGTTTGAATTAATCAAACAAACAAATTAAAATTGGATTCCTACTATACAAGCTTAGTAGGTGTATGACCTCATCAGCTGATCTTAACTAGGTCAAGTCCAAAACCCTTGACCTACATATGTTATATATAAGTTCTGAAAACACTTTGAATATCTGTAATATCCTACCTTGAAATACAAAACATAGTAACATAAAATATTTAAAATAAACAAAATATTAATATAATTAATCATCAACTTGACATTTAAATTATTTAAAATAAACACTTCTTGACTTTACATTATTTTCACTTCTATCAAAATTCTGTCACTGGTTGAAAAAAACAATTGTACATTCTTTATTATAAATTCCTCTCTTTAGTTAACAGTTAATTCTACCTTACTGGGGGTGATGTAAATTATTTATTCTCAATTACCGTATTAGATCTCTATACATATATAAACTTTCTCCCTCTGACTCTAATATTAATCAACTCAATTATCATGACACCCATCTCTATCAAAATATCTACTAATCAGGACATTCTAAACCCCAACTTATCATTTAACACAATTCGCCACCTTCTCCCATTATAAAATACTCTCTAACCCTTTGTATATAGGATACGTGTTTCCCCGCCCCCAAAAAACTCAATTCCCTTATTTGGCGGCCCGGATTCTACCTAAGGCGGCCCCTTCCCCACTAAAATCTATCCCTATCCCGTCCCAACCCTTGTTGCGGACTCCTACATTACACTACCCTCTAATACAAAATTGCCATCCCCAAAAAATCTCAATCTCATTACATTACTACAAATACACAAAATAACCTCATTAACTATAAAACCAACAATATATCATTCAAAATCTACATAAAGTCTCCATTACCACTGTGTCAACATTAATACTTCACCAACTCTGTTATATCACATCAACTCAAAACAACATTACATTATATTCATCTCCATCATTTCACATTCAGCTTTTAATTCAACTTGGACAGGTCTGCATGTCCCATAAAACATTTATCACCCATGAATTATCTTTTATTAACTTGCATAAATTATTATTATTTTATTTCTCATATTCCTTTTATCTTTACTTCAAAATATCTGTAGTACATCAAACATAGCATTGAACATTAATAACTTGTAACCTTTATAACTAACCTACCAGTGACATCATTGCTGATCAGCTGATCTCCGGACATAATAAAAATACATCTTAAAATAGAACAAATTACATGGAATATACATATTTATTTTTATTTATTCTCCCTTCTCACCTCATTGTTTCCCATTTCTCTGATTCTGATGCTTATGTTAACCTGCCAGACGATTTACTTATTGGCTTAAACAAATACACACATAATAAAATTACATATTCTTATCAATGCTTATCTAATAGACAACAATAATATAATACACTTAAAATTATAGCATGAACACCTTAATTTACGAGTCTGAGCATATAATTATGTGGACAGAGCACAAGCATTTTTGATTGGATTAAACTTTGAATACGCAAAAACTTTTGTCATAAGATTTTAAATTCGTGACTCCTTTACGTCACCTCCCAGCCACACACTATTTCAGATTATGGAGGACTGTCTCGCCCTTTCGCTTCCACAGAGACTGTATATTTTGGAGCAGGGTTTACCTCTCCGTGTCTCTGCTTCCGGTGTTAAGTTTAAAATTTGTGAACATCATCATGTTCTTGTTATAAAATCATGCACCCTTAAAAACGGATCTGCCACCGGTTTTGCTGTTCCTCCTCGAACAGAGTGGCAGCCGCTGTTCCCTAGTTCCGGAGATTTCCTCTAATTGTCCCCCCATTGAATTTCAAATATATACCAATTTCAAGTCAGCTATGGTCAAGGGACTTGGTATGACCATAGCTGGCCGCTAGCCAAAACCACGGTTAGTGCTGGTAAGACAGTAACCGCCCGAAAAGTCGAGGAAATCTAACTCTAATTTCACTGCCTGTTAAACATCAATACTATTATGTGCGACACTGTCATTTAGTATTGTGTGTAAAATTTTTATTTTACACGGATAAGGTGTGCCGCACATTTATCGCCAGCTCGGCCTCCGATGGAGGTAACACTCACTGCTACCCCCAACCCTTTTCGCTACTTGTGAGAGCACAGGCAACCCCCACAATAGCCACTTAATAATTAATTATAATTGACAACTAATTAAAATTTGTATATACATTATCATATAATATTTGCATCAACACTCATTTAACCCATTCATAACCTTTTACCGTTTAACTTTCTTGAAGTTTTCAAAATTTATTATTAATAATTATTAAATATCACGTTTCCTTTATTATTAAAATTTTTAATTATCATATTTATTCAACACAATGATTGCATTAAAATTTCACTATTGCATTAACACCTCAATCACACCTGTAAACATTTTTTATTATACGTGATTATAAAATTTTCATACTTACACTCCATTTAACACGATATACCCACAAAACATAATCACTACCATCTCTGAAACATTTTACACAAAAATTAATTTAAATTAAGCAATTCGTCATTCATTGCCACCTTTCCATCTCATAAAATAAAATAAAGTCATTAAGAAATTAATTAATTAACATTTACATAAGCAATCAAAATATTTAAGCATATCGAATTAGTTTAAATTAATTAATGACTGACAATATAAATTATATAGTTATCGAAACAATCACCATTAGTCACTTACTGTTTTCAAACTTCATTCTGATATTTATTTGCTTGTAAATATTTCAATATTATTATCACAACAATCATCTTACATACACACATATAAATTCACTATATTTTATTTACAACTCTTGTTAATTATTATTCCATTTTTTCCACACTTCTGTCCAAATCTGCCATGTCAAACAACCATAAAACAAAATATTTATACTGTCTTTTATTGTTTTAATAGTTTAACCTCCATCGTTCCAAATCAACCTTGGTTCTACATAACATCGTTCAATCTTATCAGCACACAAATGACTGTTTTGTGTGTTGTAACCAGAAAAACCAACTTCAATCAACTTATTCAAATATTCGTTAAACCAGTCTACGTTAGGTATTTTTATCAAGTCTCCATCAGTAAAATCATTAACTATTGGGTTAATTATTTTTATTACATCATTGTAATCATTATCATTCACATATACTTCTAAACTTTCCTTCCATTCATCATACTTTCTATTTAAGTCATATATTTCTGTTTCTTTACAAACATACAATTCTCCCCCTATATCTCTCTCATCATAACCCCAAATCACACTCTCAAAAGTATTACAGACAGAGGGTATAAATTCAATTAAATCTTTCCTGACTTCTACAGGAAAAGCAAAAAACTTCAAAAAACAATTATTTGTAGCCCACTTGTCTACACAATATATATGTGAAGGTCTTCCTTCACCCCCCATTCTACCTCGTAAACAATTTACCCCGTTTCATACCTGTAATATAGCTCTCTCTCCACTCTCTCTCTAACTCATTAACACACATTAACATCTCATAATCACATTCTACAACTTCATTAGTACTCTCAGATACCAATTTTTTGACTACATTATTATTCTCGTTATTATCAACATCATTATTATCTATTAATTCATTACCTAACACAACATTGTCATTACAACTTTCGTTTGTATTATTCTTACTTGATTCTACTTTATTTAGACTGTTTCTTGTCATTTCATTGGCATTTTCAAGACATACATTCTTGTCTTGTATACTATTTATTAAACCATCGAATTTTATATTTATATTTTGCTGAAACTGAATATTCTGTTCTTTAATTTCTTTAAAATTGATCTCATTTTGAATATTTTGCTGTTCGCATTTTATTTTCTGTTCATTAAAATCGTTCGTCAATTGGTCTAATTTATAGTTAAAATCACTTTTCATCTTATTTAAAATTATTTCATTGTTATCAAAGCGTTTATCATTATCATCAAAACGACTATTCATTACCTTAAATTTGGTCTCAAAATTATTATTCATTCTTTCGAATTGACTGAGCATAATACTCATCGTATTTGTTTCCTCTGATTGTTTACTTTTATTAATTGAAACGGGGGTCAACTGGATCCCCGAATCAGCATCTGTTCCGCTTGCTTGTGGTTGAGACGCAATCGGAGTGGAATGAACTATTACATTACTGCCGATAACTGTTTCTGCAACAGTACCCGTCTCCCCCCTCAACATGCCACTTTCATCAAGCGATTGCGACTCAAAGCCACTTTCACTCATAATTGAATTTATTATACTGCTCTTCTCTGTGTTTTCAGACATTTTTATTTCATCTATTTTGTCTTACGTAACAACTACCAATGATCAGTCTTTTTTCAAAACTGATATTACAACATCAATTTACTTTCACAACCGTATTCCGTTCAATGTACTGTCACATGTAGGCCGTTGTAATAACTTTTTTGTTATATTAAATCCTGGTCACTTGTACCAATTGTAACTTTTTACCTTTTTCGTTCTTATTTATATTTTATTTCATTTCAATCTCCCACTTACCTTTAGTCTATGATCTGGCCGGATCTCGTAGTGGAGGTAAACCCATTTCGTTCGACGAACTATGACAGCACATAAAACGAACTAAGGTTTTGAAAGAATTTTAACTCGCAATTTTGTGGAAGAGAAATTAGATTTTTCTTTAATTCGTCTGAATTATAGACATTACAAATCTTCGTGCGACATGTTACGCAATTATTATACCTTACTGACTATAGCTTACCTTGTAATGGACAATTTTACAACTTCATAATTATGTACACATAAACAAAAAACACAGCCCAGCTTTGCACACTCTCGACTCACATTCAGTTTCCAAACCCCATTTACCAGATTGACTACATAATTTTTATAACACTACCGATAGCGCTTACTTCGGTGACCTCGTGGCCAGCCCGCGGTAGATCGAAGATGTCTATGAAAAAGATTAAAAGGATTTCCAAAGTTACATGTTATTGTTCCACACTCCTCCCATCCTACTACTGCTTTTACAAGAACTGCTTTACTTTCATTACTGAAAATTAACAAGATTATACGAGCGTATTGAGCTCGCGTGTCGGCGCCGACACCGTCAGAGACGAACTGGACAATGTGCTTTCTTTGAGTCGCGGGAAATGAGCAGTCACGGCCATCCGGTTTTAGTCCCCGTTGGTGATTAATGGCGGTGGCATAACCATTTTATGCATGGATTATAACTGGCATGTGTGTGTGTCCAGAGGCCGATACTGGCATCTGCTCTGCTGATGTCGCTCACAGTAGGCGGAGTTTCACGCTGTTTTCCGGTAGCCGGTCACTTGGAACTACTAACTTTTCGTCCCAGCGCCATGTTTGTCTCAACTGCGGTGTCTCTCACGGCGTCAGTGCCGATCCCCGCCCGGCTGAGTTGCATACGGGCGTCAAAACACCTGCACAGAGTTCTTAGAATTTTGGTGGAGGTAAATTCTTCTGCCGTGTTACACCACTGAAATTGCGCGTCGCTTTTGTTCCAAACGCTGTTTCTCAACCTCGTGCTGTTGCTTGGACAATAACGTTGCACAATACAATTACAGTTTTTTCAAATTTATTATACCAGTCCGCCCGAAAACGAAATAAGTAAAAATATAATAATGCCCCAAACGGTTAAAAATAAAAACACCCAAAAATGACCCGCTACACTCTATACAAGAGTTAGAAATAGCTTTAAGGGACTTAAAAAATGGCAAGTCTGCTGGACCTGACAATATTTTCCCAGATTTCCTAAAGAACCTTGGGACCACTGCTAAACTATGTTTCATGAAACTTATCAACCTAACATGGGATAAGCGGATTCCTCACCAATGGAAAAAAGCTGAGATAATCCCCATCTATAAAAAAGGAAAACCTCGAAGCAGCCTGAGCAGCTACAGGCCCATTTCGCTAACCAGCGTGTGCTGCAAAATAGCGGAAAAGATGGTGGAACGCAGACTAAGAACTTTCCTAGAGTCAAGTGGTGCAATCAGCGATGCTCAAGCGGGATTCCGTCAACATCGATCTACAATAGACCAAATAGTTAAATTCACTCAGGCGGTTAAAGACGGCTTCCATCGAAAACAATCGACACTGGCTGTGTTGATCGATTTCAAGGCTGCGTACGGCAAAGTTTGGCGCACACTACTTCTATACAAACTCAGAGAGCTCGGAGTGAAGAACAACATGCTCACATGGATAAAAAACTTTCTAACCGAACGCTACATCAGAACTAAATTCGTTAATACCACTTCTAAGTACAAATTACAGCGACAAGGACTACCCCAAGGCGCAGTAATCAGCTGTCTGCTCTTCAACATTATGATCAATGACTTAACAACAGCGATCAATAAGATACGTGGAATATCCTGTCTTCTATACGCAGATGATGTCATCCTGTGGGCAACTACAAGCAGCACCTCCCACCTTCAATCAGTAGTCAACTCTGTTTTAAAAAATGTCGCAACCTGGCAGACAGCAACAAAATGGTAATAAGTCCTGATAAAACGGTTTTTCAACTTGTTACCCTCTCTACTAAACCTCCAAAACTCGAACTTCAGTATAAAGGAACTAACCTGCCTGAAACTTCGATTGCAAAATACCTGGGCGTCAAGCTAGACACAAAACTGACATTAAACAGCCACATCCAGGGAACCGCTGAGCGGGGAGGGAAGCGCATAAGCTTATTGAAACGGCTAGCAGCGACAAAATGGGGATGTACCCAAGATGTGCTAGCAACCGCATACAAATCATACGTGAGACCCACCATGGACTACGCCAGCGAAGTAACCTCCTTGCAAGCTCCAATAACCTGAAGAGGCTCGACAAAGTCCAGAACGACGCGCTCAGAATCATCACAGGTGGCGCTTTCTCAACACCAATTCAAGCGATGGAAATTCAAACCGACATAAAGCCACTCACTTCAAGAAGAGAGAAATTAACACTCAAGTTCTGGGAAAGATCTAGACGAGTTGACCACAAACACTGGAACGGTTTTACGCCAGCAAACCATAGATTAAAAACACAAACTACCCCTATCCAATGGGCTGAGAAACTCAGAGACAAATACAAGGTCAATATGGGAAACCCTGCACCCCTGCAAGTATACAACACTGTTTTTGATGCAACGCCGGTGAAAAGACTAACTCTGATTGACCAGTCAGCGCCAAAATACCTTACAGATCCACACGAACTCAAAAAATCCGCTATAGAAACAATCCACACCCTCTATCCTGAAAAGGAATGGTTACATATTTTTACTGACGGATCAATGTTACCCAACCGTGGAACTGGTGCCGGAGCATATTTTCAAATTTTCCAAATAAGCTGTGCTGTGGGACTGCACTCCAGCAACTACGACGGCGAAGTCAAAGCTATCCAAATGGCTGCAGAACAACTAGCTAAATGCCAAAGTATCCAACTAAAGCGAGTCGTCTTCTTTATCGATTCTCAAGCTGCCATTGTCGCACTAGCTGAAAACAGTCCCACGGACTGCATCTTGACGCTCCGTACACGTGAAGTTCTCGCTACCCTCATACATGGCAACTGGGTTGTCCACCTACAATGGATCCCCAGCCATGTTGGTGTTAACGGAAATGAAGAAGCGGACAAACTTGCAAAAAATGGAGCCCTAATGCAGCAACCCGACACCCCCACTAGCCTATCATCGGCGAAATATCAGATTGACATGGCCGTAAAGAACTACCTGAAACAAATACATACAGAAGCCGGCAGAGGCAAAAGTGGGAGTCTCTTCTTACAACACCAATTTCACGAACCCTCAAGAGATCGACTGCGGTCGCGGAGTTCAGACTATGCACTGGCCACGACTACCTCCAAGCCCATTTACACTGATTCGGCCTGGTGAATTCCAACGTCTGCCTGCTGTGCAACGGAGGAATGATGGATGGACAACACCTACCTGTCTGTCCTGAACTGGCGAACCTGCAAACGCGAACTTTATCCTGTCTGTACTGGGAGGCTCGCCGCCGAATGGCTGAACTGCCGAGAGCGGGGATTGGATAAAGTAAAGTAAAGTAATATGTAAAAGTATAATAGAATATAATGTAAATTTAGTAAAGGAGTATTTTAATGAGTGCAAGAACATTGTAAGATTATGGTTATAGGATTATACATAATATCCAATAAGAGAAGACAGAATGGTTGCCAAGGACGACAAGAGATATACAATTTGTTGATTCGATTATTGAATAATTATCCATGAACGAAGACAGATTAGTTTTGAGGCACTTAGAACAAAATTTATAAAATTAAATTAAATAAATACAATTGTGAACAAAATTAAGTAATAAATAACCATAATATGGTTCACTGACATTTGACAGTCTTATATAACCGAATAATAATAAACCTATACATCAAAATTTACGAAAACCTAAAGGAAGAACTCTACCAATAAAACTCAATATAATGAGTAATCATTAACTTAATTAATAATCCAATGTAGAGAAATAACTACCTGAATAAAGTTATATAATCCAGTATTATAAAGAACAAAAACAAAACACAAAATTATACTTGAACATCATCTTCCACAATTCAATAGAAAAAGCATAGTTGGACACGAAATACATTGAAACCTGTAACCACAAGAATCGGACATTGGTGAACAAAAGGAGCGGCATTTCTGCATCATCCCAGGACCAAGACTTCAACTTTTATTTCGAACTTGGAGTGAAGACTGGCGAGGATTATTTCATCTGTATTCCGTTATTGACTAAACACTTCGAACGAGGTTAGCTGTACACGGCCTTACCAAGTAACAATGTCCAGCGGACGGTAAAACTCCACTTATTTTAAATAATATTTAATAAGAAATTAGTACTATATTGTAATACCTTGTAATCCTATTTATGCATTTTCTGACCTTACTAATAGTTAAAAGAACCTTCACACCCTGTGTTTAAAGAAATACCATAATAATTAAAATAATATATAACCCTGAATCCGATCGATAATCGGTTACTTCTAATACGATCGACTTTTGTATCTCCGTAAAGGAAGAACTTTGTTTTCAAGAAATAAAAAAATCATAATAAAGAATCATTTCAGAATTTAACGATATCTTATCATTTATATAATATTTAGTGCAGTATGAACAAGTTGTAATATAAGTAGAGAGTGTAACGTAGGAATTATTGTACGTGGATAACTAACCTACAATTTTCAGCTGATTGTGAACCACAGCGCTCGCTTGCGGACCGCTGTTGAATTAAAGAGAACGAGAAACAGATAAGGATTTTCTCTCCTCTCTCAAAACGCGGACTAGGCTTGAAGAATAAAATTAGAATTACTCACTATATCAACTGGTATTGAACGCTATTATTACCGAAGCACTAAATTAATACAGAATACTGAGGTATTCTTAGTATTTGATTAAGATCACCCTTTAGAAGATATTATTTATTCATCAATAATCGAACATTGCGGTTCTATAAGAGAACCCAATCCACACTTAATACATAAATTTAAATCACAACAACACAAATATAATTTGAAGAGTAACACAGTACATTATAAATTGGCGTTTCCAACGTGGAGCATATTTAAACATTATTATACCTTCGCCCACTGTGACAAAGTGGTACATTATAAATTGGTTTCCAACGTGGAGCATATTTAAACATTATTATACCTTCGCCCATTGTGACGAAGAGGTACATTATAAATTGGCACTCACAACAGTGGGGCTTAATTAGGAAAGCTCATCTAAGAGTATAATACGAAGTAACACACACACACGTAAGAAAAGACACAACACGCGTTACATTAAAAATTGGCGAACCCAACAGTGGGGTTTTTAAACCTTCTCAAAGTTAATTAATAACGAACAATTTTCGTTACATTATAAATTGGCGCTCAACTTGTGTAGGGCTTAAGTTAAGTAAAACGTTGATTCTATAACTATTACTTAACTCGAGCAGGCAACTATTAGAGACAAAAAATGCATAATACCAGAGGTAGGTCAAAGAAGAGAGCAGAAGACACGGAAAAGGAAGAAATGGGACAGGAACAAGAAATAGAAGTAGTCACAGATAGTGAAATGGAACAACAGACAGGCGATAAAGAAGAAACTGAAGTAATTGTGAACACGGAAAAGGAAGTAGTTGAAGAGGATGCCCAAGGGGACCAACCATATAAAGCGGGAGCCAGAGAAGAACCAAACTGGCAGGAAATGATGAAATTCATGGCAGAACAATTTAGGAAACAGGAGGAAAACTCAAAGAAACAGGAGGAAAATCAAAGAAAATAAATGAGGAAAAGAAGGAGAATTTTAGGAAACATGAGGAAAAATTTGACAAGATAGAAGAAAATTTTAGGAAACAGGAGAAGACTTCAAAGAAACTTAATGAAAGGTTTGACAGGAATGATGAGGGTTTAAGACAAATGAAGGAAGAGATCCGACAAATAAATGAAGAGAATTTAAGGCAGATTAATGAAAGAATTGAGAATGTCCATGTGACAATTAACCAAAAGGTGGACAAAAACAATGAAGAAAGGAAACAAGAAATAGCTGAAACAAATGAAAAAAATTAGAAAAAACCAACGAAACAGTGGCACAAGTCCGTGAGGAATTACAAAATAAAATAAATAACGTGAAAAATGAAAATAAAACGAGGGTTGAAGGACTCCAACAGGAAACTGTAGAAAGATGCGAGCAGATTAAACAAGAGGTACATCAAATACAGGAGGAGAATAAGGAAGGAATAGCACAAGTACAGACTGACATTGGTGAACGAATGGAGAGTATATAATAACTTAAACAATGTCGAAAGCCAAGTAAGTACGAATAAAGAGAATATCGAGGAAATCCGTCGACGCGAAATACAGCTACAAGAAGAAGTGGATTCATGGCGGGATAGAACATGCCAAAATACTCATATCACCAACAACGATAACCGGGAGTCAATCAATTTTCGGAATTACAAGCGTAACCCCATGGAGTTTCTGAAGAGGGTAGAAGAAGTGATAGCACGGAATAGAGAGAACCGTTGGAATGTTATCCGAGGAATGATCGACGAAATGTTTAAGGATACCCACGACAATTGGTGGACGGGAGTGCGTCCCGATATTCAAGATATAACAGATTTCAAAAAACAGTTTAGGGAGAAGTATTGGTCGGAGTCGACCCAAAATATGGTAAGAAATAATTTAAGCAAGGGTCGGTATGAGGCAAACGTAGGACAATCTCCCACATCATACTTCCTAGGCAAGGTGTGCATGGCACGTAATCTGGAGCCCAGAATTCCCGAGGAGTGTTTGGTGATACAACTCTCATACCATTATGAGGAAGGGATAAAGAACGCCCGTATATATAGCCAGATTAAAACTATCCAAGCCATGGCTAAATTTTTAGAAAATTATGAGCACGAGGGACAGTATCAAAGGAACCGCATGTTAAATACTAAATACAATAGATACAATGGCAACGACCATCAACAAAATTCAAACAGTAATAATAATAATAATCAAATAAACCAAAATAATAACCCAAACAGAACTCAGACTAACCACACAAATAATAATCAAAGGAATAATAATTATCGGGGTAATAACCATTATAATTACCGCAATAATCGGAATAATGGAGGAGATGGGGACAACTGACCCAATAACTACCAACACAATGTGAATTACATATACTCCCGACCTCAAGGTAATCAGAGACGGTACTACCCGAGGACACACACGAACTACAACTATTATAACCAGTCACAACGCGGGGACGACCGCCAATACGGAGGAAATTGTAGACCGATGGATAACAATCCTGGGGACAGACAGGAACCACTACAGAACCAACCTCAAAACTCACCAGAAAACAGGGAGGATGAGGCAAGCCCTCATTTAAACTAACAGAGGCAGTGAGAACTGAAGACCACCCATCACTGAACCAATCTCTTGGGGACCAACGACCAATAACCAGACGTACCACCGACCAGACTATAACCATCATCACCAACCATTATTTGAAAAATATCAGGGAAGACCTATTAGAAGAGGAAGATACCCATGTACACAATAACAATAATGAAAGTATATATATAATTGCTAAGCTACATGGAATACAGTCGACAATTATGATAGATACGGGGTCCAACATCTCACTAATTGATAGTATCGAACTGGAGAGAATCCAGTGAGAAGGTCAAATACTTATACCCACTTTACCTGTGAATAATATAATAATAATCGGAGCTACTGGACGGCAAAATAAATCTGTTAAGAAGCAAGTATTGCTCGACCTCACAAATAATAATGTGACGATACCAATAGTATTCCTAGTTGCAACGGGGTTACCGTTCAACGTATGATTGGATGTGACATATTACGACAACATTCGGCAGTAATAGACCTGAGTAGAGGAATAGTATCCTTCACGTCCGAAGAAGGAGTGTGGACAGCGGAATTAGTGGACGCAAATAGAACCGTTCCAATTAAAGACAAATGTCATGTCATGAAGAGCTATTTTTGTAAAGATACTAAACTGCCAGAATTGATCCAATATGAGGACGACGATCAAGAACTATGGCATAGTAAGTTGGAAGAAATACGAGAGTTCCAAAGGGAAAAAACAGGTCAACAGATAAGTAAGGTACAGGCTGAAAAATTAATTGAAATATACAATAACTATAAACATATATTCTCCAACGCTCCAGGTAGAGTTAAGGGTTACCAATGTGAAATCAATTTCAAGGAACCTGTAGACTTTCGCAGAAAATCCTACCCGATAGCCTATTCAATAAAAAACGAAGTTCGAGAGGAAATAAATCGGATGATCAAGGATGACATCATAGAATATAGTCAATCACCCTATACCAGCCCCATAGTGGCGATCCCAAAAAAGAATGGGAAAGTAAGAATTTACCTGGACGCTAGGGAGATAAATAAAATGATTATAAATGATAGAACGTCCCCTGGCGAGATCGAAGAAATTCTGAAAACATTTCACGGTACCAAATACATTAGTACCTGGGATACTGTATGCGGATACTGGCAGGTGGAGTTGCACCCAAATAGTAGGAAATATATGGCGTTCCTTTGCGACGGAAGGAACTACCAGTTTAAAAGGTTACCTTTTGGATTGATTAATTCTGTTGCGATATTCGTAAAATGTATGGACCAGATATTGGGACAAGAAACTCTGCAATTCACCACAGTATACGTAGACGATTTACTGATAACATCTTCTAATTGGGATGAACACTGCACAAGGGTGGAACACGTACTGAGAAAGCTGTCTGAGAATAATGTAACACTTAAACTAAACAAGTCAAAATTTATTGCTAACAAAGTAAAGTTTTTAGGTTTTAATTTAACAGAGATGGGTATGGCACCATCACAAGAGAAAGTAGAAGCAATTCAACAGTTCCCTACTCCAAAAAACAGAAAACAGTTACAATCTTTCCTCGGAATTTGTAACTATTATCGCAAGTTCCAAGATAATTATTCAGAAATAACTGCTAAATTCCAAAAACAGCTATCCTCCAAGGACAAATGGGCATGGGGACCGGAACAAGATAAAGTTCTACAACTAATAAAAGAGAAATTTCTAGAGACAGTTATGCTGCACCACCCGGACTTTAATAAACCCTTCTATCTAAATTGTGATGCAAGCAATGTAAGCTTAGGAGCCACTTTGTATCAGGAAGATGAAGAAGAACATCACATGGTTGTTAGCTTTGCCAGCAGGGTGCGGAACAACTGCGAACACAACTATAACGTCACTGAAAAAGAGTTGCTAAGTGTAGTATACGCATGCAATAAATTCAGGACCTATATACTTGGATACCCAGTGACGGTAAGGAGTGATCATAAATCCATCTCATTCCTAAAACGATGTAAGCTCAGTCATGGTCGATTAACTAGATGGGTCCTTGCATTGCAAGAATATCACATTAACTGGGAATATATACCTGGAAGGAAGAACATAGCAGCCGATAATCTTATCCCGAATCAACATACAAGACCAATTGTTCGATGGAGAAAAGGAGCAAATAGCAAAAGTTTACAATATCATTAAAAGTAGAAAAGATTTGGAAACCATTACAAATGAAATTAAACAACACCAAAAACTGGATCCCAAATTAATGAACATACGCCAGAGAGTGCAAGATGCAGACAAAATCCTTACAAAATATTATTGTGTACATGAGGATAGGTTATTTATTAAAGTTACCCCTAATCAAGAAAGCTGGAAGTTAGTAATTCCACCAGCTGTGGAAAATAAATTGATATTAGATTATCATATAAGATATGGAAACATGGGAGCCATAAAAATAGTTAAAGCCCTGGAAGAACAAGTATACATAAAGAATATTAACAGAAAGGTACAAAAATCCATTCAAACCTGTCACATTTGCCAAATGGTTAAATGTAACAACGAGAAGAAGGAGGGGGTAATGATTCCCATTACATCTAACCATAAGCTGGAAAAAGTATTCCTGGACATCTGTGGACCGTTCCCACGTAGTGGAGGGATACATAGATACAAATTTATTATTATTATTTTCGACCACTTCACTAAGTACACTAAACTCTATGCTATCAGCAGAGCCACTACCAAGAAAATACTGGAGATAGTCATTGGACATTACATACCAGAGATTGGTAAACCTACATCCATTATCACAGACCACGGTACGCAGTTTAAAGGAAGTAAATGGAGGGATAGTCTTCTAAGACATGGAATTAAAACATATAAGACTTCAGTCTACCACCCCAGCAGCAATCCGGCGGAGAGAGTGCTGAGGGAGGTTGGCAGAATACTCCGAACTTACTGCCATGATCAACAGAGGAGATGGCACGAATACTTGTTACCTACCAAAGAATTTCTCAATATATCATACCATCAGTCCATAGAAAATACACCTTATACGGTGATGTTTGAAAAACCTCCACCTAGAGAAATCCAGGATATCATCAATTTTCCAATTAACCCAGAATATCAATTTGAAAGTATTAAATTCTATAACAGAGTAATGGAGAAGGCAGAACAACAGAAAAAGAAGTATAAAAAGAACCACCCAAAACCAATAAAATACCAGGTCGGTGAAATAATATTAATAAGGAACAGAGCGTTACCCAGTACTCTAGAGGGAATAACGAACAAATTATTATTATTGTATACAGGACCCTATGTGATAACAAAAAATAATAACAATAATACTTACGAAATAATTAACCCTATCACAAAAAAGATTAAGGGAACATACAATCAGGAATCTATAAAAAAGTATCATGACGAAACACCATCTCCAATCATCAATGATTAACAAGACGGACGAGAATATATTAAGAATAAAACCCACAAAATTCTAAAATAAGTAAGATCGTCTTACTATGTGTTTACGAAGAAATTATGTTGAATATATTAAGAATAAAAAAACCACAAAATTCTAAAATAAGTAAGAACGTCTTACTATGTGTTTACGAAAAATTATTTTGAATATATTAAGAATAAACCCCAAAAAATTAAAAAACTATGTAAGAAAAACTTACTCAAAATACTTAGAAACAATGTGATTTAAGATAAATGACAAAACGCCAAGAGAACTGAAGAATAGATTACATGATTATTTATAAACAATATGACTTAAAATGGAATAAGAAAAAATATATATAAAAACAATTAATGGTAATGTGCTCAGACAAGAAGGTAAAATAAGAAGAACAATGGATAATTTAATGACTATAATTACAATGAAACTAAAGAATGATAATAATTAATGCAAATACAATTTAGAATTTATTGGAATTGAAAATGATAAAGGAAGAAATAGTACGGAGAACATCTGTCACAAGAACGAAGGTCAAAGGTATTTACAAATAATGACTGTCAAAAATGTTATCCGAAAATAGCTACTGAAAATAAGAAGGAATCAAGAAGAAAAAGAAATATATATATATATATATATATATATATAATTAAATGTAAAACGCAACAGCGTAAAGAATCCCAAAGATGTTTATTATTAGTCAAATGAAGAGACTATTATGATATTATTTTATTTTTTATAACTGTCTGTAGATGAATTCCAGCAGTATTATATTGAAGTGTAGTATGGCCAGCAGAGTATGTAGCCAAAAAGTGCCTCTCTGGACTGTCCCAGCTCACATGTTAGGGAAATTGAATATTTAAGGGATAATAAAACAGCTGCGAAGATTGACATCAGATTCCAAAAGTATGAAGGAAGAAAACAGAAAGAAGATAGCTGACAGAAGATCAATGGAGAAACGCATTTATAGAAGTAAATAGAAATATGAGAGTGTTAAAACTAATTTTTACTGATTGTTGTGACCAATCATTGTCAAGTAATGTTTGAAAAAACAAAGCAAGAGAATTAATATCATTAATGAATTTTCATCCAATAGAGAAAAGTGAATATTAGTCAAAAATGTTACATTCAGAAATCCAATCAATTACCATTAAAACTCTACAATGAATAAAAGAAAGGTATTCCAAGTCAAGAAAAAATATAAGTTTATTTTGACCCAAATTATATTCAGGTAAACTAAACTTCTTTTGGAGGGGAAGCATATGTAACGTAATGAAAATATGGTCCCCTACGTTACATAAATAAATTTATAATTTTGAAAACAAAAATAAAAATAATAATTGTCCATACTAGTAAAAGGTCAGAAACACAACCCATTATTGAATAAATGAATAATCCCACAATAAGAATACAAGGTAGAAAGAAAAAATTGAGAATGTTTATAAATACAAACTTCAGTGTTCAGTGAAAAGGTGTAAACGATAGACGAATTAAAACCTAACTTAGACAGTTTTATAATAATTGATGATTTAAATGAGAGGAGAATGATTAATTAGTGCATGATTTATTTTATAAAAATGTACCTGTTATTACATTGTATCATGTTGTATTATTATCATGATAGTTATGTTGTTTTTTGTGTGTAGCAAGTGGAGTAATTCTTTTAAAAGAATATCAATTAACTGATATTAATTTCATTTTTTGTGTTATCAATATATCATTATAGAGCTGTTGTTAAACTTTATATAGTTAAATGTTTTGTATACATGTACTTAGTTAGTATGCAGATTATAATTGTAAACTTGGCCAGAAAGGCTATAATTGTTAATGAGATACAAAAGGGTTTAGTGTAATCATATAATAAACAAATGAAGGATTCTATAATAATGCAAGAAGTAACAAATTAAAATCAGAAGTAGATAAAAATTTAATGATAGGCCTAAAACCAGTAACATTGTATAGTAAGTCAGGTCAGAAAGGTTAGGTAACGAAATTTGTAAAAAATACTAAATAGAATATAATGAGTTAGGAGAAGTTAATAATAATTGCTGATAGCAGATAAATAAATTCAATTTAAATAAAATCTCAAAATGCAATAGTGCAATGATACCTACAGGTAATGTTTTGTAACGGGAAAATAATACTTGTTAGAGTAAGTAGATTAAGAGGAAACGACAACAAAATGTATATAATTTAGTAACAAACAATATGTAAAAGTATAATAGAATATAATGTAAATTTAGTAAAGGAGTATTTTAATGAGTGCAAGAACATTGTATGATTATGGTTATAGGATTATACATAATATCCAATAAGAGAAGACAGAATGGATGCCAAGGACGACAAGAGATATAAAATTTGTTGATTCGATTATTGAATAATTATCCATGAACGAAGACGGATTAGTTTTGAGGCACTTAGAAAAAAATTTATAAAATTAAATTAAATAAATACAATTGTGAACAAAATTAAGTAATAAATAACCATAATGTGGTTCACTGACATTTGACAGTCTTATATAACCGAATAATAATAAACCTATACATCAAAATTTACGAAAACCTAAAGGAAGAACTCTACCAATAAAACTCAATATAATGAGTAATCATTAACTTAATTAATAATCCAATGTAGAGAAATAACTACCTGAATAAAGCTATATAATCCAGTATTATAAAGAACGAAAACAAAACACAAAATTATACTTGAACATCATCTTCCACAATTCAATAGAAAAAGCATAGTTGGACACGAAATACATTGAAACCCGTAACCAGAAGAATCGGACATTGGTGAACAAAAGGAGCGGCATTTCTGCATCATCCCAGGACCAAGACTTCAACTTTTATTTCGAACTTGGAGTGAAGACTGGCGAAGATTATTTCATCTGTATTCCGTTATTGACCAAACACTTCGAACGAGGTTAGCTGTACACGGTCTTACCAAGTAACAATGTCCAGGGGACGGTAAAACTCCACTTATTTTAAATAATATTTAATAAGAAATTAGTACTATATTGTAATACCTTGTAATCCTATTTATGCATTTTCTGACCTTACTAATAGTTAAAAGAACCTTCACACCCTGTGTTTAAAGAAATACCATAATAATTAAAATAATATATAACCCTGAATCCGATCGATAATCGATTACTTCTAATACGATCGACTTTTGTATCTCCGTAAAGGAAGAACTTTGTTGTCAAGAAATAAAAAATCATAATAAAGAATCATTTCAGAATTTAACGATATCTTATCATTTATATAATATTTAGTGCAGTATGAACAAGTTATAATATAAGTAGAGAGTGTAACGTAGGAATTATTGTACGTGGATAACTAACCTACAATTTTCAGCTGATTGTGAACCACAGCGCTCGCTTGCGGACCGCTGTTGAATTAAAGAGAACGAGAAACAGATAAGGATTTTCTCTCCTCTCTCAAAACGCGGACTAGGCTTGAAGAATAAAATTAGAATTACTCACTATATCAACTGGTATTGAATGCTATTATTACCGAAGCACTAAATTAATACAGAATACTGAGGTATTCTTAGTATTTGATTAAGATCACCCTTTAGAAGATATTATTTATTCACCAATAATCGAACATTGCGGTTCTATAAGAGAACCCAATCCACACTTAATACATAAATTTAAATCACAACAACACAAATATAATTTGAAGAGTAACAAAGTACGTTATAAATTGGCGTTTCCAACGTGGAGCATATTTAAACATTATTATACCTTCGCCCACTGTGACGAAGAGGTACATTATAAATTGGTTTCCAACGTGGAGCATATTTAAACATTATTATACCTTCGCCCATTGTGACGAAGAGGTACATTATAAACTGGCACTCACAACAGTGGGGCTTAATTAGGAAAGCTCATCTAAGAGTATAATAAGAAGTAACACATACACACGTAAGAAAAGACGCGACATGCGTTACATTATAAATTGGCGAACCCAACAGTGGGGTTTTTAAACCTTCTCAAAGTTAATTAATAATGAACAATTTTCGTTACATTATAATATATATGTAAATTTGTCTTACAAGTACAATCGTGTGCAATTCCAAAATTTACATTCTATAAAGAGAATCATAGTATAACTAAATTTGGAAAAATAGCAGATATTTGAAGATTCCTTTCCATTGAATCAAGTTATAACTAATGATAATGTGATATATTTTATACTTACACTTAGGCTATTGTTTTTTATTAATGGTACCTATAATGCAATTTTTTATTTTTTTTATTCTTTTTATATAGCCTAAAGGTAAAGACCTGACGATGGTCTGTGACCGAAATCGATCGCTTTAAGAATATAAATAATAACATTATATGGTATCTTTAGGCTACATAAAAAGAATACAAAAAATAAAAAATTAAAAAATCAAGTTATAACATTATACTTCACATTACAAACTATTATTAAGAGGGGACGTTGAAATTAGGATTGTCAAGGATTATATTTTTAAATAAAAAAAATACACAATGCACTGAATATAAAAAAATAGTTTTTATAATATTTTTGAGATACAAAATTCATTTTGATATTGTTTAATTATATTTTCGAATTCACGTTTAAGATCACATTGTCTAAATGAAAGCGCCCATGCTTTTATTATCAGTGATAGTAAATGTAGACCAAATAGTATCAGTTATAGATCTTTTTTATTGAAGATTGATTTAAACATGGTATAATATCATGCTGATACTTAATGTTACAAAAATGTTTGACTAATAAACATTATTTTCATTTGTTGTTAATGTATTTGGTATAAGATAATTTATTTTATCCTTTTTAGTACAGTGATCATTTTATTAATTTTAAATAAAAGCGTTTAAACAAATTTTTTTAATTCTTTTAAGTTCACACTTTTTAGTAAAATTTTATAGATAAATTACATATTGAAAAGAGAATGATACATAAACAATAAACAATTATTTATGAAATAGATAGATAAATTGCTTTTTATTGTATAAAATATACATAATTAAATGATCACAGTAATTTTACAATTGCATTCGTACATTGCAGTGTGTTTACAACACATTAGTATTTACAAGATTAAATAAAAATTAATATAATTACAATAGTTTACAATATCGTTGTTATCATATACTGTATGTTTTAACATTTATCTTGGATGGTGTGATCGCATTCTGTCCATTTCAGCTAATGCAACATTATTACACGGTTTTTTCCGAGAAGTTTTGTGTTATCTATTTCTTCAATTTGAAGTCCTTTTAAAGATTTGACTCTACTAAGAGTGACATACGCCTGTCCTTCTGCAAACATTTTTGGTCCCAAATAAACAACCGCATGATCTACAGTACTGCCTTGCATCCTGTGCATTGTTGAAGCCCATGACAAGACCATTGGCAGCAGTCTTCTTTTAACAGTGCCATAACTGAATTTTGCAGGAAATTGGATAGACATTGGATCAATTTTATGTATTTCACCTTGGCCAAAGTCCACACGAACTGATGGTATGTCTGTTCATACACTTGTGCCCGACGAAAATATGGCCATATAATTTCGGTGATAAATCCAATCGCACCATTAACAAGATCTTTATTAAGATCTATGTTTGAACGTAACATAATTTTAGCTCCTACAAAAATTTCCAACTCTTTTGCCATACCTCCTGTTTTATTAATATCAGTCGGGATGATATTATCCAAATTATTATCCTCCATGATCCGACTGGCATCCACCAGTATATCTTGAGCTTTTATTACATTCATGGTGATGCCTTTGCTTTTGAAATGGTTAATTACTACCTGATTATGTTTGAATACTTACTCATTTGTAGGATAGATTCTTAGAGCTATGTCTATTGAAAATTCACCAATCGCTTCATCACTGACTTTTTTTATTAATATCGCAATATGTTCAGCTGTAAGTTTTCCAATTCTCAAAGCGTTGAGAATAAAAGTTGTATCTCCTTGTTGTCTCATATTCTCAGTAAGTTCAACTAGAGTAAACAATAGCCACAAATGTGTTGCCGGTGCTAGATGGAGAGGCTGGTGGAATACTTGACTTCTTCTGACAGGTGGTAGCTGCATTAGATCACCAAATAATATAACATTGATACCCCCGACAAACTCATCGCAATTCTTTAATTGCTTTAATCTTGAATCAATCATGCATAGCATTTCGTAAGGTACCATAGATATTTCATCTATGAATATAAATTCAACATCTTTCCACTGCAGACGCATTTGTCTTAAGTAAAGTCCAGTCAAAAGGGACAGTTGTAAAATTCTTCCATCTTTTTGAATGGGTAGCTTTAAAGTGCTGTGTAATGTAGAGCCTCCAATTGTGCTGATACTCCAGTTAGTGCACATACCTTTACAGCATGTTTTCCATAACATCGATTTACCTGAGTTTTAAGAAGATGTAATGTGAAACTCTTTCCTGTTCCTGCAATTCCTGTAATGAATAATCTAATGCGATCTTTATTGCTGTTCATGATTTGGCCGTGGATGTTTCGTATAATAAATGAAAACACTTCTCTTTGTCCAACATTCACTGCTCGTTGTGCTTGTTGGAATTCATCTTGATTCATTGGTAGATGTAATATTTCTTCATCATTATCAGAATCTGTAGAAACAGGCTCTTCATTAAGTATCTCGAATGTATGTACTTGATTCATTGCATTCTCGAGTTGTTGGTCTCGTTTTCTAAACAACTGCATATGTTCGTTCATCTGTTTCATTTGTTATTTTCAAGCCATAAATGCTTCTTTTGAATTACTGTAGTCTGCAAGCAATTCTCTTTCAACACGATAAGGTAAGTATTGCAGAAGCATACTGTAATAGTAATTTTCTGGATCATTTGATGCCTTGAAGTAAGATACCCTCACAACTGCTGGTTTACTTCTTATCAACATTTTACTATTGTCACTTGTTATAATGAATCGATTTCTAGTTTGTACAACCTCATTTTCAAATTGGTCAATGAATTCTTCATTATCATCTTGTTTTTTATTGTAATGTGGTTCAAATCGCATTGCGAAATCGAGCAAACTCATGTTTTGAAAGTCGTACTCATCACGTTCAACATGCCGTTTCTCGTATCGCTCAAAGATATTTGCACAATATCTGATACCCCTGCCTCAAGCATCAAATTTCAAAACCTTGTATCGCTGTTCAGGTTTTCGTGTATTGAGAAATATGCATTTTCTGGAGCTTTCTCGTAAGTGAAGATGACACAATCTAAATACGCATTCACATGCAGATACTTGTCTCTTTCCTGCAATATTCTCATACATATTTTGAACAACCTACGAGAAGTATCATTTTCTTCACGCTGTATTTCTCTAATTGCTTGGGCAATACCTGGACTCAGCTCTGTTGGCTCAGATTTCGATAAATATTTACCAATGTAGTAAGCTATTGCCTCATTTGAACCACATGGTTGTATATCCATATTCCCTTTCCACATTTTTAGTAAAATGGGATTGTAATTATTAATCCATATATCTTTCTTATGACGCTTCAACAAACATATTCGTCCTCCACTGCGAATAAAATCATCCAATGAATGAGCAACAATTTTAGTTTTTGCACACTCCTGACGAGGAAAACTGAATCTGCATGTTGTATTATTCTTTTTACATGTGATTGTATGTAGATGAATTTGACACTTCTTTACTAATTCGTGTAAATCTGACTCCTCTGATGGTAATTCACAAGAGCAAATTTCATCTATTCGACGTAAACCCTCTTCTGAATCGAATGAAGGATGATTTTCAACCCACAAGATGAGGACTGCCTCGATTTTGAAATTCAATCCGCCACCAAAAGTCTACTACTTTGCCTCCAAACACATCACAGTTACTTCTCAAAAATGTCATGAGTGCATTGACACGAAGCATAAAATGTCGAGAGACGATAACAGGATATTTTTCGATCAAACGTTGTGTTTCATGTATATCAAGATCATTTGGATCTACATTTGGCCTTCTATCTGCAATCAATAGTGCTTTTCTCATATCTAACCAATGTAAATCATTGCAATTGTTATGAAATAATGTGGTGGGCCGATGCATTTTATCATTGCAATCAATTCATACAAAGCTGTTCGCCAGTAAGCTGCAGTACCTCTTAAGTTTTTCAAGTACAAATGTACGTCTTCAACCATTCCATTTTCATCTTCAATCTTTTTTCCACAAGCTGAAATAGTGGCCCTTACACGTTCATTTTCGAACATGGATAATGCATAGAAAAGATAATCATTTCTTTGAAATCTTGTATCTTTTCCAAGAATCCTGAATGGAAAGTAATCTAAATGACTAATTTATTTTTACTCGTCTTGAAGTTTCTCTCAACCCATTGATTCCAAATGGGAATAGATAAAACCAACTGAATTCTTCTGCTCTCAGTTCATGGTGAACATTTACAATGTTGTTTTTTTGTTTTTCGAACAATCTTATTCAATTCATCTGATAATTCATATCGCTGTTCAACGTCCGGTTCTCTAAAATCAATTTGAGCCATAACACTTGTTTGTACAGATACGTGTTCTGTTTGTTCTGAGGGCGCATCCACAGCTATCGAACATGTATTTTATTCTTCTCTTTCCTCTTCTTCTCTTACACATTCCCAGACAGGGTCATATTTTATATTAACCTTTATATAATTTATCGTAAATTCTTGATTTTGTGAACCTGTTGATTGCTTACACACACGTTTGCAAGTTCTGCAAGTGTATCGCATTCAATTATACACGCTCTTCCAAGATCTTGTATTACACTCTCACCGTTTGGACCACAAGAATGTAAATCAGTAAGATAAAATTTGTTGTTATAATGCATTACTGCAAGAGATTTTGATGATGCAATTAAAATTCCAGCTTGATGATAATTGAATAATGTACGTAATGCTTCATTCAGCATTATTCCAAAACCATTTTGATTTTTATCATCTTGTACGTTCCCAAAAATATTAGTGTTATTAATATATTCTATAGAAAAATTCATGTCATACACGATCAAATCTTTTTTAATGACGCCAAAGTTATGCACGTCCAAGTACCCATCTTTGCTGATAGGAGAAGCATTCGGATTATTTGCTGTTAGCATTATAATTTCTTTATAAATTTGATCTCCTTGAAACATGTTCACATCTAGAGTATTTGTAGACCACTGTTTTGATGGATATATATTGTTACAACACAAATAAGCCACCCCAATACCAGGGATATAAAAGATGAATCAACAATATAAAAAGTAATTCGTATAATATAAAATGTTTAAACTAATGAAAATAAAATGACAATGACGCAACAAACGACGACATGACCTAACCCAAGTGATTGACCAAATAAAAGGAAACAAAAGGAGAAGGGGGAAAATGAAACCAAATACGAAAGTGATTGACCAAATACTACCAAATAAAATATAATCAAATGAGAAAGTGGAAAACCAAAATAAAATGAAATTAAAACGAAATAAGATGAAGGAAAAGAAGAAGGAAAATGGAAATGAAACAAACCAAGTATAAAGGGAAATAAAATGAAATCAAATGATAAGACACAAACAAAAGATATAGAATAAAAGAAGGAGAAATGGTACACTTAAATATGATATTGGAAGCGAAACCAATAACTAACCAATGTAAAAAATAAGTATTATTATTGACTAAATGATAGATGTAAATGATAACTGATAAAACCCGATAAATAAAAGTACACTAACCCAAGAATTAGAGTTATATGTAATAAAGAACTCTATAAAGACATGAACTTATTGATAGTATAAATAACAATTTTAAAGAGAGAGATAGTGAGATGGTGAGAAAATAAAATAACTAAGTGACAAAGAGAAAGTAATGGTAGGGATTACCCACTAATAAACACTAGTAAATCAGTGATAAACACTAAATGGTTTAGAAGTGAATGTTATTAATAAATAAGAATATTGTAAATGATAGTATTAGGAAATATAGTGATAGATAAAAAACGCTTAGTAAATCAGTGATACACACTAAACGATTTAATGGTGAACAAATAAGAATTTTGTTAATGATAGTAATTAAAGATAGTATTAAGATTAAATATAAATGAAGGATACAATGTTATTCAGGGGAGGAAGCCCACAGAATGTCAACAGTTAGTGTTACCATGGGTAGAAGGTAGAGATTATTTAAGAAATAATATAGTAAAGAAATTAAAAACAAAATCAATAAACACCCCATGTTATAAGGGATAATCAATTAAGTAAGTTTGAATGGTGTGATGATGTGTTATCACCCAAAAGATAATAAAGAATGAAATGAATTGTAAACAAACATTACCTAACAAACTGTTAAAAAATTGTTCAATTAAATTTATGAATAGGATATGGCTGAAGGAGTTATACAGACCATAGGCCTAGATGTTATGTTTTATGTAATAAAGAATAGTAAGTAATAGCCATATTGTTAACAAGGGCAAAATAGATAAATAAGAAGGTAAATCAATACAGATCAAATAACACTGGAAAATCAGTTAGGAAATAATTAACAAGCCATGATGTAGAAAATAATGGTAACGTACAATTAGTATAAAAACAGATTCAAAACACATCAACAAATAAACAAATTAATTATAATCACAAAACAAAACACATTAGGGTAAAATAAGATGTAATTTGTATAAGATCAGAAAATCAATGGCTACTTAGGCCTATGAAATGCCTAACTGTCAAAAACAAATAACTACAAATTGTAAAAAATTAACAAAGAAATTAGCAAATCCAAGGCGAGTAACTAGCCAAGGATAATTTGTGAATCATATTAAAAGAAAAATGTTAGAATAAGGACTTAAAATAAAAAAGAAATTTAATTAACAAATATTAACATAACTGTACAAACATTAATACATTAGAGAACCCAACCTTATGGGATGTCAAAATAATCTTTGAAGGGAAATACAAACAGTAGTGATAATATTTAATACATAGGAAGGAAGACGGAAGAATAAAAGCAATCAGAAGATATACAGTAATTTTGAATAAAAATTCAAAATTGATAACAATGGTTATAAAGTCATGATCAACCAATCAGAATTTATTCGTAACCATGACAACAGACCGTTGGTTACGATTTTTCCGTTAAATCATAGTATTCAATAAGTGACGCTCTTCCAGAATAGACGCCAGGCTGTGAATGACCTAAATTTTAATCTAAAATGTATAAAAAGTAATCAACATTCAAAAAGATGGAAACGTAAGCAGCAGACGAGGAACGAGAACATTTAACTGATGCCAAGGACCAATTTAAATAAAATTTAAATGAATAAATTGCTACAACTAACATGAAAAAGATGCCAGAAGCCCCAGATAATTGAAAATTGACTACGATTGAAGCCCTATTCCATTTCACCTGAACGACTGTTTACATCAAGTCTACTGATTTGATAAGTATTATTAAATTACCCGAATTTCAGAAATAAACTCACTTTAAATATTTCTCACAGTCATCTGAACTCTCACTATAAACTGAATATAATTTCTTTCAAAGATTAAGTAAAAAAAAGAAAACGCTGAAAATTTATTAACTAAGAAAATAACCTGTTGTTAAATTGCGAACTTTTGAAACACACTTTACTACACTGCATGAACAAATTATAGCTACACATTATATTATTTAAGTACAAATAATGTAAGGTAGTGTACTTTTTATTGTAATCATTATTAATATTTTTCTTGTAATCACAAGAACCCCAGACTTTGAATGAAAATAATTGTAAACAAACAACACAGTCGCCATATTTGACTGTATAATCCGTTCAAAATCGATCTTCGCCAAACCCTAGAGAGAGAGTAGACTCATATTAATTGTCGGTGCAAATTTGTTGAATAACCAAATATAATTTTAATGTAAAACTGAATAATTACCAATCACAAATTAAAGAAACTAGTACAGAGTGTAACCATTGTTTTTATTTCATAGGGAAGTGTATTGTATATATATTGTGTATTGTATAGCAGAAGAGCGAGAATGACAGCAAGCACTCACGTCACAAATCCGGCGAACTAACTGCTCGATTAAGAAGGTCGAACGAAGGCGGGAGTAAAATTTGAATGCTCCAGGCCGTCATAGCTAAGAACACCTGTTACCACACTTTTTATTAATTTAATTGTTTTAAATAAACAATTTGGCGCCACCCAGGATTTATAAACCCCTATTGAACAACAGGTAAGGTTTCCACTCGCGTTGTACTTGTAATTGAAGGATCGCTACGGATATCGTTAGCGCAAAACATTGAAGTAACGACACCAGTGTGAGGCGAACACGCAACATATACACTTTTAAAGAACACGAACAGAACTAGTTGTTACAGACTGGCTTCCATCGCGGGCTTAAACAAGACGGACGCTAGGGATAAGGCGTTACAGATTGGCGACCAACTAGTGAGGCTAGAACTGAAGACTAGTGGCGATTACGGGAAAATATGCAACATTCTATGGTTACAAGGTATAAAGCTAAGCAGGGAACTGAAGATAACAAGGGAGAGGAAATGGAAATGATGGAAGAAATAATCGAGGAAACGATCGAAGAGGATACCCAAGAGGACCAACCAGAAAACCCAAACCAACCAGAACCGCAAATGGAAGTAATAGTCGGCGACCAACCAAACAAATCAACCGAAGGGCAGAAGATGGATAACATGATGAAAATAATGATGGAGCAATTTGGACAGATCAAGGAAAATAATAAGAAAACGAATGAAAAAATAGACCAAATCCAGGAAGATAATAAGAAAATACATGAAAAATTGGACAGAAACAATGAAGAATTAAACAAAAAACTCGATGAAAAAATAGACCAGATGGAGGAGAAAATAAGGGAAGATATAGAGACCTTGAACAATAAAATCGAAGATGATAATGAGACACTAAAACAACAAATCAATGAGAAAATGGAGGAACACAGTAATACCTTAAGGAAGGACCAAAAAGCTTTACAACAGCGATTGACGGAGGTCATCCAAAGAAGTAATGAAGAACTGAAGGAAGAATTAAGATACATACTAATAGGGCATCGTGAAGAAGTCAAGCAGACAAAAACGGGGATGAATAAGAAATGGGAAGAAACAAATTATCCAGCAGATCAACTTCAGGAAACAATAGATAGTGGTTTCACACCATTGAATGAAACACTAGACAACACTTCTGACGGTATCAATGAAGAAATAAAGAATGCAGAAGAATCAGGTGTATTGTTGCCTGGGAATAAAGATAACAAAAACAATGAGAAAATTAAGCACATAAAAACCAACTGTAGAGGAGTAAAGAAGAATCGAATAATTAAGAAGATTAAGAAAACAAAGGAAATAGGAAAAATATATAAAAAGAAACTAATAAAAACAAGAGAAGAATTGGAGATGATGAAGCATGGACTAATTGATGTGTTTCATTTACCAATTACCGACCAAAGCAAATTAATGAAATATAAAGATTGTAGGAGGACCTTAAAAGAAATTATAGAGGGAATTCACAACAAACCAGTGGACGAAAACTTCAGCAAATTGATAAGAAAATGGAAATTACCCAAAATTGAAGGGACTCACAACAAAATAGTGTGTCACAAATTAAGAAGGTCTCTAAAGCACTTGAGTACACCAGAAGTGGAGATGCAGAATAAAAAATTAGTGATGACATTAATGAGAGAGGTACAATTAACTTCTTTGATTAATGAAACACATAATAAAATGATAGAAGCAGTCATGGATACCAATGAACACATGGTATTAGAAGAATTATGGTACAAGGTAGAAGAGACTGATATCACATGAACGGAAATAGTTCTACACACCAAGGTTATCCGAACCACAAGTGCAGAGGAAATGATGGGCCACGGGTAAACTAAGTGCAAATAAACGCCAAGAAATGGGACTGATTTTCAGGGTAATGACCAAGCAAACCAATGGAAAGGAAGGAGCATTAAATTAATTAAACCAATTAAGAATAACCAAAACAAAAAACATAAATGATATTTAAAGAAAAAACTTAAGAATAATTGACAAGAAATGACTAAATGACCAAGACAAATTGAATGAGAAGAGCTATCAAACCATAATAAATAAGTGTACGAATTGTCCAGAATAAATGTAGAAAACCAAACATTTGAAGGAGAAAAGGAGAAGATCGCCAAAGTGTATTACATATTAAAGGATAGGAAGGACCTGGAAGAAATCGTAAGCAAAATAGTGCTACGGCAGAAGCAAGATACAAAAATATTAAACATACGAAGGAGACTGTTGGAATCTGAGGAAATTATAAATAACTTATTGCCTACACAAAGAAATACTATTCATTAAAACAAACAAGAATCAAGGAACATGGAAACTAGTAGTTCCAAATTCTCTAGAAAACAAAATAATTAAAGACTACCATGTCAGATACGGACACATGGGAACATTAAAAATGGTAAAAGCGTTAGAGGAAGAACTATTCATTAAAGGTATAACTAGAAAGGTAAATAAAAACATTAAAACCTGCACAATATGTCAGATGGTCAAAACAAATAACGAGAGAAAAGATGGAATGATGATACCCATCACTTCAAACGCCAAACTGGAAAAAGTGTTTCTCGACATATGTGGACCATTCCCATGTAGCAGAGGGAGACATAGATTCAAGTTCATAGTGATTCTATTGGACCATTACACCAAGTACACCAAGTTATATGCTATAAACAGAGCAACAACAAAGAAAATATTAGACATCATAAAAAATAAATACATTACAGAAATAGGAAAACCATACATGATTATAACAGACCACGGAACACAATTCAAAGGGAAAAAGTGGAGAGATGAATTATTAAAATTAAACGTAAAAACATATAAAACATCCGTATACCACCCTAGCAGTAATCCTGCAGAAAGAGTGTTAAGAGAGGTGGGACGTATTTTAAGAACGTACTGCTATGATAATCAAAAGGAATGGAAGAAATATTTAACTTCAACCGAAGAATTTTTGAATATAAGTTACCACCATTTTATTGAGAACACCCCATATTTAATGATGTTTGGAAGAAAACCACATAGAGAGATACAGGAATTAATAGACTTCCCAACCAACCCAGAAGACCCATATGATGAAAACAAATGTTACAGCCGAATCATGGAGAAAATCGAGAAACAAAAAGCAAAGTATTCTCAAAACCAACCTAAAATAATTAAATATAACGAAGGAGAAAGGGTATTAATCAAAAACCGTGAACTACCCGGTACACTTGAAGGTATAGCCAAGAAACTGTTATTATTATACATAGGACCCTATGTCATCACCAAGGACAATGGTAACAATACATACAAAATAAGCAATATAACAACAAAAAAGATAAAAGGAGTGTATAATCAAGTTTCTATAAAAACGTTTTACGAGGAAAAATAAACCATAATAAACAAACAAAGAATTACAAAATTCAAAAGATGTAAGATCAGCTTACAACAATATTTCGATGACATATGAGGTATATTATAAAATATAAAATAAAGGAATAAGTTACAAAAATTCCTACAAAGTAAATCACCTTACAATAATGTATAAATAACATAAAGTAAAAAGAAAAAAAATATATATGTGTAAAATGAAGGAATCAGCTACAAAAAATTCCTATAAAATAAGAACAACAAACTTACAAAAATTATTCAGAAAAATATTTAAAACAAAACAAAATAAACAAAAATAAAATCAAGCAAGAACTGCTAAGACAAATACCTAAAAACTTACAAAGAATATAAAGTATTCAGAAAAAAAAAATGTGTATAAAGCAAATATACAGCAAATGGCTAAAGCAAAATAATGGTAATCAACCAAGAAAAAGAAAAAAAGATGTCCAAGACAATTAAAATGATCACAAGAAGAAAAGCAAAACAAACAAATGAAAAGTTACAAATAATGAAATTAACAACTAAATAAATAAAAAACAATCAACTGTATGAGTAGATAACAGTATATAGCAAAGGTACAGCGGAAGGAAGAATGAGTAAAAGGTTAAAATGATCGAAAAAAACCACGAAGTGGACAATCCCAAAAAATATTATTATTATTAATGTAAGTCACAAGATGACAAAAAAGGTATTTAAGATTGACTGAGAATAGGTCCAGCAATCAAAATAACTGAGCAGAGATGATGTTCCTCTGGTCTCAGAAAAATGGGTAGTAAAGGAAAAAACCAGCTACTAAAAGTTAGAGAAAAAATGATATAAAAGGGAGAACGTACTAATGGAAATAAATAAAAACAGATCTAAATAAAAAGGAATAGGACAAGTAAGAATAGAAATAAGAAGGAAGAAATAAACAAGAAAGAAAGGAAAAAATGATATATAACTGATAATTTCATAAAAAACTATGCTAGTGTTTTACCAAAATGATCAATTTTGAAGGAGAGGCATTATGTTACAACACAAATAAGCCACCCCAATACCAGGGATAAAAAAGATGAATCAACAATATAAAAAGTAATTCGTATAATATAAAATGTTTAAACTAATGAAAATAAAATGACAATGACACGACAAACGACGACATGACCTAACCCAAGTGATTGACCAAATAAAAGGAAACAAAAGGAGACGGGGAAAAACGAAACCAAATAAGAAAGTGATTGACCAAATACTACCAAATAAAATACAGTAAACCCTCGATTTAACGGACTAATTGGGGCTGAGGGGTGTCCGTAAAATCGAAAGTCTGTTAAATCGCAAATTTTGTTTTTTGAGGATATATTTAAATCAAATAGGCCTATAACACTTGAAATTTTAATACTATTAATATCATGCAAATACCGTATTGTTCCAAATACAAGCCGCACTTTTTCTCCTAAAAACATGGTCGCTAATTTGGCATGCGGCTTGCATTCACGCGCTAACAAAATTCGAAGTTATACCTGACTTCTGTCGGGACGAACGCTTTTCGTATCTATGAGTTGTTTACTGCCTAAGCAACAGCAGTTTCCCTGACTGTAGTTAACTCTGGCGTTATGATTTATGACTACAACCTAATGTTTTAACAGCAAACTGAAGAAAGAATAGGAAGATAAAGTGTAAGTGCGTGCGCACACGCGCGTGTTCGCACCCTTCTGTAGGCAGCAAGACAAAGGATGAGTAGAGGGGTGTGAGTAACATGTTTCTAAATAACGGGTAAACTACCAGTGTGGTTTTCTATTGTAACAGCGACAACATCGCTTATCTGTACTTTGTTTTCATTCGGCGTTTTTGTAGTGCGTTTGCGGTATGAGTGATATTGTGGAGACTAAAGGCACGCAGTCAAATCAAATTTAACGTAACCCGTACAATGCGAATTATAAATTAATTGTGATACAAAATGTAGAAAAAACACACAATCGCGAAGCCGCAAGGAAATTTGATATTGATGAATCCTATATTCGACGATGGAGAAAACAGAAGGAACGACTTTTACATGCGAATACTGCGCGACGAGCATTCGCGTGACCTCAAGTTGGGCGTTTTGTAGCAGTAGAGTCCAGCATCTGTTAATACATATGGCTTTTAAGAAGGCAAGGACTCCCTGACACTAGACATGTTTTAAAATTAAAAGCTTTAGAAATCGCAGAAGAATTAAAAGTTTCCGGTTTCAAAGCCAGCTTGGGGTGTAAAAGACGAATGATGCGGTGAAATGGATTTGCGCTTAAATGACGTACATCACTCGCGCTAAAACTACCGAGTGACTACGAAGAAAAACTCCTACAGAATCAGCGGTTTGTCATTCATTTATGCAAGAAGCATAATTATTCACTTGAACACATGGGAAATGCCGATGAAACGCCCGTATTTTTTATTTACGTATATTTAATGTGGACCAAAAGAGAACCAAATCTGTAACAGTAAAGATTACGGGAAATGAAAAGTTACGTGCCACTGTAATGCTTGCTGTATTAGCTGATGGACGAAAATTTCACAATGAAATAAAATGCATATCAGTGTATATTGTTCAGTGTTAGTCGTTGTGATGTCTTCCACTGAACGTGTGCGACGCCTGCATCAACGACAACGCAAAGACAGGGATCGTGAAGAATTAAATGAATTCTTGATGAATACTCCGTTCTCATCAAATACAATTGAAGATGAGAAAATTTGCGTGTTTCGAAACAAGAAGAAAAGAAACGAAAGAATCCTCCGATAGCCAAGCAATATCGCCAGAACAGGAGAGTCTGCAGTTTATGCACATTATGCTGTACGTTTCAAAAGCCTGTAACGAGCAGAAAATTTTAAAAATTTTTAAATTTTCACCTCGGCAGAGTACGTTCACACGAGGCAGTGTCAACGACTTATGGTGGAGCAATAAATAAGGAGTAATGAGAAGGTGTCAGTGAAGCGTTGCTGACTTGACAATAGAAACACATTAAGTTCAATCCAACTATAGAATTTGGTGGCGTAAGATGACAGGGAAAGTTTCGTCCAGAATTATTGCTCTCCGCAGCTGTAACAAAGTAAGTAAGGATATTCACACCCGTACCGAGAATTGTAGCAGATGTTGACCATGTTACGTCAGTAGACGATAAACGACAAAAACGAGTGAGACTCCATACTACAATGAAACGGATGCGCTGCACCTTAAGAAACAATACTGGAAGATAGGCTGACAAAGACTACAGTCATGTTACGCAGCTGGAGGTATCGTCTAATTGACAGACAAGAATTTACGAAGGGAAAGTTGGGGTGACTTCAACGACCAGCAGATGTTCGAAATTAGTAATAGCCAGAAAAAAGGGGTTAGAGCATAGAACAATACGCCAGGGAGACTGTAAGTACAGATAATGGGAATCTATAGAAACGCAGAGTTTACTCAGACACTAGGCTGATAGACAAGTGTTTAATAGCCGTAGTTTCTTCGAAGCGGGTCAACGATCGTCAGGGCAGAAATCAGGGAGACCTAAGGACCTATCAGAGGCCTTCAGCCAGCGAGAAATTTGATGGTAAGGGGTGTTTCCATAGCAACTGAAACGAGGAACCTATCGGAAGAACTATGACGTAGAATCTTGACATGGTGGGACAGTATTTTCCAAGAAAATCAAAAACTGACCAATCTCGAAATGAAGTAGGCGTGAAGCGCGCCAGAGACAAAATTTTGAGTACGGACGAATTAATAAAAACTATCTGCCCAAGACAGAGGGAGTCAGTGATACTCAATTTTTAGACAGTCTACACTCAATTTTTGAAACAGTTATACTAAAGTTTTACAGTCAGAATTTTCAGACAGTTTACATTCAAAATATCAAGTAGTTTAACTTCAAGTGCGAGAGACGGTATATCATAAACTTTCAATTGTTTACTCAAATCATTCGGAGTTAGTAATTATTCAAAGTTCAGAAGAGTACATTAAACGGCGGAATGCTAACTCGAGTTCGGAAGTTAGATCGGTAACAAGTAACTTAAAAGACTTAATAATACATTCATATCGCGGTAGTGATACTTTACCGATGTGCGCAGTAACGGACTTAGTAAAGTTTACACCAAGTGAACAATCAGACCGTTACACCAACAGACAGCATCACTTAACGATATACAAATTATTTGAACTTAATATTGTGTATCAACAACATAATGAACACGAAACATTAAACAAACTAATAAATTATATGAACGTTTAATGAAGCAGCGACAAATGAAACTAGACATGTATATTGACATTAAAACGCACTCACAGCATACACAATATGTGAAACATGCATGATGAACACTGAACTTCAATTATTCACATATACAAACGCCTACGCGAGTGATCCGAAGAATAAGTATTAAGTGATAGTGATAAAGCAGCTTACGACGGAATGTGTCAACGAGCCATTTTCATCACCAGAACGAGACTTCGTCAACAACTAATGGATATTCAATAACCAAGTAACCATTATTATAATTATTTCTAATTAGTAACTTCTACTGACCTGGTTTCTTTCAAAGAATTCACACCTGAGAAAATTATTAAGAAAAGTAATGAATAAATCTGAATAAAGTAGTTAATGAACGTATAAACGAAAGCTTATTTGGGACTTAATGAACGCATTAAATAAGTAGAATATTGAATTGTAATATCATTTGATTTATATATGTATGTATGTTTTCTTTGTTTTTCAGCATATATTGAGATATGTCTTTGTTTATTATAAAATATGTATGTATTTCAGGTACAGCGACGTAACCTATGTACTATTATAATATGTTACGAGTGATAATTAAACTAGTATTTTAGTTGATCATAATATGCGTTCATTATTACCAATGCAACCCAAATATTAACCTATAGTTTGAAGGAATACAAATAGATTTTAAGAGTTTCTTGTGTTCAATTAAATAAATGAATCAATGACTACCATCTATTAAATGATATCACGTATGTGTTGATGAGCATAGATAGTCAGAGTCATAAATAAGATTCAATTATACACATATATCGTGAGAGATAGGTAAATTTATATATTTAATAATTAATCTATTGTGCAATCAATACGCATATAAAATGACTTTTATAAATGGCGTCCAACTTAAGGGCTAGATACATTTGAGAAATTATTAAATTTACATATATAATAATTAACCCATTTAATTGACATTATATAAATGGCGCTTCCAACGCGTAGCATAATAGATTTATAATTCATTTATTGATTTATAAATGGCGCCCATCCGCACGGCATGATACGTATTAACAAAGATTGTTAACACGTACAGCTTAGGTAAAGAACAGGCAGTAGAAGTAGTAGACAAAGTAGTGTCATAGAAGTAGAAGTAAGATAAGTGTTATTAGTGTAAGTCAGTTTGAATGATTACGCGTAGTAGGGCAAAAATGGCGAGCAATTCAGACAGTGTAGAATTTGACATTAATAACCAATTAGGCGCAGTAAATACAGAGGACAATACTACACCTAGTGAACCAAGTAGTGTGGTAGAGAGTCCAGAAGATAGGGCGCGAGGACAGACATCAAAACCAGAAGATGGAACTCTACAAATGTTGATGGAGTTTATGCGTCAACAGAGAGAGAAACAAGAAGAAAGTAATAAATTACTTAGTGAAAAACTAGAGAAACAAGAAGAGAAACAAGAAGAACGATACAAGAAACAAGAAGAAAGTAACAAATTACTTAGTGAAAAACTCGACCAGCATAAGGAAGAGATGACACAAATAAGGTCCGAGATACGTGGATACACGAATGCCTTGAAAGCGGACAGTAACGAAGCTCAGAAGAAGCAAGAAGAAGTGGTGAATGAGAATTACGAAGACGTACGGAAAGTACAAGATACTGATAACACTGTCGATCTTACAGATGTATCAGGTATCAAGAAATTATCAACTGTGGGATCTAATGCGAATGTCATTAGCAAGCCAAGGAAGAAGTGGATTAAGAAGAGAAATGACTTTGTTTCTCGATATCTGGCGATATCGGAGGAGGATCCAGACATGGATAGAGATTATAAAAATCTATTACTACTACCAAGTAGAAGACACAAAAAGTACAAATTAATTAACACGGGAAGAGGTACTGCATCAGTGAATCCTATGATGAAGTATCCAGCCTGTAAAATAAGCATGGATCGGCGAAGTAGTCGAGCTGCATCAATAAGAAGCATGGAGGGAAAGTTTAAAGTTGAAACGAATACCACATGTTATAAAGCTGAAAACCAGTTCACGCAAGCCATGGATGACGTAAAGCGAAAGGACATACAAGATCCGTACGCATATTCATCATGGACAAGGAACGTTATGAGGAAAAGGAGAGGAAAGAATTTCAACAAACTACTTAAAAATGTTGTAAGGAATCGTGATAGTACTGAGAGGAGAGTACGAGCACTCGAAGTAAGACTTCTTAGAAACTTAAGAAATAAAACTTTGTTATGTAAGTACAGGAGGGGTGAACTAATTGTCGAACAACAATGTTGTACGCAGGCCTGGAAACGACGACATAAACAGACCGGTGCGTGTTTACTTAGAGAAAGTTATTGGAGAAAACGGCAAAAAATGCTCAATGTGTATGTGAACGATAGCGATACAGCTACGAGGGGTTGCCTGAGGCAAGGCAAGCTGTGTAAAGTGTATATACCTAAGAGGGGTCGACGCAAAGAAGGGTGCGACACATTTCTCACTCACTTACATAGAAAGAGACAGAGAAGGGTCGTAAATCTTCAAAGTGTAAGTACGACACATCGTACCAGCGTAACGGGAACGACCGACCGGATATTAGGAAAACATGTGACGCAAACCCCTAGGTCAAACACCTTACTGTTTACAAACAAAACCACGTGCGTTAGTGACAGCACAATATTGATGGGACATACAAATATGTCATCATAAATATAACTTGCGAATAAATAAATGAAACGTATTTGGAAGGTGAACTTCAGAATATTTGAAAATGTAATGATTAAATCTGAAAACATTGAATAAAATACATTAAATACATTGGTTATATGAAAATGCATAAACCAAAGATGGTAATTAGTGATGAATATTGATGAATGAAGAGTGGGAGATTAATGGATAAAATAAAACGAAGCTACATGTGTACTCGTTGATTGCAATGATATAGTAATAAATTAAGTCTGTGGAAAATTTAATGCCAGACAATTGAAAAAATACTATGAATCAGAGAATTGAAGATGAAGGAAGTAGAAGAAATTGAAGAAGATGTCTTAAGAAGCTAGCAGATGCTGATGAATCAACTGCGTTAGGGTAATTGACGCGGTGATATCATTCAAGCTGGCTTAACCAAGAAAGTTATGTTCTTTAATTGTTGAAACATAACATAAAAATGTATTTAGTCAATTAAGCACTAATTAAATGTTAGATAATAAGATAAATTACCATTTAGTGTGACATTTTATAAAAATATTGCAGTGAATGCAAAGGACATTTAATTGCTATTATTTGATTTATATGGTAATAAGTTACAAGGACAAAGTGAAAATATCGGTATGGAGAACCATACATGACTTCCATATTCTAAGATTTATATTTAAAATCATTTTCAGCCAAACAGCCAGGCTGTGTCTTACCTGCCTTTTTATTGCTGTATTAAATGAAAAATATTATATTACATTAAAATGAAAAAATTATAATTTTATTGCCTGGCAACAAAATTATTTTATTTTTAACAATTACCATTGTTTCAAAAAGTTTAAATAAATTTTCAAGTACTTTACTCTTGTTAAAACGTAAAAGGTTGCAGGTAAACTACCCCTTCCCCTTAACCGATCTTCACCAAAATCGAAAGTCATTGAGACCTCTACAATTCAGGGACGTATGCAAAAAATTATTTGATTCTGTTTGAATTTGCGGCTGTTATCGTTTGCCATAGAAAATACGCTTGATAAAAAAACGTTGCAGGTAAACTACCCCTTCCCCTTAACCGATCTTCACCAAAAACAATAGGTCTTGAGTACTCTACAAATCAGGGCTGTATGCAAAACATTATTTGATTCTGTTTGAATTTGCGGCTGTTATCGTTTGCCATAGAAAATAAAACGTAAAAGGTTGCAGGTAAACTACCCCTTCCCCTTAACCGATCTTCACCAAAAACAATAGGTCTTGAGTACTCTACAAATCAGGACTGTATGCAAAACATTATTTGATTCTGTTTGAATTTGCGGCTGTTATCGTTTGCCATATAAAATACCCTTGTTAAAAAAACGTTGCAGGTAAACTACCCCTTTCCCTCAACCGATCTTCACCAAAAACAATAGGTCTTGAGAAATCTACAATTCAGGGCTGTATGCGAAACATTATTTGATTCTGTTCGAATTTGCGGCTGTTATCGTTTGCCAAAAAAAAAAAAAATTTCCCTTGATAAAAAAAACCGTTGCAGGTAAACTACCCCTTCCCCTCAACCGATGTTCACCAAAAACAAAAGGTCGCGAGTACTCTACAAATCAGGGCTGTATGCAAAAAATTATTTGATTCTGTTTGAATTTGCGGCAGTTGTCGTTTGCCATAGAAAATACGCATGATAAAAAACGTTGCTGGTAAACTACCCCTTCCCCTCAACCGATCTTCACCAAAAACAATAGGTCTTGAGTACTCTACAAATCAGGGCTGTATGCAGAAAATTATTTGATTCTGTTTGAATTTGCGGCTGTTATCGTTTGCCATAGAAAATACCCTTGTTAAAAAAACGTTGTAGGTAAACTACCCCTTTCCCTTAACCGATCTTCACCAAAAACAAAAGGTATTGAGAACTCTACAATTTAGGGCTGTATGCAAATAATCTTTTCATTCTGTTTGAATTTGCGGCTGTTATCGTTTGCCATAGGAAATACCCTTGTTAAAACATAAAACGTTACAGGTAAACTACCCCTTTCCCTTAACCGATCTTCACCAAAAACAATAGGTCTTGAGAACTCTACAATTCAGGGCTGTATGCGAAACATTATTTGATTCTGTTTGAATTTGCGGCTGTTATCGTTTGCCAAACAAACAAAATTACCCTTGCTAAAAAAAACCCGTTGCAGGTAAACTACCCCTTTCCCTCAACCGATCTTCACCAAAAACAATAGGTCGCGAGAACTCTGCAAAACCGGGCTGTATGCAAAAAATTATTTGATTCTGTTTGAATTTGCGGCAGTTATCGTTTGCCATAGAAAAAAAATCTACAGACAGACAGACACACAGACAGACAGACACACAGACAGACAGACACACAGACAGACAGACACACAGACAGACACACAGACACTTTTCGGAAAACGACTTTTTTTCATGTTTTGAGTGTAGTAGAATAAGAATCTGCAATAATCTCGAACACGATTTTTTTTGCCATCACCATACTTCCATTCCTTAAGGAATATGGAAGTAAAATATCGGTATGGAGAACCATACATGACTTCCATATTCTAAGATTTATATTTAAAATCATTTTCACCCAAACAGCCAGGCTGTGTCTTACCTGCCTTTTTATTGCTGTATTAAATGAAAAATATTATATTACATTAAAATGAAAAAATTATAATTTTATTGCCTGGCAACAAAATTATTTTATTTTTAACAATTACCATTGTTTCAAAAAGTTTAAATAAATTTTCAAGTACTTTACTCTTGTTAAAACGTAAAAGGTTGCAGGTAAACTACCCCTTCCCCTTAACCGATCTTCACCAAAATCGAAAGTCATTGAGACCTCTACAATTCAGGGACGTATGCTAAAAATTATTTGATTCTGTTTGAATTTGCGGCTGCTATCGTTTGCCATAGAAAATACGCTTGATAAAAAAACGTTGCAGGTAAACTACCCCTTCCCCTTAACCGATCTTCACCAAAAACAATAGGTCTTGAGTACTCTACAAATCAGGGCTGTATGCAAAACATTATTTGATTCTGTTTGAATTTGCGGCTGTTATCGTTTGCCATAGAAAATACCCTTGTTAAAAAAACGTTGCAGGTAAACTACCCCTTTCCCTCAACCGATCTTCACCAAAAACAATAGGTCTTGAGAACTCTACAATTTAGGGCTGTATGCAAATAATCTTTTGATTCTGTTTGAATTTGCGGCTGTTATCATTTGCCATAGGAAATACCCTTGTTAAAACATAAAACGTTACAGGTAAACTACCCCTTTCCCTTAACCGATCTTCACCAAAAACAATAGGTCTTGAGTACTCTACAAATCAGGGCTGTACGCAAAACATTATTTGATTCTGTTTGAATTTGCGGCTGTTATCGTTTGCCATAGAAAATACCCTTGTTAAAAAAACGTTGCAGGTAAACTACCCCTTTCCCTCAACCGATCTTCACCAAAAACAATAGGTCTTGAGACCTCTACAATTTAGGGCTGTATGCAAATAATCTTTTGATTCTGTTTGAATTTGCGGCTGTTATCGTTTGCCATAGGAAATACCCTTGTTAAAACATAAAACGTTACAGGTAAACTACCCCTTTCCCTTAACCGATCTTCACCAAAATCAAAAGACCTTGAGAACTCTACAATTCAGGGCTGTATGCGAAACATTATTTCATTCTGTATGAATTTGCGGCTGTTATCGTTTGCCAAACAAACAAAATTACCCTTGCTAAAAAAAAACCGTTGCAGGTAAACTACCCCTTTCCCTCAACCGATCTTCACCAAAAACAATAGGTCGCGAGTACTCTGCAAATGAGGGCTGCATGCAAAAAAATATTTGATTCTGTTTGAATTTGCGGCAGTTATCGTTTGCCATAGAAAAAAAATCTACAGACAGACAGACACACAGACAGACAGACAGACACACAGACACTTTTCGGAAAACGACTTTTTTTCATGTTTTGAGTGTAGTACAATCAGAATCTGCAATAATCTCGAACACGATTTTTTTTGCCATCACCATACTTCCATTCCTTAAGGAATATGGAAGTAAAATGGACACTTAAAATCAAATAAGTGATAATATTCAACGAACTAGATAGTGAATGAACTTTATTAATGTGAGTGTATGTAATTAGTAGGCTAGGATTGTAAATGATGCTATCATGAAGTAGGTAAATCATTGAAACTAAATGTAATACGTGTATGTAAATTATTAAGATAATCACAATTAACGCAGCTATTGTGTCAATTAACAATCTAATTTTAAAATAACAGTTTAAAAGATTTTATTGGCAAGATCATTAGTAATGCACAAAGGTGTATATGTATAGGAGATTTTCTTTGATATCATGTAAAGGTTACATTGAACCGCTTAACTGTTTGATAATATCTTGTGCGTATGATATTTTAGAAGGTAAAATTTTATTCAATTGATGAAATTATTTAATTGCTTATGGAATTTATGATTTGTCTTATAAGTATAAAGATAAGGTATTTATATGTAAATTCGACAATGTGAAATGCGTTCAGCTATCCCAAATAGCTAGCAATAAATTCAGAGAACCGATAAAAACCAAAAGGGGGTGTACCACTGGTAATATAAGCTTTTGAAAGTAGGTTATTGTGTATACCTTCCCCTGAAGAAGATGGACACGGCGAGGCGACGTACAGGGCGCAGAATTTAGATTTGAGTTGTTCCCAGAGGTCACATCGTCAAATCGAAATTAAGGACACTGTAACGAGCAGAAAATTTTAAAAATTTTTAAATTTTCACCTCGGCAGAGTACGTTCACACGAGGCAGTGTCAACGACTTATGGTGGAGCAATAAATAAGGAGTAATGAGAAGGTGTCAGTGAAGCGTTGCTGACTTGACAATAGAAACACATTAAGTTCAATCCAACTATAGAATTTGGTGGCGTAAGATGACAGGGAAAGTTTCGTCCAGAATTATTGCTCTCCGCAGCTGTAACAAAGTAAGTAAGGACATTCACACCCGTACCGAGAATTGTAGCAGATGTTGACCATGTTACGTCAGTAGACGATAAGCGACAAAAACGAGTGAGACTCCATACTACAATGAAATGGATGCGCTGCACCTTAAGAAACAATACTGGAAGATAGGCTGACAAAGACTACAGTCATGTTACGCAGCTGGAGGTATCGTCTAATTGACAGACAAGAATTTACGAAGGGAAAGTTGGGGTGACTTCAACGACCAGCAGATGTTCGAAATTAGTAATAGCCAGAAAAAAGGGGTTAGAGCATAGAACAATACGCCAGGGAGACTGTAAGTACAGATAATGGGAATCTATAGAAACGCAGAGTTTACTCAGACACTAGGCTGATAGACAAGTGTTTAATAGCCGTAGTTTCTTCGAAGCGGGTCAACGATCGTCAGGGCAGAAATCAGGGAGACCTAAGGACCTATCAGAGGCCTTCAGCCAGCGAGAAATTTGATGGTAAGGGGTGTTTCCATAGCAACTGAAACGAGGAACCTATCGGAAGAACTATGACGTAGAATCTTGACATGGTGGGACAGTATTTTCCAAGAAAATCAAAAACTGACCAATCTCGAAATGAAGTAGGCGTGAAGCGCGCCAGAGACAAAATTTTGAGTACGGACGAATTAATAAAAACTATCTGCCCAAGACAGAGGGAGTCAGTGATACTCAATTTTTAGACAGTCTACACTCAATCTTTGAAACAGTTATACTAAAGTTTTACAGTCAGAATTTTCAGACAGTTTACATTCAAAATATCAAGTAGTTTAACTTCAAGTGCGAGAGACGGTATATCATAAACTTTCAATTGTTTACTCAAATCATTCGGAGTTAGTAATTATTCAAAGTTCAGAAGAGTACATTAAACGGCGGAATGCTAACTCGAGTTCGGAAGTTAGATCGGTAACAAGTAACTTAAAAGACTTAATAATACATTCATATCATGGTAGTGATACTTTACCGGTGTGCGCAGTAACGGACTTAGTAAAGTTTACACCAAGTGAACAATCAGACCGTTACACCAACAGACAGCATCACTTAACGATATACAAATTATTTGAACTTAATATTGTGTATCAACAACATAATGAACACGAAACATTAAACAAACTAATAAATTATATGAACGTTTAATGAAGCAGCGACAAATGAAACTAGACATGTATATTGACATTAAAACGCACTCACAGCATACACAATATGTGAAACATGCATGATGAACACTGAACTTCAATTATTCACATATACAAACGCCTACGCGAGTGATCCGAAGAATAAGTATTAAGTGATAGTGATAAAGCAGCTTACGACGGAATGTGTCAACGAGCCATTTTCATCACCAGAACGAGACTTCGTCAACAACTAATGGATATTCAATAACCAAGTAACCATTATTATAATTATTTCTAATTAGTAACTTCTACTGACCTGGTTTCTTTCAAAGAATTCACACCTGAGAAAATTATTAAGAAAAGTAATGAATAAATCTGAATAAAGTAGTTAATGACCGTATAAACGAAAGCTTATTTGGGATTTAATGAACGCATTAAATAAGTAGAATATTGAATTGTAATATCATTTGATTTATATATGTATGTATGTTTTCTTTGTTTTTCAGCATATATTGAGATATGTCTTTGTTTATTATAAAATATGTATGTATTTCAGGTACAGCGACGTAACCTATGTACTATTATAATATGTTACGAGTGATAATTAAACTAGTATTTTAGTTGATCATAATATGCGTTCATTATTACCAATGCAACCCAAATATTAACCTATAGTTTGAAGGAATACAAATAGATTTTAAGAGTTTCTTGTGTTCAATTAAATAAATGAATCAATGACTACCATCTATTAAATGATATCACGTATGTGTTGATGAGCATAGATAGTCAGAGTCATAAATAAGATTCAATTATACACATATATCGTGAGAGATAGGTAAATTTATATATTTAATAATTAATCTATTGTGCAATCAATACGCATATAAAATGACTTTTATAAATGGCGTCCAACTTAAGGGCTAGATACATTTGAGAAATTATTAAATTTACATATATAATAATTAACCCATTTAATTGACATTATATAAATGGCGCTTCCAACGCGTAGCATAATAGATTTATAATTTATTTATTCATTTTATAAGCCTAAAAACATTATCATGCTTTATTTTATTTTTTTTTGCCCTGTATTGTCTGTCAAATTCTGTCTGTTAAATCCGAAGTCCGTTAAACCGAGGTCCGTTAAATCGAGGGTTTACTGTATAATCAAATGAGAAAGTGGAAAACCAAAATAAAATGAAATTAAAACGAAATAAGATGAAGGAAAAGAAGAAAGAAAATGGAAATGAAACAAACCAAGTATAAAGGGAAATAAAATGAAATCAAATGATAAGACACAAACAAAAGATACAGAATAAAAGAAGGAGAAATGGTATACTCAAATATGATATTGGAAACGAAACCAATAACTAACCAATGTAAAAAAATAAGTATTATTATCGATTAAATGATAGATGTAAATGATAACTGATAAAACCCGATAAATAAAAGTACACTAACCCAAGAATTAGAGTTATATGTAATAAAGAACTCTATAAAGACATGAACTTATTGATAGTATAAATAACAATTTTAAAGAGAGAGATGGTGAGAAAATAAAATAACTAAGTGACAAAGAGAAAGTAATGGTAGGGATTACCCACTAATAAACACTTAAAATAAAAATTTAAGAAGTGCAAAAGTGAAAGTGTAAAACCCCCAAAATAATTAGAAAATCTAGTGATAGATAAAAAACGCTTAGTAAATCAGTGATAAACACTAAATGGTTTAAAAGTGAATGTTATTAATAAATAAGATATGTGATGTTTTCAATTTGTTTCTTCTGCAAGTAGATAATATTGTATATTCTTTTTAACACCTGACGCACGTTTCACTGAAAAATATCAGTATCATCAGAGGTTTCTAAGTGAATTAATAACAATCGTAATAATTCTATTAATATAAAAGTAACGAATAATCGAATTTGTATCGATTTTAACGTAAAATAAAATAACTGATAATCGATTTAGGTCGATTAGTTAACGATTGTTTTAATGTTTATTTCTTCAGCAGCTGTTTTCTCGGTTATATTTGAAATTTTGTTTATATAGTATTTTATTCACATTTATTTTTATTTTTTAGTAAATTTATAATTTTAAATAGATCGTCTTGTTTTGTTTTTATTTGGGTTTGTTCTTTAATTAATAAATTATTGTTATTGTGTTTGTAAATGTTAAGATTTTCCCAAATATTCATTTTTTGACCTTTTTGTATGTTTTTAATTAATTTTATATTTTCAATGTTTGGAAACTGGTGGTTATTATTTAGACAATGTGTGGCTAAATTAGATTTATAAATATTTGGTTTTAAATATGCATTGCGGTGTTGAACGAATCTATCTCATAGTTTTTTCTTCGTCTGGCCCACGTTAAATGTATTGCAATCTGGACATTCTATTTTATATATTCCATTTTTATTGTGAGTATTGGATTTAGTTTTAGGTTTTATTTTATTAAAAATTATATTATCTGTGTTATAAGATATTTTTAAATTAGTATCTTTAAATATTTTATTTAGTTTTTGAGTTATATTTCCGTAATAAGTGAAGGTTGTATATTTTATATTATTATTAATAGATGAATTTTTAAATGTAGTGTTTTTAGGAATTTTATTAGTGATTTTATGTTTAATTTTATTTTCTAATTTATTAATAGTTTTTATTTTGTATCCATTTTTAACTGCTATTTGTTGGATAATTTTTCTTTCTTTGTTTCTTTCTGTGTTATTTAATGGGATCCTAAGCATTCGGTAAATCATGGAATTAAATACTGCCATTTTGTGTTGGGGAGGATGATTAGAAGTATTTGGTATTACTAAGTCAGTTTGAGAAGGTTTCCTGTATATTGCGTATTCAAAATTTGTTTCATTTTTCTTTATTGTTAAGTCTAAATAATTTAATTTATTATTAGATTCTTCTTCTAAAGTGAATTTTATTTTAGAATGTAAATTATTTATGGAGTTGAATATTTTATTTATATTTATACCATTGTTTTGGGAAATGTACAGAGTGTCATCAACGTATCTAAAATAACATCCTAATGGGTCGTTTAATTTTATTATATTTATTATTTGTTCGTCGAGTTTTTGTAGGAAGATTTCTGATATGATAGCGGAGGTTGGGGCTCCCATAGCAAGGCCATCTGTTTGATAGTACAATTTGTTGTTGTATTGAAAATAATTTTGATTTAAAATTATTTTTAAAGTATTAGTTAACTGTTTAATGTATGTGTTACTTTCGTTATTTGTTTTCAGATTATTTATTATAATATTTATAGTTTCTTCAATGGGAATGTTTGTATACATGTTTGATATGTCGAATGAATATAATTTTGTATTTCTGTTTACTTCTACGTTTATTAGTTGTTCCGTGAGTTCGATACTATTTTTTATATTGTGTCTTGCTGGAAGTTCAATTTTATGTTTTAAGATTTGAGTTAATAATTTTGATATTTTATAATTTGGTGCGGTCCTAGCGTTTATTAAAGGTCTGATAGGTTTATTGATTTTGCGTAATTTTATTAAAGAATTTAATTTTGGTGCACAAGGATTATCCATTTTATATTTAAAGGAGATTAACCGAGAAAACAGCTGCTGAAGAAATAAACATTAAAACAATCGTTAACTAATCGACCTAAATCGATTATCAGTTATTTTATTTTACGTTAAAATCGATACAAATTCGATTATTCGTTACTTTTATATTAATAGAATTATTACGATTGTTATTAATTCACTTAGAAACCTCTGATGATACTGATATTTTTTAGTGAAACGTGCGTCAGGTGTTAAAAAGAATATACAATATTATCTACTTGCAGAAGAAACAAATTGAAAACATCACAAATTATATAATTACTGCAAGAAACATCGAGTTACTTATATAGAAAATGATTAATAAATAAGAATATTGTAAATGATAGTATTAGGAAATATAGTGATAGATAAAAAACGCTTAGTAAATCAGTGATAAACACTAAACGATTTAATGGTGAACAAATAAGAATTTTGTTAATGATAGTAATTAAAGATAGTATTAAGATTAAATATAAATGAAGGATACGATGTTATTCTGGGGAGGAAGCCTATAGAATGTCAACAGTTAGTGTTACCATGGGTAGAAGGTAGAGATTATTTAAGAAATAATATAGTAAAGAAATTAAAAACAAAATCAATAAACACCCCATGTTATAAGGGATAATCAATTAAGTAAGTCTGAATGGTGTGATGATGTGTTATCACCCAAAAGATAATAAAGAATGAAATGAATTGTAAACAAACATTACCTAACAAACTGTTAAAAAATTGTTCAATTAAATTTATGAATAAGATATGGCTGAAGGGATTATACAGACCATAGGCCTAGATGTTATGTTTTATGTAATAAAGAATAGTAAGTAATAGCCATATTGTTAACAAGGGCAAAATAGATAAATAAGAAGGTAAATCAATACAGATCAAATAACACTGGAAAATCAGTTAGGAAATAATTAACAAGCCATGATGTAGAAAATAACGGTAACATACAATTAGTATAAAAACAGATCCAAAACACATCAACAAATAAACAAATCAATTATAATCACAAAACAAAACACATTAGGGTAAAACCCCAAAGCAGAACAACGGGCGACAGTGCGACATTGTCGCAGAAAGGATATGAGGCCTGCAGAAAGATCATCCACCGCGTTAACGAAAAACGCGTAAAAAATTTGCTGCAGTAAAATTTCTAAAAAAAATAAATTGTTGCATAAAAACAGATACGAATAAACGAATCAATTGAATAACAAAATCTATGTTAGTGACTCAATAGGCCTAATATACGGATAAATTTCCGATGAGAGGCCGATCGGTAAAGGTTACATGTAATCTATTGAAGTGAGAGCACCGGCTGCAGCCGGCAGACTGAGTTACGCGGCCACGCTCCGGTGTAGTAATTCACAATCCGGATAGTTGTGTATTTCTGGACTGATTTTTTATATCAACCTAAAATCAATATCCTATAATATCAATATATTTAAATGTAATTTACAAATTTATTCAAATAAATCCTGATAGACCTTATATTTCCAAAAACCTAAATCTAAAATATCTCAATTTTTGTCTCCTGAAATTTTAAGGATTATTATTTTAATACTTGTATAGAACGGAGAGAGCCGTTGCATCAAACAATTTTAACTACGTTACTACTGAAATGCTTGCAGAAAGTATTTGGTTTTCTTAAAATCCGTTGCAGAAAGATGAAAAACATTCTGCTTTTAGGGGGTAAAATAAGATGTAATTTGTATAAGATCAGGAAATCAGTGGCTACTTAGGCCTATGAAATGCCTAACTGTCAAAAACAAATAACTACAAATTCACAAATTGTAAAAAATTAACAAAGAAATTAGCAAATCCAAGGCGAGTAACTAGCCAAGGATAATTTGTGAATCATATTAAAAGAAAAATGTTAGAATAAGGATTTAAAATAAAAAATAAATGTAATTAACAAATATTAACATAATTGTACAAACATTAATACATTAGAGAACCCAACCTTATGGGATGTCAAAATAATCTTTGAAGGGAAATACAAACAGTAGTGACAATATTTAATACATAGGAAGGAAGACGGAAGAATAAAAACAATCAGAAGATAAACAGTAATTTTGAATAAAAATTCAAAATTGATAACAATGGTTATAAAGTCATGATCAACCAATCAGAATTTATTTGTAACCATGACAACAGACCGTTGGTTACGATTTTTCCGTTAAATCATAGTATTCAATAAGTGATGCTCTTCCAGAATAGACGCCAGGCCGTGAATTACCTAAATTTTAATCTAAAATGTATAAAAAGTAATCAAAATTCAAAAAGATGGAAACGTAAGCAGCAGACGAGGAACGAGAACATTTAACTGATGCCAAGGACCAATTTAAATAAAATTTAAACGAATAAATTGCTACAACTAACATGAAAAAGATGCCAGAAGCCCCAGATAATTGAAAATTGACTACGATTGAAGCCCTATTCCATTTCACCTGAACGACTGTTTACATCAAGTCTACTGATTTGATAAGTATTATTAAATTACCCGAATTTCAGAAATAAACTCACTTTAAATATTTCTCACAGTCATCTGAACTCTCCCTATAAACTGAATATAATTTCTTTCAAAGATTAAGTAAAAAAAAAGAAAACACTGAAAATTTATTAACTAAGAAAATAACCTGTTGTTAAATTGCGAACTTTTGAAACACACTTTACACACTGCATGAACAAATTATAGCTACACATTATATTATTTAAGTACAAATAATGTAAGGTAGTGTACTTTTTATTGTAATCATTATTAATATTTTTCTTGTAATCACAAGAACCCCAGACTTTGAACGAAAATAACTGTAAACAAACAACACAGTCGCCATCTTTGACTGTATAATCCGTTCAAAATCGATCTTCGCCAAACCCTAGAGAGAGAGTAGACTCATATTAATTGTCGGTGCAAATTTGTTGAATAACCAAATATAATTTTAATGTGAAACTGAATAATTACCAATCACAAATTAAAGAAACTAGTACAGAGTGTAACCATTGTTTTTATTTCATAGGGAAGTGTATTGTATATATATTGTGTATTGTATAGCAGAAGAGCGAGAATGACGGCAAGCACTCACGTCACAAATCCGGCGAACTAACTGCTCGATTAAGAAGGTCGAACGAAGGCGGGAGTAAAATTTGAATGCTCCAGGCCGTCATAGCTAAGAACACCTGTTACCACACTTTTTATTAATTTAATTGTTTTAAATAAACAATTTGGCACCACCCGGGATTTATAAACCCCTATTGAACAACAGGTAAGGTTTCCACTCGCATTGTACTGGTAATTGAAGGATCGCTACGGACATCGTTAGCACAAAACATTGAAGTAACGACACCAGTGTGAGGCGAACACGCATCATATACACTTTTAAAGAACACGAACAGAACTAGTCGTTACAGATTGGCTTCCATTGCGGGGCTTAAACAAGACGGACACTAGTGATAAGTCGTTACAATATATATATATACTGTTAATGATTTCGAGGTTCGGTCATTAACACTACTACAACTAAAAAATATTTTTCCCTTCCATATGTCAAATCATTATCAGAAAGACTTTCCAAGATACTCACTAATGCTAATCACAATACAAAAATAGCTTTCAAAAACGTTAACACTATCAATAATAAATGTTTTACGCATACTAAAGACAGGGATGAAATAGAACTAAGATCCAACATAATATATGAAATACCGTGTGAAGAAAACTGTGGAAAAAATATTACGGTTGTTCTGAACAGTATTTCAAAAGACGTATTTATCAACATAAATATAGCTGCCAGAAAGTAAATACTAACAGACCTGATCCCACGGCCCTAACACAACACGCCCGTACACACGGTCACTCGTTTCAGTTTCATAAAGCTAAAGTAATTCATGCAGAAAGTAATCACTTTAAATGGCAATTCTTAGAAATGCTAACAATAGAGAAGAATAAACACCTTTCAGTTAACAAGAAAACGGACGTACAAAGTCTTAGCAAGTGTTATTCTAATCTTATTCACTCTTTTTAAAATGGACAATAGTTTACAGGTTATAGGAATACTGAACAACTTACTAGTTAAGGTACTATTTAAATTTTATATCACTGGCAGTCTGTCAGATAACTACATAACGCTAACACTATACAAATGTAATGTGTTATATGTGTATAAGTGTTAAGTGTTTAGTGTAATGTGGTTGCTGTAGCTCATCTCACAGTTAATGTAAGTAAATAGTTATAGTAATGTATGACTTTACACACACCTATACACACTTACAAATAATATAATTGTAGTAAGACTATATTTTAATGTTGTAGGCATGATTATGAGAAGAATAAATCTCGAAACGTCGCAAAAACTGAGTTTTCATGATTAATGACCGAACCTTGAAATCATTAACAGTATAATAATACGGTCGATAATTAACATTCTTATATATATATATATATATATATATATATATATTGTAGCATGACAGATAATCCACTAAATCATAATTCCAATCTGATCATGATTTAATATAAATTACATTAAATAAAAAGAAAATTCAAATGAAAATAATTAAATATCGAAGTAAAATACCACCATAAAAAAGGAAAAAATAAAATTTAATCATCATAATGCAACAAAAATGTATCAAGAGAAATAAATCCTACAAAAACTAAAATAAAATCAGGATAATACCCAGGTAGGATAGGAGTAGATAAAGAAGATACCCCGAACAAACCAAAGAACGATAAAACCAGATTACCTTGGAGAACCCAAGATGGAAGAATTGTGAAGAGAAGAAAATGTAGAATGGGAAGAACTACAAGATATACCCCAGGAAAACCTATTACAGGAATAACAAACCCCGAAAAAGATTAAATGTCACCCAAGAAAGTATAACACCCCGAAACTCATATAAAAATGTAAAATAGTAATAAACAAAAGTGTTTAGGGTTGTAAGTAGAAGTGCACCCACTAAAGTTATTGAGTAATGAAATAAACAAATCTTCATTATCCCTTATAATTAAGATTTTGGTCCTGGAGTATTGTAAAACTCAAGTGTAAATAAGACCCAAAGTTATAAGTGAACCAGTGCAAGTTATTTCAAGATAGTAAATAAACTTCAAGTAAAATGTAACTGATACTTCCACAAGTACAATTGAACAACTTTAATGTTTGCTATAAATACAAATATAAAATGTTAGGAAGTAGTCTTATGAAAACATTACTAATGTTTCAAAGAAGATGCCACTTTTTATCAAAAAACATTCTTTAAAATGTGAATGACAGAGAGAGCAGGTGGGGAATAAATACAGTGACAAGGGGATTAAAATGTAATAATAATGTATAAACAGAAAGGACTGTAAACAAATTAAATTTACGAAAATAAAATTCAATGGCTTATTTATTATGAACACCATATTTCAAGGTGGTGTATAGAATAAGGATTTATTTTTATTATATTTGTTTATTATGTCTTACAGTGTTTATACAGACTAAAATGTATTAGTATGAATACCATACTATTTTTATAAAATGTTTGTTATGTGTTATTAGTAATAATTGAAACTAGAATGTCTGACTTTAAAGACCAATAGTTAATTTTAAATATTGTGTTTGTATTATGAGCATGAATACAATGCTACATGTTCAAATAGTTATTTAAGGTGATTGTATTTAATATTATATTAACTTCAGAAAGTCAGAAGGGGTATAGACGTAGTATTATTCAAAAAACAGTATATGTAAAACCATAAAATCTAGGCCAAATAGGAAATTCCAATAACATTATAATTGAGTAATTAAGTTCAATAAAACAAGTAAACTGATGAGATTTATATAAGGTGAATCAATCACCAAATACTATAACTAAAGGTATACTTTAAAAGGATAATATAAAAAGATGTATAAAATAAAATTATTCAAAAAAAAATTTGCAAATGTAATACCTAACCATTTCAGAGGGGGAATCAGAAATTCATTAATTATATTTAAAAGGATGATCAATTGATAAATTTGCAAGAGATTAATGAAAGATAAACATTTATGTAAATCTGAGATTTAATATCATAAAAATTATAACACATAAAGTGGCTAAATTTTGGACAAGGACAGGAAACAGAATATTGAGCCTACTTTTCCAAAATGACAGAAATATAGCAATTTGGATAAAAAACTTTATAAAGATGGATTATTATATATCAAATTAAGCAGAAGGAGTTAAAGAAACCGATTATGTATTTGCTATTACATGAAATTAATTAATAACCAAAATATATTCTATGATATAATGTACTTTAATTGAATGCATCGGAAGTGGATAAAACTTGAACAATACTTTTCTAATATTAAATCGGCTAAGAGATTTCAGAAACGAAGGAAGTAAAAACAGTTCTTAATTAACATTCGAAGAGTACGGGTGAATTAAGCTCGTGCTAATAACAGTATACCGGAACAATTAATGGCAGATAACAGTTGAAACATAGCCTACTATAAAATTTGAGAATTTGGACAAAACACTTTTGAACGATAAATGCAGTGAAAAATAACAATACACAAATAGAAACCAGTGAATACACCACACAAACTAGTGAACTAACAATTTGAACCACTAACACTAATAATTTCCAGACAACTGAAACGAACTGTTCAACATCATATCTTAAAAATAAAACGCACATTTTCTCGAGTGAACAACAGAACAGTGAACGAGTGATAATCCAACAACACCAGAAACGTTATTCAATATTGCGGATACGAGGAAGCCGCTGTGAAGGCATCTTTATTTAAAGAAAATCCAGCAACAACATCAGCTGTAAGAAAGGCAGCCATTACTCCAGTGAAAGTAATATATTGGAGAAGGAAGAACAATCGCAAATCGATTAGTGAACGAGACAATCCAATTAACGCTGAATTTACTTACCGCAAACCACAAGTGATATAATTGCCAAAAATAACTTAAAGGAATTTAAAATTTCAACACGACCACATTACAAGAATTATTTATTAAATTTTAAACAATAAACCAAACAAAATATTTTTTTGAAAATTTTTAAAATTAAATGAAAATTTTTTTATTTTACTTTTGTACACGAACAAAAAATAATTATTTGTAACCACGTCTAGTTACTATATATATATATATATATATATATATATATATACATATATATATTATTATGTTTGCTAATGTCATTGCACAACATTGAAACCTGCGTAGCCTGAAGTGAAGACTGCTTGATTATTTTGGTTCCATGATGCTCATACAATTCTTGCAACATTATTTATCTGCACGTAAGCATTACCTCGTCTTTGTTGTTGCTCTACAGTTTGTTTAAATTGTTGTTGTTCAATTGAATTTTGTGTATGAAACTGTTCGTTGCTATGAATGAGATGTCCATTATTTTCTTCATTTAACGTATTTACAGAGATAGCTTTATTCATATTAACGTCAATATTATTCATGTTAACGTCAATATAACTTAAAGTAAATAGTTTATTTTTAGATCCGGTTGGTTGATCGTCTAATTATGCGTTCAAGTTCTACAAGGGTATAACATTCAATTATACATGCTCTACCAAGATCTGGTCTTGCACACTTGCACCTTTTGGACCACACGAGTGAGAATCGGTAAAATAGAATTTTTCATTATAATGCATTACTCCAAGAGATTTTGAAGATGCAATTAAAATTCCAGCTTGATGATGTTTGAATAATGCAAGCAAGGCTTCATTCAGAGTCATTCCATTATTGTTTTGATTTAAATTATTTTGGACATTTCCAAAAATATTAGGGTATTTCTCATATTCTAAAGAGAAATTCAAATCATATACAATTAAATCGTTTTTTATTACAGAGAAATTACATATCTCTTAAGTATCCGTCTTCGTTAATAGGAAATGCAGCTGGATCATTTTCTGTTAACACTCTAATATGTTTGTAAATACAATCTCCTTCAATCATGTTCATATCTAAAGTATTCGTAGACCAATTTTGGGGTGGATAAACAAATGCTCTCACAATATTTGCAAGTGTCATTGCACATCATTGAACACCTGCATAGCCTGAGGTAAACGCATCTCGATTATCTTGACTCCATGATGCTCATAGAATTCTTGATACTCCGTTAATTTTTTTATAAAAATTATCTTGATGTTCTTTATCAATAACTTCATTTAATTGTTGTTGCGGTTTTTCAACAGTTCTTACCAAATCCTCTACATCCATTCGAACATTTTTATTGATCTCCACGTCTTTATATAAAGTGTTATGTTCTCGTAACCATTTTAATGCATTGTAAACTTTTTCATGAGATATACAGAATTCTCTAATAATATTCAAGTCTACAAGATGTTCAGTAACAATCACTATTCCAGCATTACTTGAAGAGCTTGGAAGCATATTTGGTAGTTTTTCACTGACTTCAAATATGTCTTGAGCAAATAGCCATATTGACCAAACTGTCCATCAAATTTTATAATTTTAACATATGGTATTATTCTTAAGATTAATCTCTGTTCACACTGAGACTGTTGTTGCAAAACAGCAGGTTGAACACCAGTATCCAAACAGTTCCAGTAAGCCTTTGAAGGAAATGTCACTTTATTACTGGTGATACGTGCTTTACACCTATGACAAAGAAGTAGGGTTGATTTTTGCTTTAGTTCATTAGGTAGGTATGATTCTGCTGCTGCACTAGGTCGGCATGTTGCTACTTGATTCGGATAGCATTGTTTTGTACAAACATCACATATTTTATCACAAAATGTATTAATAGATTTATCAAACGTTTGCAGGTCAATATTCAACTGATTTTTTTTGCGAGTATTTTTGTCTATCATTCTCCAATCGAATTTCCTGTTGTTGTAACGTTTCAGCACCACTTACTTGTGAATGATACAAAGGATCACGTTCTAATCATGTTTCACGTTGTTCTGGTGTTTCTTTTTGTAATTTCTGTGACTTATACATTTTGTATTGCATTAATCTAGCTTCTTTTTCTTCTACTGTTTCGAAAGGTACTGTTAATGAAAAGTATCTTCTACCTAGAGTATTTCTAATCTAGCTTCAAGATTTTTATTTGACTGTTTCGCTTTATATTCTCTGCATTTTTGTAATCTAGCTTTCTTTGTCTCGATATCTTCATTTTTTAATTTCTCTAGTCTTTTATGGCGCTTTTTTCCAATCGCCTTTTTCTCTGAGTAGTCGTTTCTGTTCGACTCATTTTTCAACACCTAGAAAATTAATTATTCATTAAATATTTTGTACACAGTTTGATAGTAAAAGTAAATTTTAGCTAACTTGAGTTTACAATTAAAATTGTAAGTTTATTGTAAATTTATTATTTAAATATTTCTTACAATAGGCAAAACGACATAACTCCTCTTTCATTGGAAAAGTTCAAAGTGAAACGTTTTGTACAAAGTAAAATTACTTACCGTTATTTGTAATCACGTAGACAGTTTCATGTGGACAGGAAATTGCAATCGGACTCGAACATCAGACAGGTTAGGTGTACAGTGAACCGGAGTTAAATTATAATCGAGTGATAAAACTATATAGTGAATTGTTAAAATAATAATAAATGAATTATATAGTGGAAACAACCAAAAAGGAATATAAAAGTGTGAATATAATAAAAAGGAAAGTATTGTGATATTAATCCAATTTTAAAACTTTTTAACGGTTATTATAAACCAACCTGTGGCACTATATACACTAGTGAACTATTTTTTCACAAACACTGAACTATCACACAATAACACTGTTTTTTTTTTTTAAGTGTAGTATTAATTAACCTAAAAAAGACACACTGTTCGGCACTCACGAACTTTTCCGTACGGTAGTTATAAGTTATTTTTTGTTGTATCCTATTATATTTTTAAACTGTGATGTTTTGTACTTCACTAACGACATTTTCGTATTTATTATTGTAGTCAAAAGAACACATGTGGTTATATTTACATAGTAAAATGATAACCATTTCTGAGATCAAAAACTTTCAATAGTGCCAACAGCTGAGCATTAATATACCAAGCCAAGGTAATTCATATTAAGAATTATTTATTTATTTTAATTTTAAAAGAGAAAATTTCAAAGTGAAACATTTTGTACAAAGTAAAATTACTTACCGTTATTTGTAATCACGAAGACAGTTTTTTATTAATTCTCATTTTTCTGCAATCTCTGAGTAGTCGTTTCTGTTCAACTCATTTTTCAACACCTAGCACTGATTAAACATTATTAACTAATTTAACAGAAATTGTTTTTCATAATATTGTATTGTCACGTGATTCAAGTGTGTATGCAAAATTTCAAGTTGCTATCACATCGGGAAGTATGCGAAAATTTGATTTGAAAAATCCACTTTAGACCGACAGGAAAAGCAAGTTAAATAAAAGCGTTTAAAAATACAGTATATTCACTGCATGCATATTATAATTATGGCTGAAGAAACATTTGCCTACATAGGCTATGACATTTCTGTATACGAAGGTGGTCTGGAAAGTTCTCAGACTGACCATAGATGGCAGCGATATTGACAAGACTTTTTTCTGAAGTTGGTACAAGTGGTACAACAGTACATATCGATTTGCAAGCCATTCTATCAAATAGTTTTGTTAATATAGCTGATGAAGCACATCTGATGTACATAATATCGATAAAATAATTTTAATCGATAAAACTGAATATCATGAATATTCTGATAACATTTACTGAATATTCATGTAAATGTTTATTAACGGAATTTGAACTATGTTTTCTAATTTTTCAATACCTAATTGCCTTTGTTTTTTACTTACCATGAACACAAGCTGAGTGTGAATATCGTTTTGAAATGGTATGTGTTTTTCCAGTTGGATTAAGGTTTTCCCATCTGACATTGAAATTTATTATTGCTCGGTTAAAATTTTGTTTCCTGAACCGCACAACATCTGTAGACAATAATTAACATCATAATATACAGCTGGATAATTGTTGGTACTGACAAGATTATATTCTTGTACATAGAATGTGTACAAATGTTACTATAGTACGGAACTTAGCATAATAAGCTTTGAGATTACGCAATAGTAACAGCTCTTCCCCGCCCCTCGCCCAACAGCGTTGTCGCACGTTACACTTGGTTATGCGTAGGCAAAGGCAGGGAGGGTGGGGAGTGAAGCAAGATGGCAATACCGCAGTAGCCTTGAAGCTTGTTTTGATATGTCTCACGTTATAACATATGCATATCCAAAATAAAATAGAGACAATGTATACAAACACAGGTGTTAACAGACAAAATATAATTTTGCTTTCTGGAATCACCTACACAGTAATTTTAGTAAATTAATCGACCCTTTCCCAGATATTTTTATTGACTGAACACATCAGTATTTCTAAAAATTATTTGCTATATCAAGTTCTACGATAAATGATCTGTAGGAGGTCTACAAACATTTGATAATGCTGATGACAGTTATAAAAATGTTTCAGCTGGATTTACAAATTATAAACATTTAAAAATATTTCTAAAAATATTTTAAGTTTTCTGAATTTTCCTCATACCTACCAAATTTATGATATAAGCTCCATTCCATATACATAATAAAAATCATCATCACCTGCTTTCAGAAATTAGGCATTGACATCTACTGTGGCTTTACAGGCTTGTAGGCTATCTTGCTTTTAGACATCATGGATCTCTCTTACCACTTACTGTATACTGTAACACTTTGTTGGTGATGTTGCCACTGGAATGTCTATTTAAACATTTTTTTCCATTTGCTTTATTACCTTTTCATTTATTGCAAATACGTTCGTTTCCTTCATAGCATCATAATTCCTCTTACAATCTCTTAATTTATATCCTGTCACTGATCGTAAAATTTTAATTCTATAACCTGGATATGTTTATAATCCTTTCTGTACAATTCAGATTTGTTTAGAATCCAGATAACAGAAGCAGGAACTGCCATTATTCCTCAAAATTTCAAAAAGCTTTGTTGAATTTCTTGGAATATCAAAATTGTTTTTTCACTTAATCGTATTATCCATTTTGATTGCAATATTACATTCAGTCATAGACTTTTGGTTAGAGTATCCCACTTTTATTAAAAATTTTCTAAATTTTATTTCTATTAACCTTACAAAAGTATTTTATAGATAATGTTCAGTTAACTTCACTATTCTTTTCCATTATTTATAAAGACATTATTAATACAAGACCAACCATTTCTAAATCCTGTTTGTTCTTTTAACAACAAGCTATCTGTAATTCTCTTGTTCCTGCTGTAATTCAAAAATATAATACAAATAGAGATGTCAATAAAATAAGAAATACAATATAACTGACAAGTTTATAAAGTCTGGTATAAAATACCACATGACTTTCTATTACCACACTTCTATTTTCTCACGCAGTAATTTCATTACGTATGAAAAATGTTTTTGTTACACCTCTCAGTTCTGTTTCCTTCTGACATGTTCTAGTTGTTACACCATTAATAAGTCACTAGTAAATAACAACCCCACAGCAACACCATCTTTTTTGTTGTTGGTGCTGGATAAATAAGAGAGTTTGGAGTTGCACTGTTGTTTACTAGTGAATTTACCAAAACACATGATCAAAAATGAACAAATAGTGGTAACCAAAACTCATGTTTTATATTGTATACATAATCACTAGCAAGTAAAATGTACAAAATAAATTTCATTACTGATCACATTACTCCTGGCTATTTTTGGTCAATATTTAAACCTTTCAGGCTTGTTGGCTATGGTCAATAATTAAAATTGATGTTTTTGTTGCTCACATGGCAGCCATTTCTAAAGCAGGGGCAGATGGAAAAAGCTGTCCCAACACTGATAATAATGTGTTACTAGTGATGGAATAATTCATTCCATCTGTCCCCAGTCTGAATATGGCTGTTGTGTGAACCACTGAAGCATTAGTGAGCAACATAAACATCTATTTAATTATAACCACGGCCATCAAGCCCATATGTTTTAAATATTGAACAAGATGAACTAGGGCCATGAAAGCCTACACAATTACTCATTTCTTCAGGTTTCTTTAAATCTATTTTATGGCAGTTTTCTTTCATGCTGTTTTTGTTCAGATGGTGTTCTAAAGGGATTTCCATCTGCTAACTGGTAAATACAGTGAAATCAAGAAATAAAGAGAAATATGGCACAGTACGAATAATATCCTAGGATTGATTATCTATTACATAAATATCTTAATATAAAAATATGTTTTTGAACATATAAAAATTGTATTCCCAGTACATATTTCACCTAAAACTAGTTTTGTCATAAGCGTACTATATGTCATAGCGTCCATAAATCTATACAAACTAATGGGAACAGTTCCAACCTGTTGTTATATGGTTCCTGCCTGTGAAGAAATGTATGTTTCTTAATAATTCAACTCTCAACAAAACAAGCTTAATTATACATTTTATAGACAATGCACATGAAGAGAATATTTTCAAGACTTTATTGTCTTTATATGCAAAAAATTAACTTCACCTAAATTTAAAGGGATGGATTTTCCACTAATATATACACAACATCATCACTAATCATTATGTAGACTCAGAAAGTAATGAGAACAATTTTACAAACAAGAATGAACAACTTACAACTCAGTATTTCTGATAAATTAATTCTCTCCAAAAGTCATCGGTTAAATATGATGCTGATTTTATTTGGTTTTCACATCTCACACACACACAGAGGATTAAATACCCATTTTCTAAGAAAGGTATTAACTAATTTGTATACCTAAAAATACATATATTTCATTTGAAAACTCAATTCTGAAATTTTTGGCTCTTTCTTTTAGTATCTTTTTTTCTTTCCATTGTTTTCTTGGCTTAATGCCATTACTTCCTCTTCCCTAAATTTGACACTGAACACAACAATGTAATTAAATCATTTTATTAATATCATAATTAAAAAAACTTCCTCATAAACTAATTATAAAAATTCTGAATACCCTTTACCTGACATTCTTACAGGTGTAGTATACACACGTGCATGTATGATATAAAAAACAAATGTGTGCAGCACATGTCTAAAAACACACACACACACACACAGAGTAAGCGGTAAAGAGTTATATATTTATTTTGGACAGTATTCAATAATAATTTGGAAAGTACTCCGTTAACAAATTGGTTGTTGAGTAGTGCGTAAATATTACTATCACACTACAGTTTTTAAATATTCAAGGACCTCTTCTTTGTTGAAGCTTTTATATGCATTATTTTTGGACCAGGCAACTTATTTATAATCAGCAGCATTAAATCTGCTTTGTGTACTGCTATGCATATGATGAAAAGTCTACAGCTGTTAATGCATATGTATCTGTGTGTGTGTGTGTGTGTGTGTGTGTGTTGTAAATAGAATTTTTGAAACTTTTTGCATATGATGTCATGTGTTCCATGTCACCAGAGCAGTGGAAATATTACTAGTGTATATAGGCTAATGACATACGTCTACGCACTGGATATTAACTAGTGTTATGATGACTGTGTGGACAGTCAGTCTGAATTTTGTCTATCGTGCTGACAACTGCTAAATAAAACAATTTAATAATCAGTATTTTATTGTTATTTTTAAATGAAGTTTTCACGACAATTAACTCTTTAAAATAATTAACAAATAAACTTATAAAATAATTACGACAATTGTTACAAAATAATTATAACAATTGTATAGTGATGAATTTTATAAAAGTGTCAAGTGTGTTGTGCAGTTGAAATGCGTGCACAACATGTGTGTGTGTGTGTGTGTGTGTGTGTGTGTGTGTGTGTGTGTGTGTGCGTGTGCGCGCGCGCGCGCATAAGACAATGCCACCCTAACTACATTTGTCATTTTACATTGAGTTTAGTAATATATAATTCAATTTTCGTTTATTCCAGTTATAAATTAATGGCAAGCTATTTAGTATATTTACATACAACCAAGCATATAGGCCTATATAAAAAAAAGATGACAAGACAGACAGATATTATAACAGTAAATGAAATACGTTAGAATTATTCTGAGCTGCAGTGAACAAAATAATTAAAACTAAGATGATTACTAATACATTGAAGAATATAACCATACACATACATCATGAGATCATATATTTATAACTAATTTTCTATTTGATAGTTTTATTAACTTAACAAAACTGCACAACTCATACTAAAATTAAATTATTATAAAATATATATTAAAAAAAAGTACACATGATTTTGGGAATGCTATTGCAGTTTGGTCACATCACATCTTCAACCTGAAATATTAACTATTGTTGAAGTTCATGCTAATTTAATAATATTAATACTTTTATTTTATTTATTCCAAATATAATTATTTCACTACCGACTCAGAACACAACGTTTTTTATGGGTAAACACGTAAAAGTTTTACCTTATAGCCTTAACCGGTTTTCGCTTTTAAAAAGCTTCTTCAGAGGCTGCCGCTGGTAGCACTGTCTGTCTTGTTGTTAGCGACGATACTGAGTTTTGAAAGATCGATATTGTGTGTGTGGGGTGTGATATGTTCGAATAATGCGTGTGATTTGAATTGTGTTTGTTTGTTTAGGATGTCGTTTTTTTGTGTTTTCCTGTGTTTGTATATTTCCAATTGTTCTGGAGTGTCTAGTTTTCAGCCTTTTGTGTGTACATGTAGAATGTTCATGTTATTGTCATGTTAATGACATTCTACACGTACACACAAAAGGCCGAAAATTTACAAAGGCCGAAGAACACACAACAAGCTCAGCGCTTGATAAATGGAATGGAGAATACAGGTCAGATAATGGTTACACATCAATATCTGACCACAAGACACCATGACAACTGAAGCATTCTTCACACTTATTACACCCACTGTAATTTGCAAAACAATATTTGTATGAATATTATATTGCAACCATACTTGGAAAGAAGCTACATTTTAACAAAAAGCATGCATATACAATGAGAAAATACTCATACACTTAAAACAATGCGAGACAAACAATTAACAAAAAAATCTAATGTGGCACAAGATTTTCAAGTAAATGCAATAATTTAAGTACGTATAAACTGTTGACTGTTTCCACTTTTAGTAATATGAGAATTTACATATTACTCGTTACCTGGGAGTGATGACTTACTAATAAATTGCCTGAAATCAAAACTGCTTTCTGATTTTAATTTTTGAGTGAACAAAGCCATTCACTTCTAATTTTCCAAAAAATATAATTGGTTAAAATCTAAAATAATTAAACAAAATGCTATTGTCACCAGAGTTTTGTATTACTTTGAGTACATTATTCTTTTAGTAGCTATACACAGTGAGAAAAACAAGGTAATTCTATCTACCAAAATCACAGAAGAAATCCCTTGGAGTCAAATTACCTACAGTACAATAATCAAAATTAGTTTGTGTTGTTCAGTACAACTGTATTCGTAGATACACTACTCATGCAGGTTTCCCAAGCAAACACTCTTGACTTGTTCAAACAAAAACAAGGTTAACAGACTCATAATCTCTGTGAAAACAGCCTGCTTAGTTCAGCATTTACATGGAGAACGCTAGACTTACAAGGATACCTTTGAAAATACAGATGTGTGATAAGCTGTATTTTTAACATCATTGTGTAGGAATACTAGAATTGTTTATAAATAAATAGACTTTTTTTTTATTTATATGGAAACGCCATTAATCACACACTAAAACATATAGGCTACCAGTACACACAAAGAAGTAGGCCTCCACAACTATAATAAGCTTCAGTAATATCTGTTTACCACACAAGGCAAAGAGGAGAGAGGGTGAAAGGAGCAAACAACTGAAAAGAGTTAGGGCTACTTAATCATAGACTGGCAAAACCTGTTCAGAGTTTGCCATAGAATCTAACTTTAAACAAACACTGCATTTTAATAATAATATACACTGCATTTTATATGAAACTGTTATAAGAAGTGGAACTCTAACCACAAAATATGGGAGCCCATGACAAAATGTATAATGTATTAGGGTTGATTATGAAGTAACTGGTAATAATCAGTTACCACAATTTTAGAATAGTAACTACTCTGAGAAAGATGCCAAATATTGGTACTTCTGAAATAATTCATTACTACTTTCATGAGATGTAACAACAAAAACACAATAACCATCTACAATTGTACTGAAGACGACAATAAATTCTGTCGGAACAATGATATAAATTTTGTTAAACTGTGTCCATTTAACTGACCGAACATCACTAAAATCACTAAACCTTTCATCACTGGTAATTATACTATATCTACCTCCCATGTTTCTGAGTTTACTGTCCATGGTTAGAAGTACTGAATAAAGATGGAAAAGTTATTAGAATCATATTTCTCAAAGATATACATATTTAATGTAAAAGTAAGTATTTTCTCTTACTTTGGACATTTTTGTACCATCTTTTGCAAACTAACATGCAGCCTTTCAGATCTTTATATGGCGGAAGCAAACTGATGATGAATTCTATGATTTCATCTGGTAAATTGTTAATGTGACATGAAGATGTTCTGTAAGTTGTCTGAAAACCGACTTCTTCCATTTTGATTAATAACAATTTCCAGCACAGCACTTCATATCACTAATACTTTCGAATCCGTCTAATAAAGTTCTCGCGCACAATGAGAACCGAAAACAGTCTTGTTTTTTAGTACATAGTTAACAACTTCACTAATTTTAGCACAAATGTGCTCGCTTCCACTCGATCAGAACAACAAAACAATACTGAACGCACCTAAAACGTCTTAGCAACTTCGTCCAGCGCCTGAATACAAATTGAACGGAATAAACAAAACACAACAGCTGTGCAAAAATCAGCTGATCTATCAGGTGATTAGTTCTTGTTCTGCTCACAGTCCACAAAATTCAAAATGGAATTTTGTTGTTGTAGGACATGTGTTCTTGGTATATCTTGTAATTATCAATATGAAAATTAATGTAGCTTTTTCATTGCGGCCGTCATTATAAATTTAATTTAAACTTACAAATTTATTCTTTAATGTAGTGGTTTATGTACCGGTATTCGAAATACAGCTAAAAATAATAAACGTATACATCCTAAAACCTAACCTAACTTTCGAAGATGTCGTTAGTGAATAAACTTGGCCTAAGCCCCATAATCACAACATTCCAAAGAATTATTGGTCAAACAAAGTTTAGAAATATTAGCATTTCAAAATCACAGAAGGTAAGGCTGTTCACAGTGTAATTAGACTGTCTTGTGTAGTGTAAACTGAATAATAATTAATTGTTAACATAATTAACAGTATTTATTAAATAGTTATATTTTATATTATAATGAAAATTAGTTACTAATGTAATGTGATGTTGATACTGTTAATTGATATTTATGAAATTGTTTCTTTAAAATATACTTTCATTCAGAATATTGGTATACACAATTAATTTGGAATTTATTCACTGCATACATGTGTTTATTGCTCTGTAATACGCTGTATCTGGTTTCTGAACAGAGTTAAATCTAAGTATTTTTGTATATTTTAAATAATTATAGAAGAAATTACAAAATTTTTCTTAGCTAAGTTAACTGTTTCTGTTAAATTTGATTCATATAATATTATATTAAGACACATAGAGTTAAGCTGTCAGCAAACATAATAGTTCTACATACAGAAAGTGTTTTCGATATATTGAAGTTACTGAATGCTTTCTTTCATTGTGTGCAGTAGTACGTCTTTATAGTAAACCTATTTTACTAAGAAAGAAAAGTGATCTGTGTGCTGTTATTGAAATATATTTTTTCCATGGTTATAGATTGTGATATTATCTGTGACTGCAAGTGTGGCATTGTTAGGAATCTTAGCAAGATACTTACGTCGTCGACGGGCTGCACCTTCTGGGACTTTTAGGAAACTTTTACGGAAACATGTCAAGACTGCTAATCAAGGAATTATTAGCCCAAATGGAGGTAAGATTATAATATTTTTTTAAATTTGTATCTTTTCTATAACAAAATAAACTTGTCGGTTTTTATATCGAGTTTTTTTGTATTTCTAAAGATACCATCATTAAGTAATATTTAAACTAAAGAGAGTCTTATAATATTTCTTCGCAATTAGTGAACTATGAACTGATAAATGTGGCTCCTATACTTTTAAATATCAGAAGATAATGCAAAACACAACTAGGCAGTAGCAGATACTCCTCTTTGTGAATTACTGCTTTAAAGTCTTCTG